>VWYO01003917.1:122008-138835 GCA_013400275.1 Rhadina sibilatrix
TTTTTTTAGCAGATTTTGGGGATTTTGGGTTTTTTGTTGGGTTTATTTTTTTAAAGCATTTGGGTCACTCTTATCCCAGTTATTGCCGTGTACCTTATTATCCAACGTTAGCAGTGTATCTTTGTCATCAAACCACCTGAGTTCTAGAGTTAGCAGTTCCATTTAGAGTATTTACATGCATTTAGCTGTTGCATTGGATGGTCCTGTAGCCTTTTCCCACCCCAATCCCATTAACCAGCCAAAGCCAGGGAGCCAGAAGCAGCTCCAGGTTCTGCCTTCACACCACCTTCGTGCCCAAGATGTGCCCAATTCCTCTCAGGGAAGAAACTGAGAGGAAAAGAGTTTCACATTTCCCTCAGAGAGCTCTGGAAAGGGAGCTTGGATTTCGATTTTTTGAGAGAAAAGGGCAAAGAATATTCTGAAGTTCAACGTGGAGTGGAATGGTTGGAGGAGAGGGAAAAACTGGATGAAAACTGGTTTTTCTTTGGGTACTGACTAAAATATTGTCAGCATTCTCCGTCACATGAAAACTTCAGATCAAAGGCATCCCGAGGTTGGGTTTGGAGCTGTTTGTGGGTTCTTGTGTCTTCTTGGTTTTTTTTCAAAGCCAGTAAGTTTTCTACCTTTAGTTTACTAACAAGGGCTATTTTTTGAGGCTGCATTTACAACAAAAACCCAACGACTCATCTTAACAAGATTTTATCATAAACTTTGCACATACTTGGAATTCCCAACCCAGGCTGGGTCTCTGAGACATCCAGTGCTTGCCAGTCTCCTTTCCCAGTGGGATCCTTAACCAAGAGTGGGGCTGAGGACAACAATTCATGGATCAGTTATGGAATCAGTGACTGTCCAATGAAGTCTTTTCCATATTATTCCTTCTTTTGCACCTCTTGTCCTGTTGATCTGTTTGAGGTCTTTTTATGTGTTTATCAAACTTGTTCTTAAGTTTAAAAAGAAAAGTTAAAAAAAAAAATGATTTAACTGTTCGCAAATATTTTGAGGTCTTCACAACGCAGAAGAAAATCAAGTTTTTGCCATAATGTTCATGTTCAATTCCTTTGGCCAGTTTTTCTGTGTCCTTCACACCCGGACTTTCAAAAATCCAGAAAATTTTTATTTAAAAGTCTCTTTAGTTGTATTTTAAAATATTTTCTGTAAGAGCTGCTAATTTTATTTAAAAAACAAAAGTGAAAAAAAAGCAAAAAAAAAAAAAAAAGAAAAAGGAAGAAAAGTTGTAAAAAGATGCCTCCTTTTTAACTATGATTTCTTCATACAGGGCATGTATCGGCCGTCGCATCGTGTACAGCTCAGTACACCCTGAAAGCATCAGTGCAAATGCTTTCTTTATATTGGCTGTAAAAAGTTTGTATTTATTATGTATAAAAAGTTGAATAATAAAAAAGTGGAACTAAATCCCTAGTGCCCTGGGAGATTTGGGGGGCAGAAGGGGGGGTTTAAGGGAAAACCCAGGGATAAAAATCAGCATTTTCTTGAGAGGAAATTTGTGTTTTTACACAGAAATTTGAATCTCGTGCTTTGGGAAAAGGACATCCTTGAAGTCAGCTTTAAACATATTTTGGAGGGGGCATTTATGCAAAGAACAAAACGTTGCCAAAAATGAAGAGCCAGCAACAAAGCTCCAGTTATCAAAATAATTGCTTAATAGCCTTGATGCAATTAGGATAATTGCCTAAAGAAAGCGAGGGGAGTGATTGATAACAACCCTTCAGAGTGATTGTCCCTTAATAGGCTGGATTTGCCTAATTGTGCCAAGAGTATTCCCACTGCATCCCAAGGCTCTCCAGCTTTGGGATCCCTCTGTGGGCTGCGTTTCCACGTTGGATTTTCTCACAGCACTTGGAAGCTGCCCGCCGGTGACCACCTCCTTGCTGGGCTAACCCCAGTCTCCTACAGGTGGTAGGTGCCAAATGATTCATAATTTCCACGTGCTCTCTGGTTTTGGAGACTCTTTTTCCCTCGTGGAACACAGCACTTTGCTGTGGGGTTGGATCTTTTTTCACTTCCACTCTTCCCACAGAGCTGTTGCACAAGCCTTCACTTTTTTCCCCTGAGCTCCTGCAGCCTCTTCCTTTGAGAAATCCCATCTTTCCTGCCTTTTATACGGATTCATGGTGCTCCTCTAAAAATGATTGTCCTGCCTTGCTGCTTTGACAGCTCTGTCCTTTCTTTTCACTTCTTGCTTGTTGCTTGGGGTCCTTTTCACCACCTCTATGACTTAAAAATTATTTTAATCCTCAAATCCACCAGCAGAGCCACTTTTCCTTTCTTCCATTTTTAACACTTGCCCTTCATGCCTCTACTTGTTCTCCTTCCCTAAAGAGAGCCAGCAGCAGCTGTGCTGTGATCCCATCATTCTTGCTGTAAAATGATTTCCAGGAAAATCTCTTCTCCCTGGAGTGCCTTTCCTGCAAGTGAGACATGGGCACAGTGTGAGCAGCACACAGCAACCACTTAGAGGCAAAGAGAGGTGCTAAGGAACCACAAATGCTCCAAGGCTCTATTTCCTGCTAAGCTTCACCTTCTCATAGTTGAGAGAAGGAATCTGGGGAACGTTCCCACTGCAGAGGGTGAAATGTGGGTCCCTGGAAGTCAGCAGCAGGATCTGTTAGAAGCAGGGTTTCCTCTGATTGCTTTGGTTCCCAGATTTTGGCTTTAAACTGAAAGAATGTAGATATGGATTGGGTATTTGGAGGAAATTCTTTTCTGTGAGGGTGGGGGGGCCCTGGCACAGGGTGCCCAGAGCAGCTGTGGCTGCCCCTGGATCCCTGGCAGTGTCCAAGGCCAGGCTGGACAGGGCTTGGAGCAGCCTGGGATAGTGGAAGGTGTCCCTGCCCATGGCAGGAGGTGGAATGAGGTGATCTAAGATCCCTTCCATCCCAAACCAGTCTGGCATTCAGTGATTTTCAAACAGGTTAGTAGGGCTCAGATTGGGTAGAAGAGGTGGCAAGTAAACGATGTGATGTTTACTCCAAATTGTGCCAGGGTTTCTTTTTGTTTGTTTTATGGAAATACTAAAAGGATCCAAAGCAAGTGAGTGGGCTCTCTTTCCTGTATAGCACAAATGTCTCTCACTGCTGATAGTAATTTAAAAAAGAAAACAAAAACAGCAGCCTCTTCTCTAAATAAAGCATCTTCTGCTTCTTGGAAGTCTGGCTGCTCTGCAGCTTGCTCTTCTATTCCAGCAAGGTCCCTATAATTAATAACTTGTAAATGCCAGCATGACAGGGGCAGGATTAGTGGGGAATCTTCCTCAGTCAGCCTTTGGAGCCTTCCAGGGAGGAGAGGATGCCACTGCCAAGGGAAGAGTTCTGTCTCCCCACATTTTTTCCTTTTGCAGATCTGTTGCCCTACATGAAAATCTTGGGATGGATGGGAGTAGATGTGCTGTCCCCTCACACCTGGACCTCCAAGAGGAGGGAGCTGAGGGATATTGACACCTCAGTTCAGGGCACTGGGGGAGGCTGGAGAAAATGAGGGATGAAAGGGAGGAAAACTTAACTGAAGTCAGGGATGCAGCAAAGAGACAATAAAAAATGCAGCCAGGAAAATGCTGACGTGCTTGCCATGCCAAGTGGTTTCCTACTCCAGGCATTCCCCAGAGGGATTGGGGATTACAGATCTGGCAGCAGGATCAGTGCAGCAAGTGAGCCTCTGCATTGCAGGTCATTTCAGCCAGAAAATGAAAGAAAGCACTGCAGTGATACTGGAATGGAGAGGTGGGAAATCCCTCTGGTGGTGGAGCAGCACAAGGAGGAGGGGGAGAGTGAGTCTGACAGGTACCTGTGCATCTTCTCAGATCCTGGCACTGCTGGGGAGAGCCTGGCCCCAACCCCCTGGCACCCTCCCTTCCAATATTGCTGCACATTGAAGAGTTCCCCCCCAGCCTTCTCCTCTCCAGGCTGAAAATGTAGAGAATCCTAGAATAGAATCAGAGGACAAGAGGAAATGGCCTCAAGTTGTGCCAGGTGAGGTTTAGCTTGGATATGAGGGAAAAAAAATCTTCACTGAAAGGATTTTCAGGCATTGGCCCAGCCACCCAGACCAGTGGTGAGTCCCCATCCCTGGAGGGATTTAAAGCCATGGGGATGTGGCACTTGGGGACATGGGTCAGTGCCTGGCAGTGCTGGGGGAATTATCAGACTCCATGAACTGAAAGGATTTTCCTGAATGATTCTCTGGCAGGGAGAGCCTCTGTGCTCAACCGTGTTGGGCAGAGCGCTGTGCAGTGGCCATGGAGACTCAGGAATGGGGTTCCACAATGGAGGCTTCAGGCTGTACCTCCTTAAGGATCCACAGAGAAAAACAACATTCTGCCATGGCCTTGTGTCTGTTCCCAGAAATCCAAAGGAATTTAACATGTGCTGTAGCCAGTGGCAGCTTTGTGTGTTGGAAATGGCTTGTGGAGGCTTTCAAATCCCAAGTGTGGCCCACATCCCCAGGGAATGAGGCTTGAAATGGTGCCACATCCATCTACAGCCCAATCCCATTCCTCCTGCTTTCCCCACTTCAGGTGTTCTCCCTGCAATCCATTCTCCAGCCTGTCTCTGCATTAAGCAGTTCTTCCACCACTTGTTGAAAATTCCCTTCTGCTGTCTGCTGGATTTCACAGCTGCTATCCAAAGGGAACAGGAGGCAGGCCCGTGGGACATCCAGCTCTGGGGATCAGGAATTGCCTCTCACACAACCTGTCACTGCCCCTTGCCAGCCTGGACTATGGCCAGGGCTTGAATGGGCTTTAGAAGGCTTTGGATTCTCTTCTGGCATTTCACCCAAAGATGTGAATATCCCTAGAGTGTTCTGGATCAGGCAGGGGTGGCTGTAAGGATCGGGAAACAGGGACAACCTCACCTTTGGAGTGCTTTGCCTTCACTATGGAAGGAGAAGCTGTTCAGCCACGAGTGTGCAAGTTGAGCTCCACAGAGATCCCAGGATATTCTGAGTTGGAAAGCACCCCCAAGAACCATGGAGTCCAGCTCTTGGACATCTAACCCCAGACCTTGGCATTACTAACACCATGCTCCAGTTCTTCTGGCAGCTAAAAAACATCCCACCCAAAACTCACCTGGATGTGAGGTGAGCATGGAATGGGCCCCACTGAGGAGGAGCTGGGAGCTCATTTCTTCCCCCAACTCCAGCATCACCCATGGACAAATCCCTGTGTCCTGTCTGCCAAGCACTGCTAGCATCACCTGGAGGCTTCTCCTTACAAAAGCCAGTCTGTGCCATGCTGAAGTGCCCCTTCTATTTCAAAATTGTTTTTATTCCACTCCCAGATTTTCACCTTTTTTTTTGATGGAGTGGTTTTGGGGTTGGATTTTTCTTTTTGAATGCTGTGAGTGCTGTGAGCTGTGCTTCAGCTCTGCTGTAATTAGTTTTGTCTACTGTAATTGCTTCTCCTTTTTCCCATTGTTTAGTGAAAGACGAATGAATTTCCAGGTCTGGTTGCATTGGGAATGCTGACAGCAGCTTTTTAAAATCCCACAGCACAGCTATTTGTCTTTTTTATTCAGCTGAATCCTGCAGAGTGGGACAAATTCGGCTTCTCCTCTGTGTCCTGGGCAAATTACTGCACTAATTAATTTCTCTAAGACTGGGGCCTCCTTGCTTAGCAAAGGGAAGGGATGGAGGGAGGGCACTGTCTGGAAAACGGCAACAACCCTGGATTAACTCCTGGAATAAACTTGCTTTAAGAGACATGAGAAGCTGATGGCTTAAAAATAAGGTCCATGGCGTTAAAAAATGGATATTGTGGCATTAATCCCACTTCATAAGAACATCTTGGTTTCTGAGGAGGGAGCAGCTCTAATCCATCACCCTGTTCATGTTCCAGGGTTTCCTGCTGCAGGTTTTGCTGTGGGGGTTAAAAGAGAATTGGCATTTTTCTTAGGAAATCGATGGCAGAAATGATTGCTGCTCCTTAAAAATGAGGAAGGGTTGCTTCATGTGACAGCAGGAGAAGGGACAAAGAGGGGACTGTGGCTGAAGGACTTGTGGGGTTCTGAGAACATCAGTGACAATGGGAGATGACAAACCCAGTGACAGGATGCCAGGAGAGAAGGACCCTGCAGAGAGAGACAGGGAAAAGCAGTGAGTGCTTGGACTTTGCAGGAATTTCTGTGAAAGGATCTGAGCACTCTTGGGGTGCTTGGGACGTCAGAGCTGAGGCTGAGCCAGGAATGGAAGTGGCAGGAGGGAAAACCAAAATGTAATGTTTTTCTGAAAAGGGTGGGTTTGGGGTTTTTTTTTGCCAGAGAAACAGGTGGTAGTTTTATTTTTGTCCGATTTTTTCCTCTTCTTTTCAAACAGAAATTTAATTCCAAATAATAATCCAAATACTAAAGTCAATAAATGTAAGTAATAATAAATACAGCACTCTTGATTCCCAGACTGCCACAAAATATTGTTGAGGCCAGTGCAAATTATTCCCCAAGGATGCTGTTGGAGTGGAATTGCTCTGGGATAACGAGGGATCTTGTGTTAATTCAGCTGGCAGAGCTGCTCTGCCTACCAGTGGGGAACTGCTGCTGCTGCTTTCAAAATTACCTGACGGAGCTAATCTGAGGGTGAGGAGACAATTTATTGATTTGGAGTCCTAGCCAGACATAGATGGAGATAATTCTGGGATGTTAGTGGTATTATTCCTGCAGAAAAGCAGGCTGGGTAAAGATTTTCAGGTTTTTATTAGCCCCTGCCAAACAATTGGGCTGCATTGCAGCTTAAATGTTTAAGATATGAATGGCTGAGATACCAAAAATCAGAGCTCTCTGGGTGGTGGTCACTGAATATTTCTGCTGAAACTGCTCATTTTCTAACGCCAACAGCCCCTCACACTGCTTTCAGCTTCCCCTCTAAAGCTATTTTTAGCAGATAAGGGGAGGAAAAAAAAAATAAAAAGGTGTTAAGTTTGCAGCTCTGCTTTTGCATTCTGGTCAGGTGTCTTGTCACTCTTCATGGCTCTCCTGCACGCTGGCATCCGAGTGTTCTGCTTAATGTCCTAGAAAATAACCTTGTGCTTGGACCAGCAGCCAGTTTATCACTGCTGCTCCCTGGCTGTGTCTCCAGGACAGAGAGGAGACAGGGGAAAGCAGGGAAGGCACGGAGCTGGGTATTGCCAGGCTGCTCCTGGACCAGCAGCTCCCTCCCTGCTGCTGCAGCACCTGGGATCAGCTTGGCAAAGCAGTTCTTCTTCCCCTTGTCCAAACAGGGAGCTGAAATCCTGGGAGCTCTGGGATTGAGGGTCTGGGATTTGAGACCTGAGTCCTGCTGGCTCCTGCTGCAGCCTCAGCAAGTTCTTTCGAGTGGTACTTGCCTCCAGTGCTCTTCAGCTGTGTTGAGGATGTCATCTTCCCACAATGGATGGCTCCATGGATTTCTCTGGCAGTCCTGTCCCTCCAGGCCCATCCTCGTGCATCATGTCAGCAGGAAGAGCAGGGAATGGCATTTGTCACTGGCCTTACCTCAGTGCACCTGTAAATCATCACAACGTGATGCTGGGGCAAAACAACCCCTCCTGCCCTCAGCCTATTTCCTGGGGCTTGAAAACTGATTAAGAATCACTTGCTTAAGCTGCTGGGTCTCAGGTGGCAGTGCCAGAGCAAACTGCTCTCCTGGAAATGCCCATTAAAGTTTCAATTTACATCCCTCACGCCGAGCCCTGGGGCCGGGTGTGAGCTGCTGGAATGACCTCTGCCAGCAGCCACTTGGTTCATTAAATAGTAACGAGCCCAAGGATTCCCAGCTAAACAGCACACCCAGCATCCTTTTATTCCATTTCCTGTTTCTAAAGGAAGTCTAAATTATTTAATAATCTGTTTGAAGTCCTTAAAGTGAATCCAGGCAGCGAAGCAAAATTCTGTTTAGCGGGGCAGATGCCCAAAGGAAAGTGTCAGAGTGATGGAGCTGTTTGGGAACAGCCACTAAAACACTGCCAACAATTTAGCAGATGTGTTGGAGGTAACAGGCTGGGATTACAATCGAGTTGGCTGCTGGGTCAGACTCTGTGCTTCAGTAACACCTTGCTGAGTGCTGCAATTCCTGCATTAAATCCAGACAACTTCCAGTGCCCACAGTTTGGAACCAAACCCATTTGGCAGTTGGTTTTCAAGCTTGAATGTGTCCTCAGAGGTGTGAATTCTCCTGGAGGGTCACACACACCTTGCCAGAGCAGTTGTTCCTCCTTAGCCTGGAGAAGAGCTGAGTTTCAATCCCGTTCTTCCAGCTGCAGGAAAGGAGATGGGACTGGGGCATCTTCCCTCTGTGCCCTCTTCCTGCAGGATCCTGCCACCTTCCCCTGCCTCCAGGTTTGCTGGACTTATTCCCCGTGTTCTTGCCAAGCTAAAACCAGCAAATCTTCCTAGGTGTGAAATGTTTACAAAAGCCTGTAAATGTGGCTGACTCCCTGTCCTCCCAGCCCTGTTCCCTCCATCTCTCCCTGCTCCAAAGGGCTGCTCCCTATGGGAAGGCAGAACACGTTTCTCAGGAAGATTTCCAGAGGTGCCAGGGAGTGGTGAGTAACTCAGTGGGGGGTTTATACAGCTTGGGCAGTAGCAGCTGCTCCAGCTGCAGCAGTAAACTCTAAAACAGCATCTCCTGCAGTAAAATTCCTGTCTGAGTCAGACTTTACAAATGCTTTACAACTTGTGCTTGCAATTCATCTTATCTCTGCTGGAATTACCTTCCAGGACCCATCTCCATTCATTTAATGCAAACTATCTCATCTTGTCCATCTCTGCTCCGGGTTTCATTTTCAACAGCTACTCCCTGGGAAAATTCATGAGCTCTGCAGTGCCTCTGATGGTTGTAGGGAAGGTGATTTGGAAGGTTTTCTGTCCTGGGCTGCTGGTTCCTGCACTAAAAGGGGATGGGATGTAGGTTGGGATGCAGCTGTCCAAATCCCCCTGGAGCACCATGGCTTGTGTTTGCACAGAGAGAAATTGTAAGGAACAGGCTCCTGCAAGGGAGGTTCCTGAATTCCTCAGGCCTATCCACAGAGAGATGATGGAGCGTGGTATGAGTGGGAAGCCAGCGTGTCACCCCAAATCCTGCAGATGTCTGAGCTGCAGGGACCACAGCAGGAATGGGCATTTTTGTATTTTTGATGAGCCCAAGGCTGTTCCCTGATCCTCCTGCAGAGCCAGCACAGTCCCTGGCTGGATCTCCCTTCTTTTGGGAGCAGCAATGGCAATCGGGGACTTTCCCAGGCAGGACACTCGCTCCCAATGCTCCCTTTTGTGGCTGCCCACAGAAAGCAGGGAGTAACCCAAAATGCAGCATGACAAGCTGGGAAAGCTGCTGCCAGCCCCTCCTGCCTGCTCTGAACAGGAGCCAGCTTCCTGGGGAGAAAACGCTGGGATTCTGGATTAATTGAGGCCGTGCAATGGCCCTCAGCTGCCATAAAGCATGTTGCTGTCTGGGCAGTGAATGGAGCTGGGGGGAGGCAGGACAGCTCTCGATTCCCAAACCTGCTCTGAGCCACGTCCCCCACAGCGAGGAGACCTGGCACCACCTCCCAGCACCTGCCAGGGCCCTCCCCAGGGGCACGGGGGCTTCCTGCTGCTGCCAAGTGCCACATCCCGGGGTGACATCCTTCCCTGATTTTGTTCCTGCCTGTCCAAGAGGAGATCTGAGTGCTGCAGCCTAGGGTTTAGTGCCCAGAGCCAGAGAGGGTCATGGCTGGAGCAACCCCAAAGTTTTTTCCAGTCCTTGGATGTGCTTTGGGTACAAAAGGAGCTCCTGTGCCTATGGTGAGGCAGCCTCTGCCCTCTCATGGCAGCTCCACAAAATGGTAGGAAATGGGGAACAGCAGGGGTGCAGTCCCCGGGGGTGGGGACCCAGAAACCTGAGTGTCCATCACTCATCATGGGATTTATGGATAATCCCAGACCTGCTGCAGATCTAAGCCACTTCTGGGCCTGGGAAGCCACTGGGACCTGCTGGACCACACGTGAGCTCTCTGTGGAGAGGGGTGCAGGCATGTGACAGCTTTTTTGGGATGTTGCCAGCCTCCATTTCAGCAGGGATGGAGCAGAGATGCGTTCACAGAATCACGGAATGGCTCAGGCTGGAAGGGACCTTCAAAGGTCATCTAATCCAACCCTCCTGCAGTGAGCAGGGACATCTCCAAGTAGCCCAGAATCCATTCCCAGCACTTGGGAGCATCACCCAGGGCTGGCTTGGGCTGCAGGCAGGGATGGCTGGTGCTGAGGGAGGAATCCCACATTGCTATTTGGGGAAGGCACTGAAATGTCCCCAGCTGTGAAGGGCACAGCTTGGAGCCCACTGGCTTAGCCAGGCCGTGTCTGGGGGGACAAGGGACATTCCCTTGGTGCCAAACACCACCCAGGCCCCTGTTTCATGCCCGGCTCCAGCCCTGGGTGCTGACCCTGAAATGCTGACACGACACATAGTTTGTCCTTAATAGGCCATGGAAAAGGGGACACGCCTCAGGGTCAGGCTTTTTCCTCCTGTTGTGCCTTTTGCTGCCTTTTATATGATACAGAAATATATTGGGTGAGTCTCTCCTGGGTAAACTCAGCCTGAAAAATAGATGATCTCGGGCAGATCTTCTCTGCTCTGAAAGTATGGTGGTCCCATGCTGGAAAACAGCAGGGTGGGGTTTGTGCAGCTTGGGAGGTTCATTTTCTTTCCTGAAAAATTATTTGAGAGCCCAGTTCACAGGGCTCAAATCCCTGCAGAGAGACATCCCCAGCTGCTGGACACTTCTCCAAAGTCTGCTGTTCTGTATGAGAAAGAGAATCTTAGGCTCAGGGAGAGCAGGGGGAGCTGGCTGAGGGAAGGGAGGATGCTTGGGCACACCAGAAGCGAGACAAAGGTGTTTTGGTGACAGGAGGGGACGCAATTCCTCGCCGCCACCGCCACCTGCCTTTGCCAAGCGCACCGTGGGATGCTCCGCCATCCCTGCAGTTCTGGATAAATGAATCCCTGGGGAAGAGGCTTTTCCCACCCTGGAAACCGTCTGCACTGACATCTAGTGGCGAAGCAGGCTTTTCCCTGGCAAAGAGGAGACTGGGATCCTCCGGGTGCCGGCAGGAAGGTCCTTTCCTGCTCCTGCTGCCGTTGCTGCTGTGGCTGTAGTCAGGAGCACCGTGGGCATTTTCACAGCATCACGCAGGTTGGAAAAGGCCCTTAAGATCAACAGGTCCAATTGCAAACCATAATAACATCCACGATAAAATGCAGTTTAAATCTCCGCTTCCTAGAGGCCGTGTATCAACTCTACCCATTACTGGTATTATTTTTGTAATCCTCTGCAATCCCATAACCATTAAAAAAAAAGGTGTTGTGACAGGACAAGGGGGAGCGGCTTCCTTCTGCCAGTGGGCAGGGATAGCTGGGACAGGGGAAAGGAATTGTTCCCTGGGAGGGTGGGGAGGCCCTGGCACAGGGTGCCCAGAGAAGCTGTGGCTGCCTCTGGATCCCTGGAAGTGTCCCAGGCCAGGTTGGACGGGGCTTGGAGCAACATGGGACGCTGGAAAATGTCCCTGCTGTGGAAGGGTGTGGAACGGGATGAGCTTTTAAGGTCACTTCCCAACCAAGCCATGCTCTGAATCCTGGATAACAGCAGAGCACCCTCTGACAGCAATGACCAGGCAGAACAGGTCTACAGGTATAAGCCTAGGGTGAATTATCATTTATCTGTTTTATTTTATACCCTGCTGCCTCTGGTGTCCGTTTCCACGGGATTTAGAGCCCGTTTAACGCTGGTTTGGGGCGTACACATGGTTCAGCCCTCCCCAACATGGCGGCGTGGCAAAGACTACATCTCCCATCGTGCCCCGCTCGCCCCCTGCCGTGCCAGCGGCCAGCCAATGGGGCGCAGCGGAAGGCGGATATAGCGCCGCCCGCGGGGCCTGCTCCCTCCTTTCCGCCGGGCCGCGGCTCATCATGGCGGTGCAGATCTCCAAGAAGCGCAAGGTGAGCGCGGCCGCACGGATCCTCCGCGGCCTCGGGGCGCTGCCGCACCGCCCGGGGCGGCCCCGGCAGCCGGCGGGGCGGGGGCGCGGCCGGGGACGGTGGCGGACGGGGGAGGATGGCGGCGGATGCGGCGCGGGGCCCGGCGGGGAACATGGCGGCGGGACGGAGCGGGCGCTTCCCCAGGGCCGCGCGCGGGGCCGCGCTCGGAGGTGCGGAGCGGCGCTGGGAGCCGGGATTTGCGGGGTTTTCCCTTTGCTTTCCGGTGGGAAGGGTTTGCGGGTAGTGGCTGCCCCGCTCTGTGGGCCGGGAGGGCACGGGGCGCTGCCTGTCCTGGGGAGCGAGGGAGGTTTGGGCTGTCAGGAGTCCCAGCAGCAGCGTCCCGTGGGAAGGGGATGTGGCCTCGCTAATTGTTTCCCTTAAGTTACTCCTGAATTACACCAGAGAGCTGTGATCCCAACCTGAACAGTGGCTGTGGCCAGCTGTGGGTCAGGTAGTGGTTGGTGTAGGAATGGGTTATTCTTGAGAACTTCAGGGAAGGGGGTTCCATTTTTACCCACTGCTGCTCCCTGAGTTGGGCAGAGCACGGTGCTGATAAAGTCAAGGTTGTGAGTTCAGTTCCTGGGCTGTTCGTGTAAAAGTTGGACTTATTGTTCCTCGTGGGTCCCTTCCAACTGAGAGTATTCTGTGATTTCTCTCAGGAGGAGGAAGTTGTCAGGAGAGGCTGTCAGGCTGCAGGAGGAATTTGGGTGAATTGCGCTCAAGTTCAGAATGTGACAAGACCTTGACTTTGTCCATTTGCCTATTAGTTTGTCGCTGATGGCATCTTCAAAGCCGAGCTGAACGAGTTCCTGACTCGGGAACTGGCTGAGGATGGATACTCCGGAGTGGAAGTCCGGGTCACTCCGACCAGGACTGAGATTATCATCCTTGCCACCAGGTAACAGCCTTCCTGAACGGGGCTGCTCTGAAAGCTCTTTGGGATGGCTCCAGTCTCACTCCTGGGGACACTTTTCTCAGTTGTCCTGCACTTACTTTCCCACAGAACTCAGAATGTCCTGGGAGAGAAGGGACGCCGGATCCGGGAGCTGACAGCTGTGGTGCAGAAGAGGTTTGGATTCCCTGAGGGAAGCGTGGAGGTAAAACTGCCTCAGGAGCTGGGTGGTGCAGTTGGATTTGTGGTGGCAGGATGGTGTCAGCTGATGGTTTCAGGATAACGTGGGCCATGTGTTACTTGGCCTCAAAAAATTCTGCACTGATATACAAAATAAACTACAAAGAAACTGTTCTGCTGCAGCAGGATCTTTGAGAAACAGAAAGTAAAGTAACACACCAGTTATTTTTGATCCTTAACGTTAGGGATGTTTTTGCAGGGGAAGTTTGGACTAAGTGTCCTTTAAATGTCCATGCAACCCAAAAGATGCTGTAGTTCTATTCCATGAAATCTGCTCCTGTTGCTAGTTCCTTACTCTAAAACAAAGCAGGGAGGGAGGGGGAATGTATGTGCTGGGGTGGTGCTCATTTATTCCAGCTTGCCTGGTGCTGCTGGATCACATTATACAGGGAAGGGAATGTGGAATAAAGCTGCTGCCTGGGAAGGATTAACTGGGCTGAATGTAGGGAAGAACGAAGCTTCTGTGTTCTGCTAAAGTAAAAGTTAAATTTACTGTGAGGGTGGTGAGGAACTGCCACAGGCTGCCCAGAGAAGCTGTGGCTGCCCCATCCTTGGAATTATTCAAGGCCATGTTGGAGCAGCCCGGTCTGGTGGAAGGTGTCCCTGCCCATGGCAGGGGTGGAACTGGATGATCCTTCCAAGCCAAAGCGTGCTGTGATTCTGTGATTGACTTGGAAAAGAGCCCTGTTGTGAGTGTGCCTGTCTCCCGTGCAGCTCTACGCCGAGAAGGTGGCCACGAGGGGTCTGTGTGCCATCGCCCAGGCCGAGTCCCTGCGCTACAAGCTCCTGGGAGGGCTGGCTGTGCGCAGGTGAGTACAGCAGCCTGCTTGTGGAGCAAGTGTGGGACTCCAGTGCCATTCCCAAAAAAACAACTCCTCTGCAGTTTGAAGGTGTAACCTGGTAATGCTGCACTGAAACTTTGGTTGAGTTCGCGGTTACTTCTGGAGCGTTAAGAGTAGGTCCGGTTGCAGGTTGTCTGTGGGGCATAAAGCTGCACGTGGTCCTTTGGGAATAAATGGGTGGAGGAGCGAACCAAATACCATCTCAGGCCTGATGGCTGTGTTGTGGCTCAGGTGGCAGTGGCCCTGCTCTCACATCCCCTCGGTGATGAGACGATGACGAGTCAGAAGCGGGTGGCTCTGGTGGCGGTGCCTCCGCCGTGCCACGTTCTGTGGTGCTGCGTGAGGCCCTTCAGCAGCAGCCTCCTGTCACCAGTGAATGATCTAGAGGCATTTGTCTGAGAAGGGATGGGAGCCGCACTCCTGACATGTGAAACTGAGATTGGAATTGTGGTAAAATTCCTCCAGGGAGCCCTGTGGGTCTGGCAGAGTGGGCTCATGGCTTGGCTGTCCTCTCCCTGCAGAGCCTGCTACGGTGTCCTCCGCTTCATCATGGAGAGCGGGGCCAAGGGCTGTGAGGTCGTTGTGTCCGGCAAACTGCGAGGTCAGCGGGCCAAATCCATGAAGTTTGTGGATGGCTTGATGATCCACAGTGGGGACCCAGTGAATTACTATGTGGACACAGCCGTGCGTCACGTCCTACTCCGGCAGGGTGAGTGCCTGGCGTGCAGATCCCTTTGCAGCTTTGTTGGGTTCCTTCTCGAGAACTTCAGAGACAAAATAGCTCAGCTCCTGGCACCCTGTTCCTGCAGGTTGGAGATTTTCCACTGGCAGGATGGAGGTTTCCTGCTGGCATCTGTGGGTTGAAACTCATGTGGTTTTTGATATTACTCTGATCTCACAGAGTAGTTCAGCTGTGCTGCTGTGGATGGTTCAGACTCTGAAAATCCTGTTTTCTTGGGCTTTTGCAACTGAACTCTCACTGTGGAATTTGAGCATTACATCTAAAGTAGAAGTCATTTGGAAATGGAAAGCCAAGGGGCCTTCAGCAGCCAGTGTGGTCATACCAGGTCACCCGCTTCTCTGCTGATGGGGTTTGCATGTTTCCAGTTAGGAATGTGGCTGTAGACTTTCCAGACACTCTCACTTGTGTCCTGGGGCCTCTGAGGCTGGTGATAACTTCCAGATGAAGTACCTGTTGCCTGGGTTTAGGAGCTCTTGGCAGTTGGGATTCCGGTTTTCCTGGCTCCTCAGGATGGGCAGAGAGAACAGGGGTGCTACAAGTGACAGACAGTCTTCCCAGCTAAACCTGCTTCCACTCGTTCTCCCTCCTGGTAAAACACAAATGACTTGTGCGTCTTAACTGGTTTTGGATCAATTAGTTACAGAACTCCTTGTGTAGGGATCTCAACACAGCCAGAGCTGTTCTCCAGCTTCCCTTCGGTGATGATCCGATGACGAGTCAGAAGGGACATCCTTGTGTCATTGCAGCTTGCTCTGTGCCACGTTCTGTGGTGCTGTGCTAAGCCTGCCTTGGCCAGGATGTCCTGCTCTTTGGATGATTTAGAGGCATTTGTCTGAGAAGGGATGTCAAAAAAAAAAGTGGAATTTCCTAGGAAAATGAGCTGAGGAAGAGAAAAGTGTAAAACCAGGTTTGAAATGAGCTGAGGGTAGAACTGCAGTCAGCCAAGGCAGTGAGTTGAACAACTTTGGATATCCAACTTTAAGTTGCCTGAATTTACAGCAGGGATATAAAGTCTCAGTAATTAGATTTTTAAGCTGTAGCATGTCTGTGTTACAGTGTTGTCAGCAGATCTTCAGTGTGCAGAGAGATATTTTGTAACATTGGTGCTCATCCCTAAGAATGCGTGCTTGATCTATTTTGTGTCTCCCTTATCCTGTCACTCTCTGCAGGAGTACTGGGAATCAAAGTAAAGATTATGTTGCCTTGGGACCCCAGTGGAAAGATTGGCCCCAAAAAGCCTCTGCCAGACCACGTCAGCATCGTGGAACCCAAAGAAGAGATTTTGCCCACCACTCCTATTTCAGAGCAGAAGGGTGGCAAACCAGAACAGCCAGCCATGCCTCAGCCAGTGCCCACTGCCTGAGGGGTAAGTGCCTGGGAGCAGCGAGAGGGAGATGTGCTGAGGATCCATGTGGAAAGGGTTTCAGGCTACCAAAACCACTGGAAGCTGGGATTTTGGGAAGACAAGCTGTTGTGTTGTGTCCCAGCACAGTGACCGAGGTTGGGTTTGAGCATGGCAGTGGTGAAGGGGGCAGGGTTCAAGGTGGCAGAGCAGCTCAGAACACTTCTCTGGAGATGAGATGATGGATCTGTCCACATGCCTTGTTCCATGTTGTGTTATACAGCATGAATTTGGAAACCTTGGATCATCAGAGTGACTTGGCTTGGGTGCGTGGATGTGTTGGTGTTGTACCAGGTGCTGCCAGTGTGCAGCTGGCAGCACAGGGAATATATTCCTCATATATCTATCCTGTCCTGCCCCAGGATCCAGTTTGGGATAGTCCTAAAAGCCACGTGAGAACAATTTGTAGGCTGCTTTTGTAAAGAAATAATCACAGTTTGAAGTCTTGCCAAGGAACCTGGTGAGATCTGCCTCAGTGGGTAAAGGGGATCATTGGCCAAAAAGCAGGAAATGAGGAATGCAGTTGAATTGGAAAGCTTGGTTGTTCTTTGTTTGAGATAGGATGATGGTTATAGAAAAGAGTTTGCCCCCAGCTCACTGAGTGTTTTGTTTCTCATTGTAGGGTTTGTAACATCTGCAACCAGAAGCTTGTCTGTCCTGAAAACATCTCTTAATAAAATCACAAAAGACAGTGTTTGTGAAGGTGCTTTTT
>VWYO01003917.1:138844-226863 GCA_013400275.1 Rhadina sibilatrix
AAAAAGGCGTGTTTTTGTAAGTTGTTTTTTTTTTTTTTTTTTTTTTTTTTTTTTTTTTTTTTTTTTTTTTTTTTTTTTTTTTTCCCCCCCTTTTTTATTTTCTCAGCATGTACTCCAGGAAGACATTGCTCCCACCTTTGGTGTGGAAGGAATTCTGTTGCTGTGTTCCCCTTCTGGAGTGAACTTCATCAGATCCTGATCCAAACAAAGTGGGAATAAAGCACTGATACCTATGATACATAGAGCTGGAGCAGCAATTCCATGTTTATAGGGTCATGGTAACACACACTCCATGGAGTACTGGTGGCTGTTCCCTACATCCCAGTCCCTTAGGCAATGGTTCCAGAAGGGGGAGCTTTTTTGGCAGTCTCCAAGCCAATGCAGCTCCTGTTAGGGTCAGGTAACTTTGAGTGTGGATTTGTGGAGTGAGAGCAAAAGTGATACTCAGGATTTCAAACCTTCTGTCCTAAGCTGTGAGGTAGGAGTATCCTGGTGGAAGTCTGGGCAGGAATGGGAAGAGACAGGCACATCATAGGAGGTAATGTGTGTGCAGGATCACGGAGTTTAGATTTTGAGGAATTTAAAGCCTCTGTTTGTTGCATGCCAGCTTTGTTTAGGAATAGCTTTTACATCTAGATTTCTGTTTTTTAGGAGGTTGCTCTGCAGGAACTAGGCTGGTGACTTAGGAACTGGAATTTCAAACTGGTCTGTGTAGGGAACCTCGTCCTTGCTGTTCTCTGACACCTGGGAATATGTTAAAGTTTCAGAAACAAGATGTGCCTTCTTAAGGTGTCAGTGAGTGATTTCAGGTTTCTGTGCACACCACTCAGGGCAGAGATTTAAGTAGTTAATATAAATATTGGACTAATGCCAGCTATAATTTTTATGCTAATTTGAATTTGGAAATAATCTGAAAATATAAAAGGTGACAAAGCAGCTCTGTCAGATCATAGAAGCAGGAAATGCTTGAAAGTGGGAAGATCTAAAGCAATGAAAGTCACACCCAGTTTTGCATGTTGTGTCTAAATTCTTAAACATTCCCATGTGGTAGATGGTGATGGCTAGAAAGAAAACTCCTCCTGCATCCCAGGGGGGGCTGGATTTCCTGGAGATTGCTCCAGTTCTTTTGGTTGAAAGCTCTCCAACCCTATCCATTCATTACCTTGTTAATCTCACAGTGCTGGTCACTGGTAGAGTCAAGAGATGTGGGGAAGAGAAGGCTCCAGGGAGACCTCAGAGCCCTTCCAGTGCCTAAAGGGGCTCCAGGAGAGCTGGAGAGGGACAGGACACAGGGAATGGATTCCCACTGCCAGAGGGCAGGGATGGATGGGATATTGGGAAGGAATTGTTCCCTGGGAGGGTGGTGAAACCGTGGCTGCAAGTGTGAGCTGGACGCGTTTTTGATGTGTCTTGGTTGGAGTTACCACCACCCTGAGCTGTTAGAAGCTCCAAAAGAGGGAGCTCATTCAGTTCCCTGTGTCTCTTGGGTGCTTCCCTTAGACAAAAGTCCTGGAAAAAGAGCTTGGGGTGGGCTGAACTCAGCAACTCTGGAAAACTTTTAACTTAGTTTCAGTATTGCTGTTCCTGGTGGTGTTCCTGCTGTGGTTGGTGCTGGACGTGGCTTCAGTAATTCCAATTTAGTGAAGATTAGGAAGCACCTGGTGCTTTTCCAGTCTGGGAGGAGCTCCACAGGGATGTGTGTGCTTGCCCAGCCCAGAGAAAAGGGGACATGTCTGTGCCTTTGCTTGTGAGTGGCAGAAGGTTCATCCCTTCCCAGCAGTGGGAGAACATGGATTAGCAGGGTCTGCCACTGCTGGATTTTCCACCTGGGGAAGGTATCTTAAGCTTGCAATTTTTTCCTCTATTTCCCCAGAGTGGATCCCAGCTGGAACTTTGGCTTGGAGGGTCAGAAGGCTGGTCCCTGTGATTGTCAGCTCACTTTTTATTCTGCTAAATGGCCCAGCAGGACAGGGCACTTGGTCCATTACCTGTGGAGCATTAAAAGTGTTGGATATTTGCAGTTTCAGGAGAAAACAGTGAAGGGAAAAGCTACAAAGAGTGTTCCTTTCTCATGACTGATGTGCCATGGGAATTCATCTTGTGTATTGAATAGTTTTTGCCCACAGTTGCTACATTAGGTTGTCTTGGATTTAAGGATAGCAAGGAGCCTCACTAAGTTTATTTTCCTCTACAAGGGATTCCAGCTGCCAGGGATTAACTGAAAAAGTTTTATTGCAAAATTACACAACTGTCACTGTGCGGTACAAGAACAGACAATAAAAGCCATCAGACACCTGCATCCACATGATGCAAATTATTCACAATATCCCACAGTGTGTTCTTGCCTTGCCCACCCCTTTCACCCCCCAGCCCAGCCTCCAGAACGTTCTGTGTGTGGGTTCAGTGCACTGATTCACCGGGAAGTGTCCCACAGTTGGGGACAGCCCTGGCATTGCCTCCTGCCTCCCAGCACCTGGGAATATGCAGTATTGGGCTTCTATGTCAGCAGGGAAAGTTGGCAGGGAGATAAAGCAAAGCCATATAAGTGCTCCATGCTGGTTTCAGAGAACTGGCAATTCCATTGGGATGCGTGGATTTTCCTCATTTCTGTAATCTCAGTATTTGCCTTGTGGTGTCTCAGTGCGTGGCAAGTGCTGCAATGCTGGGATAACATCAGCTCCTTTAAATAGTGCTGACCTGATGACATCCCTTGAAGAGAAGTTAGGAATAGCCTGGATCAGGCTGTGAAACCTGCTAATTATCAGACATAAATATAACTATAAATACCTTTGTTTTTCAGGGTCCCCTTATCCAGGTCAGCAGACAGGGAGCTAAAGTACCATGGAGCTTCAGCAGAGCATAATTAGGAAGTCAGGTAATGGCAGCTTTAAAGCTTTGTGTTTAATTAAGCAAGAAAGTGGAGGTGAACCTGATCCCACCTCCCTGTGAGAAGCCAGTCAGGAGTGCCTTGGGTCAGCTCCACAGGGAAGCTGATTGGAACCAGCTCTGGTCTGAAGTGGGAGAGCCCTGGCAGTGGGAATGGGCTCTTTCCCAGCCCTACAGGCTGCTGCAGAGCACTTGCAAGAGAAGTGAGAACAACTACCTGTTTAATTACACCCCTCAGTGATCCCAAGGGGTGGAGCGTTGAAAGGACCTCGGGTTACCCTTCCTAGAAACCCAAGCTGTGGTTTGGACTCCCCCAGACACTCCAAAACCCCTTAGTTTTCCATAAAGTGTTGATCCAAGGTGCTCTTGGCTTTGATGCTCTCCCTAAGGAGCTCTTGTGGTTGAAGCATCAAACGCAGAGCACAGGGTTAGGCAGGACAGAAGGGCACAACTCATACAATCTCCATTCTCCTGTGCTGCCTCCTGCTCTGCTCCAGGGCCCTGCAGGGGCTGGACTGCACAGGTGGCCCTTGGAGCTCTGTTACACAACCCTGAGAGGAGAGGAGAGGAGTGGGGAACAGCTCTGGAGCGGTAGCACAGGGCACCCAAGCGGGAGAAAAGCGGCAGCGCTAAGCGTGGGATGGAAGCATTTGGGGTGGGAGGGTGGTGCCTTGGCAGGGCTGGTGGAGCAGCAAGGAACTGAGCAGGAGGCTTAACCAGTGCAGGGAGGAGCTCAGCTTCAACGTGGCCACCTCAGCTGACTCCCGGTGACCCTCCAGTGCCAGGCTCCCCTGCTCCTCTCTGGAGGTGGGTTTGTGCAATCTGGATTTTGGGGTGAGGTAAAGTGTACGCTGGTTTCTCCTCACAATGCACCCTGGTCTGAATAGCACCCATGGTTCGAGAAGGATACAAAATAGTGTTTCCCATTTGTCAAAATCCCCCCCTAAAAACACACACAAACCAAAGCTCTGGGAAAAAAAAAACCCAACCAAAACAAACCCAACTACAACTCATCGCGCATCTTGTCGCCTTTGGGCCTCACGAGCCTGCCAATGAAGAGGATGGAGTTGGTTTTAGTGTCCTTGATCATGAAGATGAAGGGGTGGTCAGCGTAGAAGAGTTTGGGGTTCCTCATCTCCTCTCGGCCATAGATGTCGGCGTCGTAGGGGTTCCCTTCCGTGTCCCATTCCAGAGCTGCGGCGTGGAACACGTTGGACAGGTAAAGGTCTTTCTTGCCAGAGATCTTGGACAAGTCAGCCTTGGTTTTGTCAATGGCTTCTGTCAGGCCCAGACCACCCAGGTGTTTCTAGGAGGAGATAAGAGGTCAGCAACTCTCCCGGAGATGACACAGTGCAAGAGGGAAGAGGGGCAGCAGGCATGGATAACCCACCATCCCACTGTCGTTCCTCCCATCCCAAAGAACTGTAAGGCTCAACTGTTAAAGAACCTCCTTTACCTGAAGGTCATGGCTGACTTCCAGGACAACTTTTGGCAGCGAGATGGCCACTGATCTCTTCTTCATCTTGCCAGTCCAGGTCTTGAGCTGCTCCTTGTTCAGCAGTTTCTCCACTCTCTCCAGAGGCTCCACGTGGTTTGGCATGATGAAAATCATGCTGGAGAGCTTGTGAGCCAGTGGCATCTCTACCACCTGGAGCTTCTCTGTCTCATCATCGTAGTAATTGTAGAGACCTAGAAACCAGAAGCAGGAGCAGTGAGATCCAACCCAAACCATTCCATGATTCAGCCTGGACTTTCCCTGACCTGGAAGGGAAGAGAGTCTAGACACCCTTTTGGTAAGTGGCCCAGCATTATTGGAGTTGGCTGTGGTTCTCATTTATGTGATGAGACAGGATTTGTTCCCAACAGCCAAGCACCTCATAGTAAAACATGGATTCTCTCTGCTGACAGGGAGACTGAATCAGTAGAACAAACAGTCCCCTGCTTTGCTCTCTCGTGAGGCAAAAAGATCTTAGAAGCAGGTGGTGGGAATCTGGGTAAGGGAGAACAATGATCCTAACTCCAGCTGCACTTGGTGTGGGGCAGGAGGTTTCCCACTCACCTGTGCGGTGCATCATGGGCACTCCCACGGTGTAGGAACGGGTCACCATGAAGCCACGGTTGTCCACCATCTTATGATGGAACTTCTCATCCCAGTGAGCTACAGGAGAGAGAGAAACACAGCCGGTAAGAAAAGGGGATGGGCGGTAGTTCCATGCACAGTTCCCAACCACTGACAAAGAGCTGTCTCCAGTGGACCTAGGATTTGTCCACCTTCCCTTGGGGCTGTTAGATGATCTTTAAGGCCCCTCCCAACCCAAACCATTCCATGATTCTGTGTGTTGGCTCAGGGGAGGTTTTAGGTCACTTGCCCCAAGAACTGAAGGTAGAACTTACGCTTGAAGAACATGGCGTTGACAATGAGGGCCCCGTCAGTTTTCTCCACATCTTTGGTGACCTCGGGGAGTTTCCCATCCGTGGTCTGGGCTGCCCACTCGTTGATGGACTTGAGGGCGCTCCTCTTGTCTCGGAAGTTGATCTTGGAGTGCTCGTAGTTGTAGTGCTTCTTGCTGTTCTTCACGAAGTCCTCGGCGAAGGTGATGGAGGCGGGGCCGTAGAGGCGATTGCCGATCTTCCAGGTGACGTTGCGGGCGGTGCTGTTGCTGACCTCGCTGAGGAGCTCGGACAGCCCGCTGTGCACGTACTCATCGTTCAGCTTGTCCGCACTCAGCACCGCCTTGGCCTGCGAGGCCGTCGTGGCCTTGCCCCCGAGGGACACCAGCCCGAGGGATGAGGCCACGACCACGGGGGACAGCAGGATGTTCTCCATGTCCTTGTCCTTGGCCATGGCGTGGTAGAGGTTGAAGGCCAGCGTGGTGCTGCGCTCGGCCAGCGTGGTGGCCTTGTCGCTCAGCTTCCTGTCCTCCGAGGGCACGGCCGCAGCGAGACCCAGGAGGGCCAGCCCCACAATAATCCACATGGCTTCAGCAGCACCCAGCACCTCCCAGGACCTGCTGGGCAAGAAAATTCACCATCACCATGATCCAAACCCTTCCTGGAGCATCCAGAGATCCCAGGGGCTCTTCCAGAGAAACCCACTCCTTGGTTCCAGTGACAGTGACATTGCCCCAACGCTCCATTGGGGTGCAGCCATCCCAAGTCCACCCTGAGCAATAGTTAATTTTCAGGAGTTCAGGCTGCACCCTGGCAAGCAGAGCCTGTGCATTTGGAATGAAAGCTTCCTTCCTAAGTGGTTTCCCTATATTTCAATGTTAATGTGTAGTGAATGATTTAAGGAAGGATCAGGGAATGTAAGCAACAGGTATTTCTCACATGATCTTGACAGGGTAAGGGGGAACGGCTTTAAATTGAAAGAAGGCAGGTTTAGATGGGATATTGGGAAGAAATTCTTCCCTGTGAGGGTGAGGAGGCCCACACACAGGGTGCCCAGAGAAGCTGTGGCTGCCCCTGGATCCCTGCAGGTGTCCAAGGACACGCTGGATGGGGCTTGGAGCAACCTGGGATAGGGGGTGTTGTCCCTGCCCATGGCAGGGGGTGGAACTGGATGAACTTTAAGGTCCCTTCCTACCCAAACCATTCCATGATTCTGTCCCCAAAGCAGAACAAAGCTCTGCCCTCATCAGGAAAAGCTGGAAGCAGGATGTTTGTGCTGCCCAGGAGCCACCCAGCACAGTGCTGCCCCTTGATCCAAGAGCTACGTGGCAAGAACCCCGTCCTCTCTAGGGACCCCAGCCCGGGCCCCAAATCCTCAGTTTCCTTGGCACTAGATGGAGCACGTGAGCTTCCACCAAGCAAAGCCAGAGGAAGCCCTGGAAAAGATCCTGCACTGTCTGATCAGCTCTGTTCGACTTTGGTTTGCCTGTCCCGCCCTGCCGGGGAGATACTGGGGCAGAGGGAGTTGGAGGAGCCTCATTTTCCCCCAGAAGAGCCTTCAGTTCATGCCTTGGGTGGATGGATCTCATCCCAACGTAGGTGAACCCATCCATCCCCAGTAAGGGCTCTGAGCCCCCAGCTCCAGTACATGTGCAGACTGAGCAGTCCCAAGTGCCTGCAGGCCCTTTGGAGCTCATCCCACCTGGCCCCACACCTCCTCCCCCTCCTGCCTTCACTCAGCTAACCTTCCTGCTGGCAGCTCCTCAGGCCTCAAATTCCACCTCCAGCTTTTGGAGGACTTTTTCCTCGACAGGAGCTGCGTCGCTACACTGAAGTTCTGTTCCTTGGTGCTCTACCCTCCTCCTCCTGCCCAGCCTCAGGGGCTGCCCCTGGCATGGGGGGGCAGGGAAAGGCTGCAGCGGGGTTAAAGTATTCCAGGCAGGAAGCGAAGGGCCCGCTGGGATTACATATGGAAGGAAACACGCAGCACGTAGCCCCAGGCAAAGAGAGTGCGCAGTTCCACCAGGGACTCTCTTTGCCAGAGTGAGAATTACGTAGCCTCAGAGAGGGAGGCGATTGCAACCTAAAATCCTTTATGGGAGCAAGGCTTCTGTTAAAGGGAAGAGCCATCCCAGCTGCCTCAAGGGCAAAGATTTGTGCAACAGGCTCAAAACTGCCCTCGACACTCTTTTAAAGTGCAGCCAGGGTGACAAAACACTGGAAGTCTGAGGAGGTTCCTTCTGGTTTTCTATTTCCCGTTTATTTCTAAGGATACCTTGAAACTGTTTCATAGTGAGGTCAACGTTTGCCTTTTTCTTTCTGAAAGAAAACAGATACATGGAGTAGTTCTCTTGTGAGCAGGGGGTGGCCTGCACTGCTTCATCCTCAGCTTGAAGGTTCATTACTTCAGAGCCAAGTGACAGATTTGGGCTCTGCTGAGTCACACAGCCCAAGATGGAAAAATTTTGCCCATTCTCGGATTACGGCAGTGATTATGGATGAATTCATAACCCATGGTGAAAATGGAGGGAATGTGGGGAATGCACAGCCAGCAACATCCTCTCCTGTGCTCCCACAGCGAGGGGACGCCCAGTGCCAGCGTGGCATTCCACAGCCTTCCCTGGGGCTGCCGGGACCCGCTTTCCTGGCGGCATGTGGAGGGGCACCCCTCCCAGGGCTGCGTTTCTCCCAGGAGCAGGACAGAGGAGTGCAGGCAAAAGGCCATTTCCATGTCACCAGAGGGATGTGACACTAGGTTAAGGCAGCAGAAGGAAGGGTCGGGCCGTCCTGTGGCAGGAGGCTGCAGGGAGAGCTCTCATTCCTGCGCTGGGATGGTGCCCAGGGTCCTGGAGGCTCCCAGGCTGAGTCAGAGCAGGGGCTGTAGGATTTCATTCACACCAAGCTAAAGCTTCCCTTATCTCCCTTTTCTTTTCCGTCATTTTCTGCAAGCTTCTCCTGCAGCTTCACTGAGACCACCTCTTGCAAACTGGAGGCGACTGGGGGATTTTTTAAGACCTTTCCTCCAAAACCCAGAGCCAACTCATGGCACAATCTGTACCCCTATCCCCCACCTCCACCCACCCCACTGCAGCCTACCCCCATGCACTCCCTTCTCCCATGCCATAACCCTCCCCCCGATTATTTTTTTTTTTCCCCAGCCAGGAGGCTGCAGGACCCCAAAATCCACCCCCGCCCTGCAATCTCAGCTCGGTCTCCACCCTGCCAGCCCGGGGTCCCCCGGGTCCCCCCCTCTTACCTGCGGGGTCAGGACGCGGCTTTGCTCGGCTCCCTGTGCACCTCCCGGTCCTGCGGTGGGGGTATATAAGGGGCCGGGGAGAAACTTCTGGAAAGTTGGGAAAACCCTCTCAAAAATGCTTGGGAGGGAGAGGAAGGGGAGGATCCGTCCCAGCTCTCTCCCGGCCCGCCGCCAATGGCAGGGAATGCCGGCCCCGCGCCGCCGAAGGGGGGTCGGGATGGATGGGGGGATGCGCGTTCCCGGCGCTGCCCTGGCCTGTCCCCAGCCTGTCCCCTCCCTGGGCCCAGCCAGCCCTTGCAGCTGGAACATGGGGAGCTATTCCCTGCCCAAACGGTGCTTTTGGCTTTTTACAGGGCTCGAGTCCATCTTATTTCCATCCTCTCCCTACCCCTGGGATCTCCTGCGGCTGGATGGTTGTTGGCACCAAAGGCAGGTAGTGATATATTCATTTCTTTTTGTTTCTGGGCTGTCACCCTCCATACGATGTCAGGGGTGGTGCAAAGGGCTTCAGCCACGACTGGAGCAGTCACAGGCAGCCAATGTTTAACACCTGCCCCATCCTGCCATCTGAAGTGTGCCCTGGTTGGTGACCTCCAAGAGAGAAGAGAAGGCTCCAGGGAGAGCTCAGAGCCCTTCCAGTGCCTAAAAGGGTTCCAGGAGAGCTGGAGAGGGACTTGGGACAAGGGATGGAGGAACAGGACATAAGGACTGGCTTCCCACTGCCAGAAGGCAGGGTTAGATGGGATATTGGGAAGGAATTCCTGGCTGGGAGCGTGGGGAAGCCCTGGCACAAGGTGCCCAGAGAAGCTGTGCCATGGAGAGGTTTCTGCTGAGTCACAAGTGTTCAAGCTCGGATTCAACCCTGTCACGCTTTAGGATAGCACAGGATTGTTTTCATGGCAGTCTGGGATGTGGGGATATTCAAGGTACCACCCACCTCGTGGATGGTTACATCAGCAGAAGGATGCTGCATCCTTGTGTTCTCCAACTGATGTCTACAACTCGCTTTTAATCACATTGTCATTTTCATTTTGCCCCCTGATTTTGGCTCTGCCAAGTTTTTCGGCTTCCCTCTGAAAACAGCAGGTCTCAGCCTCCTGTTGCTGTAGTAGCAAACAGCATCTGATTTTTCCTTCTGGCTTTGAATATTCTGCTTGTCTTGGAAGCATCTTGCTTTGGAATCACTATTCCATTCCCCTTCATAGCCCACCTGTTCTAGAAGGTAGCATCCAAAAGTGACATTTTTCTTTCACCTGAACTCTTCAGATGGTGCCATGTGAGCAGATACTTTTCATCTCATACAAGGGGAGATCTTTGAGACCTCCCTGTAAAAAAAGCCTCCATCAGCTGCAACAAACGCGGTGCTCAGGGATATTTACAGATCAGGGAGGGATTCAGTGGGAAAAAGAGCTTTGGAATACCTTAAGCAACAGATTGTGATACACTAGTGTATTTTAGTGCAGTCAGCTTTGCTTTGTGTCTGCATAAATTATCAACAATGGGGTCCCAGAGTTTTTATAGCACAATTTTGGCGTTACTCAAAATGAATTTGCTGATATCAAACCATCAATACCAAGGTAACTGTTACTGGTCTGTACCAGCAGCATGTGCCAGCTGAGAAATGGGAAAAGCTCCTTTAAACTTCCACTGTCAGCTGCTTTTCTCTGCCAGATTCTGAATTGCTCCACCTTCAAACCCTTCTCTGTAATTACTTCCCATGTAAGATTTTTTCACCTTCCGAGTGAAATTTAAAATAAACTCCTAAACTTTTCATCTTGATTTTTTTTTACTGCAGCAGCACCAAAATCCTTTGACACTGAGGGCACTGTGCTTGAGTCCTTTAAAATGGCTTTGCCTCAATAACATGAATTTGGATAGAATAAAAAGAGTTGTGTTTGAGGGCTGGCAGCTTAGCATAAAGATATTTCAGAATTTTCCTGATTTTTAAGTGTATATTTCAACCTATTCCTGCTGTCTCTACAACACAACCTGGTAGGAGCCACAAAAACACCCTGCAGAGCTTTAGGATGTGAATATGCAGCAAATGAGTCAATTCTACCAAAATGTCAGCAACAGCTTCGTCGTGACTGCAAACAGTTTGGTCCAGGGCCGAAGTTCTGGAAATCGGGCTGATCTGCATTGCTGGGGAGGATTCCTGCTGCTCACCAGTGATTTCCAAGCATGATCAGGCCGTGCAGAGGCGCTCCCAGCCCCCACAGTGCCACGTAGGAGCTCCTCCAGCGGTGGGATGGGGACTGGGAAGGGGGAGCCAAACTGGGAGTTGCCGTCTTCCGTCTCCCCTGCTCATGTAACGAGCGGTTCCAGCTGCCAAAGGGACACATCCACTCCTCCGGCCCAGCTCCTCCCCTCCAAACCGCACTTGCGCAGGGCAGAACTCGAGTTTCTTTTGTCTGGAGTTATTTCCAGCATGGGTTGGCTTCGTGGGTTTAGGGCAGCGCGGGCCCACTGAGCCTTAAATTAAAAACCACCCAAGGTTTTTGTGACGTGGGTGTGATCCTGCAGCCCCCACGACAGTGCAGAGGGAGATTTCCAGGCCACTGTTGCAGTGCTTGGAACGGGCATGGAGGAGCTGCTGGGATGGAGAGCAGTGAAATCCAGCTGTACCAGGAGTCCAGTTCTGTGGGAAGCAATCCGTGCCCAGCCATGAAACACCCAGATTGGTGCTGTCCTGGTTGTTTGGCTTCTTGTTTCAAGCAGTGTTACTAATGCACTTGATTATTTATTGAAGGAGTGTTTTACTTCTACAAAAGCAGACACTGTGTGTTCTTTGGACAGGACTTTTTAAATATAAACTCCAGCAGCTTTGCACTTTCGCCTTACAGTGACCCAGGAGACTCATCCCATTTTCCTGTGTTGGAGACAGTCTGTCATCTTCTGTGCTGCTGTGAGGCAGTGCTGCTGCAGGATTTCTGCTTTCCAGGATCATGGCTGAGGAGGGCAGGGATGCTTGGAGCCAGCACTGAAGAGCCTTAAAATCACTCAGTGCCATCCCCTGCCATGGGCAGGGACACCTTCCACTGTCCCACATTGCTCCAAGCCCCGTCCAGCCTGGCCTTGGGCATTTCCATGGATCCAGGGGCAGCCACAGCTTCTCTGGGCACCCTGTGCCAGGGTGTCACCACTCACACAGGGAAGAATTCCTTCCCAATATCCCATCTAACCCTGTCCCCTAGCAGTGGAAAGTCATTCCCCCTTGTCTTGTTACTTTCTGCCCTTATAAAAAAATCCCTCTCCCTCTTTTTCACAAGCCCCCTTTAGGCGTGGAAGGGGTACTGAGCTCTCCCTGGATCCCTCTCTGCTCTAGAGCTAGCCAGGGCTTGCCTGCTCCTCCAGGCCCCCACATGCAAAGATTTTGGGGGAATTCTGCTTCCTGGCTCAGCTCAAGGACAAGTTTGGGATCAGCACTTTAATTTCCTCCCTGCACACCCTCCTTTGGCACTATGAGCTCATTCATGTAGCCCCAGGCATCCCGGAGCCATGGCGTTGGTGGCAGCAGTGCCCTGCACTGGAGTGGGATCCCAGCCCTTTTCTCCCTCCCTGGCTCTCAGCCATGCCCATCTCCAGCCTGGCTGGAGCTGGGAGGGCCCAGCTTTGTGTGAGCACATGGCACACAAAGGATGGCAGTGGAGCTGAAAGGCTGCATCCCGTGGATCCGTGCCCTGGCCTGTCTGGAGTGCAGCAGTGAGAGCCAAAGTCCCTGTGCCAGCCTGCTGTGCCCAGCTGGCCATGCCAGCTCCAGGCTTTTGGGGAGCTCACTGGGTTTCACATGTCCTAAAGGGGCAAATTCTGTAGATCCTCTGCAAAGCACTGATCTTTTGCTTCCTCAGCAGGTGTGGTGGAGGAGGAAAAGGAAGAGGAAAAGACCTGATTGCCATGGAGCAAATTCCCCATCCACGCCATCATCCAGGTATGTTGTGGTGCACAAACCAGGGAGGACAGGCTACAGAGGCTGCAGCTGCAGCTTTCCCACAGGGCACAGCGGAGAGAGATTCCCTTGATCCCAGTTTGTAATCCCTGTTTAATACTCCCAGAGAAAAGTTCAAAATCCACAGGGTTTCCTGCCAACACAGCGAGGCAGGGGGGTGGAATTCCTCTGGTGCTTTTGGGTGGAAAGAATGACATCTGTGTGGCTTCAGCAGAGGGACAGCATGGGTGATGGCAGGTTGGATTGCAAGCCCCTGCATCCCATACCTTCCTGGGAGCTGGGCTATGGCAGGAAGAAGTGGAATCCTTGTGCATGTGACAGGAGGGATTTGCAATCCCTTGGGAGGACCCACAGGGCTGTGGGGTCCTGTGCTGTTCCTACACTGATCCGGGAGTGCTGGTTGGGGGTCGTGGCAAGCCAAGAGGATTCCAGGATACCCTTTCCAGGCTAATGTTTGGACTCCGTGGTCCTAGAGGACTTTTCCAACCTTAAACTCTGTGATTCTAAGATGAGCACTGATGATGTGCACTCCTTGCGCTCTCCCTTCTGCCTCACAGTGACTGGGACTGGCTGGATCCTCCCAAAAAGCAGCCAAAAGGAAAAGCAAGTGCTTGGTTTGTCAGCCACATCAGCCCCATGGGTGCAGGGGCCATCTCAAGGACAGGATGTGAGAGCACCAGGGCTTTGGGATACTGCAACATCAGTTTCCTCACTGGAAACAGGCAGCAAGGAATGTGCCAGTTCCAGGTTTTCACCCTTTATTACAAAATACAAGCAGAGGTGGTTGATCTGCTCTGCCCACAGTGGAACTGTTGGTGGGGCACCTCTCTTGTTAAAAGCTGAGTTCACTCTGCTGCAATGAGCTCTCCCTTGTCTCTTCCTGGCATTTTCCAGGAGCATATGGGAATGTGAAAGGTCTGAGCTCTGCCTGCCCTTCCCGTTTGGTGGAAGCTGAGAGGAGGCTCAGCCCCACATGCTCCCCCCCTCAGCGTTTCAGCCTCTCCCGAGGAAACCGGGATGTAAAAGGAAACCGTTTATTCTGGAGCCAGCTGAGGGAACAGAAACGCCCCTAAACCCGAGCCTGGCTTGGAGAGGGATCCTCAGGCAGCCAATCTTCTCCTTCCAGCACAGCACTGCTCAGGCTGGGAGGCGGGGTGGGCTCAGCCTGTGCTGTCTGTGTGTGCAAGTGTGTCACACAACTGCTTGTCTCCCCAGTCCTACTGCTGTCCCTAAAAGTGTTTTCCTTGTTGGGAATCAGGTTCCCAACAAGCCAAGCCCTAAAACTGCCCCTGTTGATGCCAGAGGAAGGAGGGGGCTGAGTGCAGGACAGGGCTGGGGGTTTGGCTGCCTTGGGGACTTTGAGGGGTTGGTGCAGCAGTTTGAAGGCAGGGAAGGAGGAGGGGAGGGATGAATCCCAGGAAGGACAGGCTGGGCTCAGCACTGGGCAGTGGCCCAGCAGGAACAAACAGCGTGTGCAATCCTCCTCAGCTGAGTGCTGAGGGTGTGTAAGCAAAGGGATGCTTAGGAAGGGGCTTGGCAGCCTCTTTGTCTATTCTGTTCTTGCAGAGGCAGCAGAAAAGCTGCCCAGGGAGATACAGCAGGAATCACAGGGTATCAGACTGGTTTGGGGTGGAAGTAATACTAAAGCTTATCCAGTTCCACCCCTGCCATGGCCAGGGACACCTTCCACTATCCCAGGCTGCTCCAAGCCCCATCCAGCCTGGCCTTGGACACTTCCAGGGATCCAGAGGCAGCCACAGCTTCTCTGGGCACCCTGTGCCAGGCCTGCCCACCCTCCCAGGGAACAATTCCTCCCCAATATCTATTCTAAAATCTCTCCTTTAGTGTAAAACCAAACAGGAAAAGGGGTTTCATCATCCTTCCCTAGTTTCCAAGGACCATGGTTGTCCCAACCCTGGGGGTGTTATGCTGATCTGGTGGGAACAAACCAGTTTGTGTCCAGATCTGAGTTGCTGCAGCTTTGCTTGGGATGACAAAATGCACCCACCTGGGAGGCAAATGTCCCTTACCATGGGTCCAGATTGGGTCAGGGGGCTTAACCCATAACGTGGCAGTTTAGGATGTGTCTGCAAGAGGCCAGGATGTATTCCAGAATCTCCAAGGCCAGAGACCCTTAGGAAAAAAGTGACATCTTCCCTGTGTCCCCACATGAAACCCCACTTAGCCTGAATACTCCTGTCTGCTTCAAATATGCCAGCAGAAACGTGCAGTGTGTTTTTGCCAGCTACTGTATAGATTCCCCATGAAAATCTGGCAGGGAAGAAGTGGCAGGTTTCTGGAAGATTCAGGGAGCCCACATGATGCAACCCTGCTGCATTCTTGCAGAGCGACGCCTGCTCCTGGGAGCTTCAGAAGGAGCTGCACACATTTTATTCCAGCTGCCAGTGGGCTGCATCCACCCTTTAAGGACTTTTCCAGGGTCACATCCCTGTGCTGCCACAGCTCCTGGTATTGCAGAGCCACATTCCCACGTCAGGGAGAGTTATGTTAATTTTAGAAGCAAAACCCACTCTCTGTTTTCCGTTTTCCGTCTTTTGTAACTTGGAGGGAGGAAAGCTGTGGCTCGTCCAGTGAACTTTTCTCTGGTTCCCATTTCAGAATGAAGCCAGAAAGGCTTTTTCCTGGTCTTCCCAAATACTTTTAGAAACTCACAGGCATGTTTAGTTTTGGGAATAGTCACGCACTCGGCAGTAAGAACAGCAAATGCAGATCCTGGAGCAAGGGAAGCTCCGTGGCTGTTGGATGGGATCTGCCAGCTGAGTCACACCAGGCAGATCTGACTCATCACATCAGATCTGCATCTGCAGATGTCCCAGGCTTTTATAAAGTTGAGCAAGGCTGATTATCCTCTGTAAAAGTTGGGGAGACTGAGACATGGAAGGTGAGTTTGGGGCAGAATCAGAGCCAGGCTGGTTTGTGCTGCTTTCCTTCTCCACAAGGACACTGAGGACTTGACAGGGAGTCCCAGAGGCATCTTCTCCCTCTCTGCACAGACAATCTGCTGAGGGCTGGGAGCCCAGGGATTATCCCAGCTCCAGTCTCATCCAGCAGAGATGGACCTTGTGGCTAAGGCGTACTCTGGATTTACAGAGCAGCCTCTGTATCCTTGTCTTCTCTCCCTGGTTACTCTGCTGTAAACCTCAGGCAGTTACAGGCTCTGCTTTGTGTTTCTGTAGCCTGTGGGATCATGATTAATGCCTTTCTCCAACGTGGATGCCCAAAGTGTGCTTCCCACAGTGGGAAGAGATGCAGGAGCTGCCTCTCTCTGCATCTCCAGGCAGCACACTCGTGGCCCAGCACTCAGCACATTGAACATCTCCTGCATGTCCCTGGATCTGACAGGCTGTTCCCAACACTGGAGCAGGCATCAGAGCTGCTGAATTTGGCTTTGTACAGAAGGTCTCTTGTTCAGCCTGGGGCAGAGGTGCTTGGGAGAGGTAGGGTGGGAGGTTTGGATGAATGAGGATCGTTGTTTCACTCCTGATTTCCCTTCAGGAGGGATGCTGGATGTTTCCCAGCCATACACAAACAGCTTGGATTCAGTCTTTGAAATCATTTGCACTTCTGGATTCTGTTGGCTTTGACGTCAAGACCTGAATCCCCCTGGGATCACTCCTGGTTTGGGACCCAAGGGATGCTGTGGTTACAAAGACACAGGTGAATCAAAGCCTCTTACAGCTGCCCTCCTCCTCTCCTGCATGGATCTGGCTTAGCCCCATCCAGTCAGGAATTATTTCAAGCTCCTTTGCTGCTTCAACACAGAGAAGCAGCAGCGAAGAACTTAAGGCAGCTCCCGAGTTTTGAACAGTTCAGGATGCAAGTCATGGCTGCAGTTTAGGGGGAGGGAAACACTCAAATCCTGAACTTCTAATGGTTTCTGTTGGACATGAAATACCCAGTTCTGGTTATTGTAATTTCCAATGACAAAGCTGTGTCCTGGACGCACAAAATAATGGAGAAACTGCAATTTGTGCTTTGTGGAATTGTCTTCATTTTCCAAAGACCCTCCCAAAATCCAGAACTATCTTCAGTAACTGTGATGGTACCTGTCTTGATGAATTAACAATTTAACTATGATTTTCTCCCTAATTCCAATTAATAGAGTAATGGGATCTGCTGGAGGCAAGTTCATCAACTGTGAGATGCACAATGAATCCACTCTGGGCTCCGTCTCTGATTCACCACGTGCCAGAATTCACCACAATTCTGCCTGAAGCTTTCCTGACTTCCCTGGCATTTCCCCATGGTCACCCTGTGGAAGCAGGTATGAAGGGGAAGGTGAGGCAGGATGGGGGGGACACCCAAAAAACCCTGCAGGAATCTTGGGCACCAGAGGGCTGATGTAGAGTCAGTGCAAACAAATCCTTATGGGCGTGAGAAGCTCTGAGTGCATGGCACCGTGCATTCCAGAGGTTCCTTTAGGGCCTCATCACCTGTGTTGTCCCTTTAGCTGGAAAATCCCAGTGCTCTGGCTTCAGCTAAACAGATACTGGTGTGCCTTGGTGCCAGCCCTGCATCCCTGGGGCAGCAGGACCACTGTCCTTGAGGGTGGGATCAGGGTGAAAAAACTCCTCCAGCCTTGACTGCCACCAGGGTTTCTGCCTCTGGTCCCAGCTCCAATCCCACGCCCTGAATCCTGCACTGGGAATACACTTCTGGCTCTGTGTGGCTGTGGCCAAGAGTTTCCCATGCTTCAGAAAGTGCCATAAACCCACAATAAACAGCACAGCCCCTGCACTGCTGTCCCTGAGCTCCCCTGGTCCCCAGTGCAGCTGGTGCTTAGACACTTGGGAGAACGAGAATGTTTAAGATTTCTGGGCTGCAGAAGTGTCAGTGTGGAAAAGGCTGCACCAAAGCAGAGAGACCAGCGGAAATAGATGGATTTAAAAATAGTGGAGAACAGAGAGGGGCTGGCTGGGATTTGGGAGCTACGGAGAGCTGGGAGCACACAGATCCAGTTAGGGCACTGCAGGACTCGTTCAGACCCTGCTGCCATCCACAGCAGCCCTGGGCACAGCTTCCCCTGCAGAGACTCCCCCGTGGCCCTGGCACTGCTCCCCTTTCCCGGGGTTCCTCAGGGAGCAGATCCCACCCAGCTTCACAACATCCCCTCCGTGCATCCCCAAACCCACCCCCGAGCCCCTCTGCGGGGCTGGGCGCTGGCAGAGCCCCGGCTGATTCCCCCAGGGAATCTCTCCCGAGCCTGGGGAGCTGCCGCTGCCCCGGGCAGGGACATTCCAGTCCCTCCCTCTCCCTGTCCCATGTCCTGTGTCCCGGTCTCGCTGCTCCCCCCGCTGCCCGGCTTCGGCACCATCCCGGGCTGGCTCCAGCCTTTCCCAGCCACCAATCCCTGCAGGAGGAGCAGGAAAGGCTCGGTCTCCACCGCCCAGCCCCGGGATGTGCCCCAGCAGTGAGTCCTGGGAACCCCCCTCTGCCCGGGAGAGGTGTCTCCCCTTCCACTTGCCCTGGGAATGATGCACTTCCAGGCCAGTCCTCCCTGCTGGAAGGAGAAAAGCAGAGCCTAGAGGAGTAACAAGGCTAGCAGGGGCCAGGAGGGAAAAAGGGAAGCAAAGATGGGTGTAGAAAACCCCTGGCATTTTTGCTCGTTCGTTGTTTTTCCTTGTTTGGGGTTGGAAAGGACCTTAAAGATCAGCCAGTGCCACCCCCTGCCATGGGCAGGGACACTTTCCACTGTCCCAGGCTGCTCCAAGCCCCGTTGAACCTATCCTGGAAGGGAGACTTAACTTATTTCAGACTCTGCCAAATATCATTTCAATTAGATTTGATTATAGATTTATCACTAGAAATAAGGTAATGATAGCATAGATAACCCCAAACTGTGGGAGCATGGCATGGGTGCCCGAGCAGCATGACAGGAAATTCCTTATGTCTTTCCAGTTTTCAGTTTCAGAGATGCTATTCTGCCTGGGAGCAGAGAGAGGGAGTCCTTCTCCTTCTCTTTGAGAAACCTGCAGGATCCTCTTCTCCTGAAGAGGGTTCCCCAGGCTGCCCAAATCCTTCCCAGGCTGGGCTGGGGATGCAGTGTGCCCACAGGGGAGAGGCAAGGAACAAATGGGATCTGCAGGAGAATCTTGGCAGAAAGTTTGTAGGGATGGGAGTGACTTAGAGCAGCTCTCCTGTAAAATCACACAATCATCATGGCACAGAATGGTTTGGGTCAGAAGGGACCTTAAAGCTCAACCATTCCTAACCCCTGCCATGGGCAGGGACACCTTCCACTGTCCCAGGCTGCTCCAAGCCCTGTCCAGCCTGGCTGTGGACACTTCCAGGGATTCAGGGGCAGCCACAACTTCTCTGTTTCTGGGACATGCCCATGTGTCCTGGAGGGATGTGCCAGGATGCACAAGCAGCAGGCAATCCCTTTAGCAGGGAATGGGAAGGGCTGGCTTCTTACAAGACACAAGGGATTTGCCATGATACCCTTCAGGTCTCTCACTCAGCTCTGGGCCAGAACTGCTGCTTCCCAGTCAACAACACCCAGAAAAGGGCGTTTGGCTTGTAGGGAAGTGTTTTATTTCCTTTAATTAAGTGGACTGAACTGGATGGAGCCCCAGTCTGTTCCCAGTCACCGATGAGCCCTGAGCTGTGCTTGATCAGAGCTGACAGCCCCAGTGGTGCTGCTGCCAATGCCAGCAAACCCCACTGATCGACCTGAAAATCCCCTACAGGTCTGACACAAAACATTCATGTTCAGGGGTGGATATTGGAAATGAAACCTCGGCAGCAGTTCCTGCTCAGATCCCCTCCTCTCCTGACTTTGCAATTGCCAGCAGTGAGGAAAATCCCTGCAGAGTAACTCAGGGATTGCTTACAGCCCTTTGCGTTGGGATTACCAAGTGAAGCAGCAGGTTTTATCCTTGTATCTTGTATCAGGAGAGAGAAATTAGAGCCTCTCAGGGTTCTTAGAGCCTGGCTGGGGTGATTTACCAGGCATCTGAGTGCCTGTGCACACAGCTCCAGATGCCTTCCGCTCGCCTTCCTTCAGGACACGGGAGCTGCTGGACAAAGGGGGAATTCAAGGCATTTGTTATGCCCTGACACAGTCCATCAGCAGGCTGCCTTCCCAAGGAGCTGCAGCTCAGGGGCTTGCCTTAGAGGGAGGAGCTGCTTTATCTTGGCATGGCAGCTCGCCCAGGGAAGAGCTGGGAGACAGCTGGGATTTATTCCGGAGCCAGAGCTCTGCTCCTGTGGGGAGGCCAGGGGTCAGAGAGATGAGCCAGGCTGCAGGAGGGAGGCAGGGAGGGGGTTTCACACTCCTGTGAGCACTCCAACACTGCATCCCCAGCCCAGGCTGGCAGGCAGGTCCCAGCCCCAGCTCTCTCATCCCAGTTCCCAGAGCTCTGTGCCTTGCCCTGACCTCGGCTCAGCAGAAGCACGGAGTTGGTGATGCTCCATCAGCTCCATCCCATGCCTGATCCATGCTTGCTGCCCACCCTCTCTGCACCCCTGGCCCCTGTTCTGTCTCCAAACCCCTTGTGCTTCCAAAGGATTTATTTCTGCACTGCCAGCTCCCCTCTCCATCCTATAAACGGAAAGGCTTAGGCAGACACTGCTGCACATTTAGAGCTGTGTGACCACGAGATTTGCTGCAGCCAGCCCAGTCAGCTGATCCAGCCACACTCATTCAAGGAATCATTTTCCACTGACGTCCAAGCTGTGGCTGCCCAGAGTGGGGGGGAAAAAGGGGAGACTTGGTGTGTTTGGGATAACTGGTGAAGGAAAAGCACACCTGGAGAGGGGGGCACATCTCTGCCCTTCCTATATCCTGAGATGCTGCATCTGTCAGTGTAAGCACTTGTAGGATGAGGTTATGAACCAAAACAGGGTGGATTGAGATGGGATATTGGGAAAGAATTCTTGGTTGTGAAGGGTGGTGAGGCCTTGGCACAGGGTGCCCAGAGAAGCTGTAGCTGCCCCTGGATCCCTGGAAGTTCCAAGGACACGCTGGATGGGGTTTGGAGCAACCTGGGATAGTGGAAGATGTTCCTGCCCATGGAAGGGAGTGAAACTGGATGAGCTTTAAGGTCCCTTTAACCCAAACCAGTCTTTGATTCTGTGATTCTCTGTTATTTTCCTGAAAATCAGGTCCTCCTCTGACTCTCCTTCCACCTCCAGCTTCCCAAGATCTCATGCCAGGTCCTGTACCTTGAGAAATTGAGGTGTACCCCCTGGACCTACTAAATCCCACAGAGTTGGATCCCTTGCTGTGGTGTGGAGCTGAGTTAAGGTCTCATGTCACAGCAGCAGCCCTGGCAGCTCCTGCTGCTGTGGGACCAGGCTATGCTTGGTGGCCATGGCAAGAGGCACCTTCTGCCCCTGTGGCTTTGCCACTTGGCCTGGAGGAGAACAGGAGGTGGAAAGTGAGTGATTGCAGCTTCAGCAGATGGTTATCTCGTGAGTCATGGGCTACCTGGCTGTGTGGTCATCCCTGGATGGCTCCTGCTGGACCTGTTTGTGCACATGCAGCTGATCTGAGGTTTCCTGGGAGGGCTGAGCTCCCTCACGTGCCCTGCCCAGCCCTGGTTGCACCTCGAGGCCACCACAGGGACAATTGGCACATGAGATGTCTCTCTTTTGATGCCCAGTCTCCCCACCCTCATGATGGGGCAGCTCTGCCCAGTATTCCAGACTTCCCCTTCCCTCCTTCCCAAAACACAGCTGGGAGGGAGTGGGGACCTCTTGGACATGTCCCTGCACAGCTGCTGCCAGCTGCAATGTTGGGGATTCAGGGAAGGTCTCTGCTTCTTGGCTGAGCTTAAGCTGCCCTCACCCCCTGTTGCTGTTGGGGGAAAATCTCCAGGCAGAGAGAGGGGCAGGAGGGGATGGGGGAGAGGGAAATTCCTGCCAGGAATGAGTCAGCCCCGCCTGCTACGCCTGGAAAAAGCAACTGCTCTCATCCTGCTGTGGTGCTGGGGCAGAAGGGATCCCTCAGACCTTAAAGCAGGCTTTATATTTTCCTGTTTTAAGATAAGTTAGGCTGGAGTTTCATCCAGCTTAGGGAGAAGCATCAGAGCCAGCTGTCAGATCCCAGTGATTTCCCAGTTCCTGACTGGTGAGGCACAAAGCACAGGGTGACTTTGTCTGGTTTGCCCACATCCTTTGTGTCATTTTAAACTGAGGGGAGAGATTTTAGATTAGATATTGGCAAGGACTTCCTCCCTGTGAGGCAGGTGAGGCCCTGGCACAGGGTGCCCAGAGAAGCTGTGGCTGCCCCTGGACCCCTGGAAATGTCCAGGGCAAGGCTGGACAGGACTTGGAGCAGCCTGGAAGAGTGAAAGATGTCCCTGCCCATGGTCTTTGAGTTTTTCCTACCCAAAACAAGAAAAAGAAAAACATTTATTTCTGCTTCCTACCCTGCTTAGCATTAAATTTTCTGAAAGATTCTCCTGCACGGGAGCATCCTCCTGAGCAATATAAAATTTGCAGGAAACATCCCCTGCTTGTGCAAAAAGCCAAAACTCTCCTGCCTAAAAACTATTTTAAATCGAGGAATACTGGAGATGGTTTAGGCAGAGAGGGAGCAGCACTAAACCAGCTTTGAGTGTGGCTTTTTTGCCCTGTGATGGAGCTGCACAGCATAATCCAAACTTAACTTTGCTGGGGTGCAGGATACTCCAGGGGAGTAACAAACCACCCCCTTGGGCTGAATCTGGGGCTGATGGCTGGAATTTGAGGAAATCCTGTGAGTTTCTAATCTTAGGCTGCTTTTTCCCTAGGTAGTTTATTCCTTTAAATAGAAAGGCTTAAATGGGATTGACTCCTACAATCCTTCTGGCCTGGCTGGGCTGTAATCTTTAATGGCCAGCGATGGGCAGGGATGTCACATCTCACATCCCTTCTGCTTCTGCTGTGAAGGGAAAACACTCAGGAGCCCTCTCTTTCTCAGGTGGCACCTGGAGGTCTGTCCCAGCTCCATCCTGCCCCCTTGGAACGGCAAGGAAAGGATCCTGGCGTCTGACAGGACCCAGGGAAGGGCTGGAGCTGTGCCAGGGCAGCTTTAGCTTGGATTTAGGAAAAGGTTCTTGCCCAGAGGGTGCTGGGCACTGCCCAGGCTCCCCAGGGAATGGACACAGCCCCAAGGCTGCTCCAGGAGCCTTTGGGCAGCGCTCCCAGGGGTGCCCAGGGTGGGATTTTGGGGTGTCCATGCACAGCCAGGGGTTGGACTTGACCATTTCCCAGGACTAAGGGAGGAGAAATGCCAAATGTGGTGCTCTGACTCGCATATAAAATAGGTCAGGGAGCTTTGTCCCCCACAGTGTGCAATGGCATGAGGAAACAGCTTTTTTAGGATGACCAGTTATGGATCTGAATGTCCATTTAAATTTCAGATCTCCAAGAGAACCATCCACCTCATCCCTGGCGAGCAGATCCAGGTTCCTCCACAGTTTTCCAGCAGGATTTGCAGTGGGTGGTCACAGACCTGAGAGCTTGGCAGCTTTTTCAGTGGTGCTGTTTGCTGCAGAAACCACATATTTTTATCCTTGTATGGAATAATCATGTCCTGATGAAAACCAGGATTTGTGCAGCCAAGCTGACTTTGCAAGTGCCACCACCTTTTGCAGCTGCCAAGATACCAACCCTGGATTTCCCAATCCTCTTCCTCATCTCTTCAAATACTTCTTCCTAAACCAGCCCTGAGCCAGAAGAGCATGTCCTGGAGGACAATTCCCAATCCATTTTTCCCATACTGGGCAGCAGCTCCCACACCAGGATCCCCTTATCTCTGCATCCCTGTCCAGAGGGTCCTTGTCTGCCCCTGCCTGCCCTGAGTGCCCCAGCTTGCTGATGCATCTGCAATCCTCCCTCAGGGCACAGGGGAGGCCCAGTGGAGCCTTTCCCTTCTCCCACCACCCTGTCTTGGAGCGTGTGGGAAGTTCAATGCTCCTGGGAGGTTGGGATGAGTCAGTGTTTGCACTTCCCGAGTCACTGAGTCACTCCAGGGAGTTGCCAGAGAAGAGCGGGTGATGGCCAGTGTCAGCTGGGGGTGTAAATATCCCAGGAAGTTCTATCTGAAAGAAAATTCCCATTGGGAGGTCACCACCTTGTAGGGTTGCTTTCAGCAGGGCCACCACCATGGACCAGAAGTGTCACTCCATGAGAAGAAGTTATTTCCTGGCCCTGCTTCCATGTGAATCCTTTCAGATGGCCCACAGCTGATTATTTGGGAGGGGTCCCACATCCCCAAGCCATGGCTCTCCTTGGAAACCCCCTGGGATATGCCAAGGGGTTCCTCTTGGCAGCTCCCTCAGAGCAAATTTGTTGAACCATGGGCATCCAAACATGCCAGGAGGAATGCCAGGCAAGTCCTCAAAGCAGGGCTTTTGGGATGTCTTTTGAGTAGAATTAATTCCCAGTCCTCCCACTGATGGCAATTTTTATCAATATTTTGGGGGTTTTTTGAGCTGGAGATGCTGCCGTACTGATGTGTTGGCTTTGGGAGTGGATTGGCTCAGGAGTCCATCCCTGGTGCTCAAAGCAGGTTTAAGGTTTAAAGGGGAGAGTGGACACCCTTGCTGACACCCCCACAGGCACCTGGATGTCCTCTGTGCCTTGATGAACAGCCCAGAGAACAGCACAGGATATTTCAAATACACACCCAGGCTTTAGAGTTTTACCTCCATTTCCAGCTTGAGTGGAATAAATTCCCAGGTCAAGAAGAGCTGGAAGAACCACCCCAGGATTTTTTGTTCTCACATGAGCTAAATTTTCTGTGCTTGCTCACAGCAGAGGCTGAGCAGGGAGTGAGGCCAGAAAAACAGGGGGTCATGTCAGACTTTCTTTTTTCCTCCTCTTAACACTGAAATAAAAATACATCCCAAGCTTGTTTTGGGATTAACAAGAAAAAATTCCTCTTGATGGGAACCATCTGTGGCCGGGAGATGCCGGCTGCTCTCTGCTTCCCACCCTCACACAGACGCCGTCATTCGGGGTGTGTTCCTCTCCCAAATATTATTCCTCTCATCCCTGTGCTGGTGGGAGGAATCCCAACTATTTAAGGAGGCTTTTCTCCCAGCATTTCAAAGCAGCAGCAGCTCATGACACCTATGGAGGATAATATTTGCTCTCCTCATTACAGCCCCAGTGCCCAGCACAGCTTGCTGGTGGCTGCTGGGCTCAGAGGGTAAACACTGCAAGTGTCTTGGTGGTGGCCTTTGCACCCCAGACGTCACCTCAGGGTCAAAGCAAACATCTTGAGGCCTCTCCTGCCTGTCGCATAAACCAGGAGGGGAAATCTGCCCCGAGGAGTGGAGATTCCCTGGCTCTGCCTCTGCTGTGCTGCTGGAAATGAGGGGGTTGGTGCCAATCCCTTCATGGTGTCGAAGAATGAGGTGATTTCTGGGGTGGACCTTGACCCCAGCTGAGGTTTTGGGGTGGGACATGCAACTTCTGGGCTGGCTTGGCAACTGGAGACGCATTTGCAGCATCAGAAACTCCAGAGAGATTTGGAGCAGGGAGAAGCCTTCAAGGCCAGGAAGAGGAGAGGAAGCTCAAGGTGAAGCCTGCAGAATCCAGGGCAGATCTGGTCCCGGGAGGAAAGGCTGGAAGTGTTTGCTCTCTCTGTGCAGCTGAGGAGGGTGCCTGCCTGAAATCTCCTGGCAGGTTGAGCAGGAAGCTGGGAGCAAGATGAGCCCAACAGGTTCTGGGCTGTGAAGCCTCCTGGATGGCAACACACCCCTGACCTGGGATCCAAGAGCTGAACTGAAATGGGCCCAAAGGAGCATTTTTGGGGCTTTCCCAAACCCTGTTGGATGAAGGATTTTTGTGTGGGCCTTGACATCCTCAAAGTGATCCAGGCCTGGCCTGGGAGGTTTTTTGGATTCATTTGGAGAAAGGAGGGCAGGACATTTAGGCCTTGCTTACCCTGCCCTCCTCCTGCTTGTCCCTCAATGTGGGGACCCCCCAGTTCCTGTACTCTCCCAGGACTGAGTTAATCCTCAGCTCTCCTCCATGGAGCCCAGCATGAGCTGGTTGGAGTGAAGGATGCTGCTCCCTCCTTCCCCCTGGGGCTGGCACAAAGCATCACAGCGGCACTGGTGGATTTGGTAGTCCAGCAGATGAAGGCAAAATGCTTTCCATCTTTCAGGCTGGAAAAATCCATCCCCCAGACATGGGCTTGGCCCTGCAGCCAGAGGTGCAGCCCACGCTCCCATCCCAGGAATGTGGGATGTTCTGGTGCTGCTTTGCCCAGCCCTGCTCTGACCACAGGCTGGGAACAGAATATTCCTGGCTGCTCTCAGAATATTCCATGAATCTGTGAATCCATGGCTATTGTAAGGTGCTCACCCAAAAGCTGGTGGTGTGAAAGGAGGACTCATCTTACCAAGATTTTTCAACAAAGCCCTCCTGGGCCAAATATACCCGAAAATACACCACTCTGGCTTTAACAGAGAAGGGTGTTTGTGCACAGTTACTAATGCTAGGAAAGCTGAAGGCAGGTGCTGTGCTTCACCCATCAAAAAGCAATTTACAGATTAAATTTGTAGACATTTATATAAACTGCTGGAACAGCATCACGTAGAACAACATTACATTGTGACAGGAAGAAAAATTGCTGTTGTTGTATTGGAAATAGAGGGAAGTGGATTCACGTAACATTTTTAAGACGGTGAGGTTGTGAACTCTGGGGGTTTAATTTCGGCAGTGTTTGTGCACACATGCCCCATCCCAGGCAGGCTGAGCTGAGGCTGGGATGGGGTTTTCATCCCCTGTGATGGGGTCAAACCCCACAACTCTGGGATGGAGGGGGTCAGAAAACTGATGCTCCCCCTGGCCTGGCTGAATAACAGAGGCTTTGTTCAGGGATCCAGGTCAGGGCTTTTAAAATTTCAGTACCTGCAAAGGAGCTATGAGAAGAATGCAGCAGGTTCCTCCCGGCCTGGAGAAATGCAGAGATATCTCCGAAGGTGTTTAATATTAACTGGAGCAGGGCACATCCCTGAAGGGTTTGATTGTGAGCCTATCTGTGTTTGTATCCAAACATCACCTGCAAATCCATAACGTGGCCAGAGCTGGAGCAGGTGAAAGTCCTCCTGGAGAGAGCCGGATCGATGACGGGTTTGTCAATAAAGATCATCCCGTGCTGGCACCAGGAATGTGATCCATGAGCCCAGACCTTCCTGAGCAGGCACAGAACAAAGGCCTCAGCCAAAAGGCTCTGATTAATGTGCTGGTGGAGAGAAGAGGGCTGGGTGGGCAGGGAGCAGAGGGAACAAAGCAGCTCTGTGTGCACGGGGAAGCCAGCGAGCAGCTCCTGCGAGAACGCTGGGATTTGCTTTGCAGGGTGGATGTGATGGGAGCTCCTCCAGCAAAACCCATTGGGATTTTGATGCAAGCAAGGTTTGGCCTTGCTTCACACCCTCTCTGACTCTTCTGGTCAGCTATTATCAGAAGCACTTTTTGATAAAGCTCCTTCTCAGAGGGCAGGGAAGTCTTGCCCCACAGAATGACATACATATTTCCTTCCTTGCTGCTTCAGCTGCATTTATTTATTAAGTGGACTGCACTAGAAAATGCTGTTAAACAAAGTTTAATTTAAAACCAGTTTGTTCAGAGACGGCTTTACTTACATTCCCTGAAGTTCTCCCAATATATCTGGAATCATGGAGTCACTAAGGCTGGAAAAGACCTCCAAGATCATCAAGTTTGGCCAAATCCCACCATGCCCCTGTACCATGTTGTGAAGTGCCATATCAATATGATTTTTTCACTATGTTGTTGTGTTCTTTTTTCCACAGGAGACTTGTGTTCATCCTAAGCTTGATACTGAGAGCTGGAGGTTATGGATGGTTTCATTCCTTCCAGTTGTGCATTAACTGTGGGAAAAAAAAATGCCAGCAAATAAAAGGTCACAAGCTTGGGACATGGGACTAAGTTTTGCCACCAGCTCTGCTGGGGGACCCTTTCTGGCAGGGACTGTCCTTGTCAGATCACTGCCCAGCTGCCCTCCATCCAGAGGGCTCTGGATGGACTGAGCAGATCCTTTGAAGGGCTGTGGGGCCAGTCCCAGGAGTTGTTTGCCCAAGACAATGATAAAATGATAAATGGGAACATCCTTTAGGGCTTCAGAGGGGCAGGAGAGCACAGGATGCTCTTCATCCTGAGAAACTTCCATGGAGACAGACATTCCTCACCTTGCCAGTGGGTCACCATCACCACAAAAACTGCTCCTGGCTCCTCCAGAGCTTCCCAATTTTATATTTATTGTATTCATTTTGTATTTATTTACCTGCTATTTTTATGATTGAGCCATCCCTATTTCCTGCCCCACACTGCAAGACTCCAGTGTAATCATCAGAGGATGCTGAGGGTGACAGGGACCTGATTTACCTGCTCCAATAATCCCTGCCAGGGACTTTCCTCCTGTTGATGTACATCCCTCTTGTCCCCTGGAAGGGGTTGCTGGTTAACTCTCCCAGAACAGGCAAACACAGCTATTGTGCAAACAGTGTTTCCTGACTTGGTGGGCAAAAGATATCTTCATCTCCAGTTGCTGGGTAACATCAAATATTCTCATTTTTCCCCTCAACAATCTCTTCAGGCCTCACCAGTTCACCACAGCTTCTGCTGCAGGGATGGAGACCTTGCAAAGGCTTGTTGGAGCAGCTCGAGGAGGCAAAAAATGTGAAAGAGAGGTTGAAATACAGAGGATGTAACAGGAAAACGGCTCTGCAAGCCCTCCCTGTAAATGCTATTATGGTAAAATAATTATGCCTGAGGGGACGCTTACAATCAACACCCTCCTTGCACTTATTAGAGGCACAAAGGCCTCGGAGAAAGAGGTAGGAAAAGGGACCTTAATGAAAATATTCGCAGCACAAACACAGGAAAGCGCCGAGCTCCCTCCTGTTTGCCCTGCATTCCCCAAGAACTGGAGTGGGCAGAACAATGGGGTGTCCCTCTGCAGGCTTCCTTCCCCTGCCCGGGCTGCTCGGATGCTCCGGGGCAGCCACAGCCGGGATTTGCCTCTCACAGCTCCTCTGCACGGGCAGAGCCACGGGCACGGCTCCTCTCCTGCCAGATATCCCCACCTAAATCCAGCCTCGCTTGCCTCATCCTTTATTTTCTCTCTGCAAGACTGAGATGTTGAAATCTCCCAGCCTTGCTCAGTGTCCACCATCCAGATGTGGAAGCGCTGCACTGGCAGCTGAGCAGGGGTTCCTTGCTCTGTCCCAAAAAGCCAGGGGGGGGATCTGATGTGCTGTCACCACACCCTGCCTTGTTTTGCCCCTGAGTGCAGCAGCAAATGCAGAAAAGGGAACATCCAATGTGCTCTGACATCTCTGAGAAGGCTCCAGGGAGAGCTCAGAGCCCCTTCCAGGGTCTAAAGTGGCTCCAAGACAGCTGGAAAGGGACTGGGGACAAGGGCTGGAGGGACAGGACACAGGGAATGGCTTCCCACTGCCAGAGGGCAGGATTAGATGGGATATTGGGATAGAATTGTTCCCTGGGAGGGTGGGGAGGCCCTGGCACAGGGTGCCCAGAGAAGCTGTGGCTGCCCCTGGATCCCTGGAAGTGTCCAAGGCCATGTCTGGGTCATCTGCACTGCTCAGGAAAGTGTTTCTCCAGCAAAGACTTCCCCTCTGTGAGCCTGGGAGGAAGAAAAAGGGCTTTTTTTCTGCCTACAGAGGGGATGGAACAGCACTTTTTCTTGGAGGAGGCTGGTGCTGAATTTAAGGATTAATCAGCCCATTCCTCCTGATCCCACTGTTGTAGGAAAGTGCATCATCTCCCTCACCATCCATCCCAGCCAAAGGCCAGCAAAGACTCCTCTGAGACTTTGCCTTGATGCCCTTCTGAGCTGCCAGCCTTGTATTTCCCTGCCAGGAAACAAAAATGTCCCTTCTGGTGGAATTTTCCCTTCCATAAGCACGTAACAAAATGCTTTCAGGATGTGGCGTGAAATCCCCAAAGTCAGCCCCGGTTTAGAGCTGAGCCAGGTCCTAAAGGGGCAGCTTAAAAAAGGGAATCACACACAGGGAGTGTCACCGGGGTCCAGAGGGCTTCAGGAGGGCTTTAGAGCTGCATCCTTTGGAAGTGAAGCTGGCTGGAAATGTGAGGAATGAGCACAGCAGAAATCCCTCCCATGCCAAAGGGAGATATTTAAAGTAGCTTTGAGCATTCAAGGCTCTCAGCACGGGACAAGGAGCTTATAAATCTGAAACCAATCTTCCCTGTCCGTAATTGCATCTGTTTTCCTAGAGGCTGCATGGAAATTGATGGTAAATTTCCTTCAGTGACTTTTCTTTGACATTGCATGGCCCTTAGCAGCCAAAGTGCTGCTTTCAGGGGGCTGAGATGGCCCTTGTGCTCATCTTTGCTGTCCTCACAGCTGCTTGGAGTGGCTGGAGAACAAATCCTTCCCCAGCCCTGCGTCCTGGCAGGATCCTGTGTCGGATTCAGCCGGCCAAATCACGGAAATATTCTGAAAATGTGCAAACTCTGTATCTTTTCAGAGGCATTTTCCTCAGCAAATGGATGCTGTAAAGAACTGACTGGCTGGTGCTGGGAGCATTTGCAGGATTTCTGGAACCTCACGAGTTTGAGGAGTATTTATTTCCTCTTGGTGCCAGAAAAAAAAGTATTTTCCCCTTGATCTTACGAAAGGCTGAACTCTTTCTGCTGAAGTTAAAAGGCAATGCTTAGGCACAAGACCAAGGATGTTTAAAGTTTGGCAAAGGCACCAGACTTTGTTATGTGCCTTGAAATATCTGCATCTGTCCCGTCCCCTCCTGCACACCCACCCCCAAGCCTGCAGGAAAACACATCCTAAAGCTCTGCTCACAACAAGGCAGCAAATAAAATGCTCCCACAGGACAGATTTTCATCAGGATTTAAGGTAATCACAGCTCTCGGGCTTGAGATTCTGAAATGTCTCCTGTCAGCAGAGCTGGAAGGAGAAGCACTTGGCAAAGGGCTGCCAGGACAGCTGCCTGAACCTCTACCCTGCAGCTCCTCTGCTGTGCTGCTCATTGCTTGGATCAGACTCTAAACTCTGATTTTTCACCTCCAGTCTTTCCCTACTGCTGGGTGCAGCAGGATTATTTCTGCTTCTCCTATGAAAAGAGCCCATTGCCAGCAACCTCTCTCAGCTTAGTCTGCCTCAGTAAAGAGGAGTCTGGCATTTGGCTTGTGCTTGCTTGTTATTTTGACAGCACATCCCTTCCTTTTGCACTGCTTGGATCAGTCTCTGCTTCAGGGCTGGGCCAAAAAAAGTGGAAAATGGCCAATTTGTATGAAAAAAATCGAATCTATTGCTGTCAGCCAAGTGTTTTGTCACCTTGCATGAAGAAGGGCAAAGAATTCACAGCCAGGACACAGCTGAATTTTGGCCACAGTGCTGGGCAGGCCTGGGCATCCTTCTCAACCCAAATAACTTCTGCTGCTGCAGTGTGAGGAAAACAAGTCCTGAGCATGGTGTAGGTCCAACAAAATGCTCATCCTTCCCCCAAAATGCTACAGCTCAAGAACCTGACACCAGGATGGCCTCAGTGGGGAGATCAGGTCCACCTGCACACTTGGGAGTTCAGGATCTAATGCAGGAGCAGGTGCAGGTAAAGGGGGCAGAAAAAATGAAGGTGAGTTGGAAAAGGGGGGAGAAAACAGGAAGCTGCAAAGCCCAAGCCTGCACCAAACCCTTTTCATCCAGTTCTATCCACCCAGGTGGGAACACAAAACATCCCTCCCACCCCAAGCTGCGCCTGCCCCTGGATCCCTGGGAGTGTCCAACGCCAGGCTGTATACGGGGTTTGGAGCAACCCGGGAATGTGGAAAGCGGGGCTGGAACGCGATGATCCTTAAGGTCCCTTACCACCCCAGCCCATTGTGTGATTCCCGGGTGCTCGCTGCCCTGTAGGGGCTCGGCATTCCCAAACCCCCCCGGCACAGTGCCGAGCACTCCCCAGCCCAGGGCTGCCCCAACCTTTCCTTTTGCCCCCCAAAGCAGAACCCTCGCGGGCTTCGCTCGCAGCCCGGGGACACCCCAAAGAGAACAGCTCCCCATGGCTGGGTGCAGCTTCCTTTTCTTCTTCTCCTCCTCCTCCTCCTCTCGTCCCTCTGCTCCTCCCGCGCTGCCCGGGGCGGAGCCGCCCGGCCCAGCGCCCGCCCCGCTCCCGAGCCGAGCCGAGCCGGGCTGCGGGGACGGGGCTGCGGCCGTGCCAGCGCCGTCCCTGCTCCCTTCCCTGCCGGCCCTGGCACAGCCCTGCCGCCGGGGCCGGCCTTCCCTTTCCCCGGGGCTCGGGAACTTGGCGGATTTCCCGGTGGCAGCAGGTAAAGGGAAGGGGCGCGCTGGGTGGGCTGGGGGCTGCCCGCATCCCCCGGGCTGCGGGGGTGATGCTGAGCTGCTGCGGGTGGGACGGCGGTGCCGGGCCGCACCCCCAGAAGGTGCTCTGCTGTCCGAAGCCGCGTTCCTTTGCCCCAAAAGGTGTTTCTTTCCCATCCCCGAAAGGTGTTTCTCTGTCCTGTGTGCCCCCCCTCCCCAGGGGTGGCTCACCTGGCCGCGAGCATCCCAAGCAAAGTTGGGGATGTGACCGGGTGCTCCCGGTGGTGGGGGACGTGGGTGGGCACCCACCTGGGGAGAGGTCCAGGGGTGCCCCCTCTGGTCTCTGAGAGCCCCAAACTGGCCGGGTGTGGTTCTGGACACGGCTTTTCCCCTTCAAGCCCTGCTTGTGTAACAGGGAACGCTTCATTTTGATATAAAATAATGGCATCTGCAGTGTCCCGCGGTTCCAGGGCTTCACACCGCTGTTGTCCGGAGCTGTAAAATCCTGAGGCAGCAGAATCCCAAGAGGGATTTATTTATTGTTGCTGGTCCAGCTGGAGAAGACTCAGTGTCCATCCAGCTCCCTGAGGATGCCCAGGGACGTCCTGGATGGCTCTTGGCGACATTCCCCGGCAGCAAAGCCTCTGTTAAAGACCTCAAATTTCCATCGAGCACTGAGCAGAGGGGGTGAAAAAAGGTGAATGTAAGAGGGTGCCACTTTGTCTTGGTGTTTGGCAAAGAAACTAATTCAAAAAAGGAGTAATTCGGGAAAAAGAGAGGAAGAAAATTGTCTCGTTGCTGTTTTATTGAAGCCCTCACCCACGTCCTGTCTGTTCCCCGCCCGGAAAACTGGGCACTGAGGAGTTGCAGTCGGCATGTGAGCATTGCTCTGGAAAAGGGCTGCTGGAGCAATTCCTGGTGTGGATGCTGTGAAATTTCACCCCTGGCGAGATGGAAATGGGGATTCTCCAGCCAGGAAAAACCTGGCTGTGTCGAATTTACCGTGCTTTGGGATTTTAGGGGTGGGTCCTTAGAGCCACTCTTGTAACGTGTAATCGTGTTGGCTTAAGGGTTATTTTGGGGTTGGAGAGGGATTAGGGATAGATGACAGGAACAGGCATAGCCGTGCTGCATGTAAAATTTTAAAAAATAATGAATTAAGGTTCTCTTTGCTGGCTCTTTGTCCTGGTGGGAAGGAGCCCATACAGATTTGTCTCCATTTGAAAGTTACACTGTGCACGGAGAACGTGAAATCCAAGCGCAGCATTCGGGTGCTGGAGTCTCCTCGGGATGCTCCAGCTGCCAGGAAATTTAGATTGCTGCTGATCAGCAAGTACAAGTTAGAGCAGTGCTGTTTCTTAAAAGAGCTTTTTGGGGTTTGGATCACCCAGCCATGCAGGATAACAGCCTTGTCCCTTCTTTCCCCCTTATAAATCACCAGCTTGCACTTGGCAGGTGTGGCCGGGGAAAAGCTGAGGTAAATGGATTTCCTGCCTTGCGTTTTGGCTGGCATGCCCATTTTCCTCATCAGATTGCTATGGAAAATGGTCCATTAATTCATTAGCCAGCCTTTATCCACCTGAGCAGTGATGCATCCTGACTCCTTAAAGCCTGTTATTTTAACATACTCTCCTCCGCCAAGCTTTGAAGCATCTTCACGCTGATACCACAGCAATGTGGAGCTGCAGAATATTTCTCTGTGATTTGGGAGGTGCTTCTTCAGAGACAAATACAAGCTCTGCTTTGATGGCAGAGTTAATTTTAGAGTGGGTGTCTCTGTCAAGCTGTACTTCTTCTATTAAATGAGCGTGTTCTGCTTGTTACACTTTTCCCCGCGATGAATTCGGCAAAGCACGACTGGCGTTTGTCTTGGAAGGAAAATGAGTCTTGGTCGGATCAATTGATGCCATGTCAGGTTGTAGAGTCAGAAACTGCTGGCTCGGAATTAATGATAAAGGGTTTGGTTTTTTAGCAAGGCAACAAATTGCTTTATAAACCAGGAAGGTTATAACGAGATGCAGAACCAGCTGTGAGGGGACAACCCTTTGTTGTACTTTCGCCCATTAACAGTGTACCCAGGTCTGTTTGATCTCAAGTAACTGCCTTAAAATCACCATGCCAAAACCAGTATATTTAGGGGGGGTGTTTTGTGGGTTTTTAAATGTTTTTAAGGTGTGGGTTGGAGTAACTCACAGGTGCAAGTGGTGGTGTAGGTGGAGGTTAAAGATGCAGGGAGCAGGTGGCTCCTTCACCATGATTTGTGTTAGAGGCACTTTGATGCTCACAGGTGGTGGAAGTTAGGTCTGGGTGCCCTTTAACCAGACACACCTGGGGGGAATATTGTCCTTTAACTCGCTCTCTGAGTCCTTCGGAGGGTGAAGATAAAAGGGAATGGTTGTACCTTTGAAATGCTCCTGGTGCAGCTCCGGGCTTGCGTGGGAAGGTGTGGCAGTCACTGATGGGGGGGCCGGATGTGGAGGGGCACTTAGGGCAGATTCCCTACAAACATAGTGGGGTAGGAATATGTTTTCACTGCAGTCTGCAGTGCTGGTTTTAAACTCCTTTTTTTGACACGATGCACCCACAGAGCTTGTGCTCCTGTCCCTGAGATGCTTTTGCACCTTCACGCTGGTATTCGTGGTTTGGGTTGGAAGGGACCTTAAAGCTCATCCAGTTCCACCCTCCGAGCTCAAGAGATGGGATCCACCTGGCAGCCACTTTGCTTCATTAGGCTGCAGCCGCTGCTAATTAGGCTCCAAAGAGCTCAAATAGGGTTATTTCACTCTTGTCCTGACCCCCAGTCAGTGCTGCTGGTGCGAGGAGGCTGCGGCTGCCGTGGGCTCTGCTGCTGCTGCCAACCGGAGCTGCCGTGGGGTGAGTGGGGTCTCAGTTTCTCTGTTTATTGCAGGAGTTTTGCTCAGGGCTCCCCAAAATCCTTGTTCCGGGCCGGGTGTGAGGCTGAGCAGTCCCCTGCGCTCAGGAGAGGGCAGTGTCACACCAAGGAGCTCATTCCTTGTCCTGCTTAGGAACACACGGAGCTGCCTGGCTCACAGGGGGGTTCTGCACCGGGTGGGGTTTAGGACCCAGGCGCCTCATCCCCCTCCCTCCTTCCCAAACCAACCATTCCCCCTCCAGCTCTGCTCTCGGGGCTTAACAGCCCTTTTCAGGAACATTCTGAGCATGATGCTGGGAAAAGGGATTTAAAAGACTTTTATGGCCGTTGCTTTTGCCTGCCAGCCCCTCTATAAACAGTGATTAGATACAGCTACTTTAATGCATGCCTTGACTTAAAAAAAAAAAAATATTAAGCTGCACATTGGTGTTTGGCTTTGCTGCTTTTTCCTCTTTAGCAAACCACTGTGTTCTCCCCACTTCCTCCAGAAGTACCCACAGATACTGGCAGGACAACTGCCTGAATATTTGGTGCAATAGTCTGTCGTTGCTCAATAGCCTGACAAACAACAGCAACAAAAAAAAATTGTATTTTTTTTATATGCAATTAAATATTTGTAGAAGATTTCTGCTAAGGAATGGTTTCAAGGTACAGAGTGTTCCCCTGAAGGGTGTTCAAACAAGGACCTTCTGGGGTGGCAGTTGTGGAGTTTTTTCTACCTGTGCTTCCATGCATTCCGTGTTTCCACATTTGGAATCCATTTCAGATTGGAATTGAGCTCTCTTTTTTTTTGTCCTCCTGGTCCTTGGGCAGGATTAGTCCTGATGATGAAAAGCGAAAATGAAAAATCTTTCTTTTTGTGACTGTTTCTTTGCATGTGTTGGTTTATTAAAAAGAGGTTTGTGTCTCAGTGTGGCTCTTGATCTGGTTTTATTTATTTCTTTTTTTCCCCTGCTGGATGAAGGGTGAACTGAGGATAGGAGAGGGGGAAATGGCACCTTTCCTGGGGGTGCTGCACAAATCTGGGCACCAGCTCTGTCCCCATCTGTGCAGAGCCTGCTGGTGGTTAATCTCTTCCTTGGAAAGAGCCTGGACTGGTTTTAATGTAATTCCTTAGTCATGACAAACCTGACTCCTCCTGCCCTCTCTGCACCTCTCTCTGTGTATTGGAGCCACGCTTTCCATGAGGAGCTTGGGGTCCAGGCTGCTGGATCCTGGAGGACTTGGAGGTGATGGACTGTAAGTTTATTCTCTTCTTGTCTGGGAATGCTCAGAAGGATCTGTTTCACTTTCAGAGTTACCACGTGGTGCTGTGCCAAAGCAGCTTTTTAATCTCCCGCTTTCCCCCTTAGATGTCAGCTTGCCTTTAATTTTATTTATTTATTAATTTTAATTCCTGCTGCTTCTCTTAAAATGCTGCTGCAACTTGTAAAACCCCTTCATAAATATCTGGCCCCTGTGTTCTGCTTCCCTCTCCTCCTCGCTGAGGTGAAATGAAACTTGTCCCTCCCCCAGCCTGAGGTGAAATGCACAGAGCATAAATGTTCTGGTCCTTGGCTGTTTTTAGCTGTGCTGAGTTTCAGGCTCACGTTTTCTCAGGGAAAGCAGCTTGTATCTGACTGAAATAGTCCAAGGTGAAACCCAGAGTTTCCTCTAATAGGTATTTTTGGGTGTAGCCTTTAAAAAGATGCAGTGGACTGGTTGTACCCTTTAATGTCCACGTGCTCTCCTGAGCCACTCTAGGAGATTATATTTGGGCCACTTAGCTTGTATTGATGACTCTCTTGAGCTGACAGTCACCTAATCATAAATCAAGTCTAAAATCAAGTCCGTGGATGGTGGACCTGCTGCAGAGTTGCAGCAAAACAAAATGCATTAAATTTTCTGGCTTGGAGCTGGTCCCGGCCCGTGGTGAGCAGATGGGAATTGGCACCTGAAGGTGACAGGGGATGCTCAGGGTATTCCACAAGATTCTTGGGAAGCAGGGTTAATCCCTGAGCAGGGCAATTCAGAGCTTGGAGAGGATTTGAGGCTCAAGTCTGTCCTGCGAAATCGCCCTGGACCTTGCCAGGAGGGAGGGACCTGGCGTGTGACCCCATCTCAACCCCGTGTGCTGACTGCAGGGCTCTTGTCTGAGTAAAACCTGGGGGAGGGAGTGGGGGTAACACAAGGATCTGTATCCCAGGTCACGCCTCAGGTCCTCTTGTTGTGCCCAGTGCTTCCCCACTGTGCTGCCAAGGGGCAGGATGGGGCTGGGAGCTTCCCAGGTTATGGTTTAAACCCAGTCCCTGGGATGGTGGAGAGGGCTTAGGTTTGATTACAGGGATTTAGCACCCTGCTGAGGTCACTCTGTGATATTTGGATGGATTTTGGGGGGGTGTGTTGCCTGGATTGGCTTTTATTTTTTTGCCAAGAGGTAATTAATGCTTTCCTTGGGATTAAAATATTTCCTGCATGTCACAGCTGTTGGTGTAGGAAAGAGTCATGTAACCCCTTGACCTTTCTCAGAAGGAAAAAAGCCTCTTTTGGAGAAGGTGGGAAGTGTATGTTCAAATCCAGGGTGTCTCTCTCTCTTCCTAACTACTTTGAGCAACCTGGGCTAGTGGAAGGTATCCCTGCCCATGGAAAAAAGATGATTTTTTAGACCACTTCCAACCCAAACCCTTCTGTGATGATTCTGTAATTCTCTTTTCTTGCATGAAGCAGCCCCATAAAGAAATTCCTCAAGATTGTCAGGAAGGTGATGTTTTGTAGGCAGTTTCCTGATCAGCAGTGATTGTTTGCAGGTATTGTGGGAGTTTTGGTATTAATCTGCTTACGAATTATTCAGCAATCTTGTCAGTGAGACTTTTAAGTTGTCAGTCAGTCCTGTTGCAGTTTGAAACCCAGCAAAGAGGCAGCTCCTGGGTCCCACTCTGGGTGTCCAGGCGTGATTTGCTCTGTTTCTCTCAAGGTTTTTGGGCTGGTATTTCTCCATCCATGACTCTGGATGGTTGATCTTCGAGGTCTGCACAGTAAGAGTTTCTGAACTGTCCTTCAGATCTGTGCATTTGGGAGCCCTGGAGTTCATCAAGCCGAGAGGTGAGACCTTCTCAAACACCTATTTTTAGATGTGTTCCTATTTGCATGCAAATTACATTCATCATCAAGGGTTGCTCTGCACTTGGGACACTGAATTTGTAATCCATGTTTTCCAGCTCTTAGCTATCAAAATGCCTGCCAGAAATACAGATATTGCTGTCCCCTTTTTCCCTGGGGACTGGGAGCTCCCACACTGCTTGCTGTGTTGCATTTGATGCTTTGTGAACACAGAGTGGTGGCAGGCTCTTGTTTTTGGGGTGATTTCCCCTCCCTGCATAGGCTTTGGCATCATTTGGTGGCAGCTGACAGCTTGCAAGATCATCTCCTGCTTTCCTGCTCCTGCCTGGAACCTGGAGGCAGGATCTGCTTTCAGAGAAGAAATGAAGCAGCTCAGCTCCTCTTTAGCTGTGAGTTAATCACCCAAGCACAGAGTGCTCGCAGCCCTCATTAAAAGCCTGATTTAAAGTGCAAGGTTGACAGCTCGGCTGGAGATTCTTTCCCATATCACGACTGTTTCCTAGTCCGTCTCCTCTGCGTAGGGACGTGTTTGTGTTGGTTTTTTTTTGTTTTGGATCCCCAGGCTCCTGCTCTGGGCGAGCTGTTTGTTTAAGGAATGTGGTGTAAGACAGCTGTGGATGTTCAGATGTTACCGTGGTGGCAGTAAGCTCTGGTGTGTCTGATGCTGGCAGGGACAGACCTTTGTGCATCACAAGGTCACTCAGCTGCGTGGTGTCCCCAAAACACAAACCCTGCCAGGGCTCCTGGGACAGTTCTGCTTTGCCAAGAGAAATTGAGCTGCTCGTGGGATTAGAGGGGTGGAGCTGCTGTCCCTGAAAGCACGGGCAGGAGCACTGTGGGAGGGGATTGTCCTTCCCTGCGTTTGTACCTGGGCAGCTTTCAGCTCTGGTGCGAGGTCCAGGGGGTTAAGGTGGAGCTTAGACTGTGCCCTGTGCTTTGCTGAGCCTCAGGGGCTGGGTAGAATCATTCTGCAGTGGTTCTGTGAAGGGAATCTCTGCCCTAGTGATGCTGGTGCCCTGTCCCCGTGTCACCTGGGGCAGGGGGATGGATGGTTCCTTTGGGTGGTCCCTGCTGGTGAGAGGTGTGAGGAGAAAGGTTGGCGTGTTCGTGGCAAGATGGGATTTGACCTGCAAGCCAAGGCTCCTGCTGGGCTGGAGAGCCCTCCTGGGGCTGATCTCGATGTGATAAACACCCCAGGGTTACAGTGGGAATCTGGGGCAGAGGGGAAGCCTGCGGGCTTGCTGGGAAGCTCTAACCCAGTGTCCAGACTTTTAGAGCTGCCCTGTAATGAACACATACAGATCCACTTCTGACAGCACAGTAAGCTTAAATTTTTGAGTCCTCTATGTTTCTGAGAGGGTCAGCTCACTCTGTTAAACCCCTACTGTCACGAGAGTCCTTAAATCCAAATTTCTGGGGTAATTGGTTATGTTGAGCTGTATTGGACCCGTGAGGAAATCACTTTGCTCTCTGGGCTTCTTCTCTCCCAGCTCGGGGGAAATAATGGGTTTCTCCTTATTTCCCTGGTCTTTGCAGCTCATCTGCAGGGTTCCCTGGAGGGACAGATGTGAAGGACTGGCTTGAAGTCTGCTCTGCCCCTCTCCTGGAGCAGTTTGGGGGCTGGGTGTGGAGCTGTGGGGGTGAAGAACAGGGAACCCTCGAGGTCTTGAGCTGGGGCAGATGTGGCCAAGGGAGTCAAACCCCGACGTGTCTGCTCCAGCTTCTGCACCTTCCCAGGCATTATGTGCCTGCCCTTATCTGGGCTGATATTTGCAGTGCTGATAAGAGAGGGTCTGTAACAAGTGTGCTGTGCCACAGATAAAACCTGCAGTGCGTAAGAGCTGTTCCAGCTCGGGCTTATCAGCACCATTAAACCTGAGTATCAGCAGGGCTTCAGGGATGAGGCTGCCCTGGGTCCCTCAGCACAGAACATCCAACCAGGAATTGTGCTGGGAGTGCTGCTGCTCTGTAAGTCCCTCTCCAATGTGCTTTTCTTTTTTTTTTTATTTTTTTTTTCCAATTTAAATGTTGGGATCAAGGTTTGTGAAGTGTCTGAAAGGCAGCTGCCTGGTTGTGGTGTGCTCTGTGTGTGGTGAGTGAGGTGGTGGCTGCTCTCCACGTGGACTGAACAGGCTGGAGGTGTTCAAGCTCCAAAAAAAGGTGTAGCTGTGGCACCTGGGGACATGGTTTAGTGCTGGACCCAGCAGAGGTGGGTTACTGGTTGGACTTGAAGATCTTAGAGGGGTTTTCCAAACCTAATGATGCTGGGACGTTAAATTTAGAGATTTAACATCTCTCCAGGCTGCTCTTTTCTCAGAGAAGGAAATCCTTGAGTTTTTGTGCAGCCATTGAACACCAGTGGAGGGAGCACAGATTTCCTGCATCATCTTGGTGCTCCTTCAGGGCTCTGACCTCTGTAAGGGTGGGAAAACATTGGATTGAAGCTGGCAAAGGGTTAAAGTGGTGGAGAATTGCTTGGCCTTGGACACTTGAGGGATCCAGGGGCAGCCACAGCTTCTCTGGGCACCCTGTGCCAGGGCCTCCCCACCCTCCCAGGGAACAACTCCTTCCCAATATCCCAGCTATCCCTGCCCTCTGGCAGTGGGAAAGCATTCCCTGTGTCCTATGCCTCTCAAAGCCACGCTCCAGGCTTTCGGCTGCCTGAGCTGGGCTTAATCTGAGGAAAATCAGCCCTGGCTGTGCTGCAGGTGGCTGGAGCTGTTGGGGGAAATGGGTTTGGACAAAAGTAGGAGCAAATGTTGGTTGCTGTTCCCTGCTGCTGTGCCCAACCAAGGTCAGCCTGACCCTGGAGCTCCCAAATTGTTCCCAATTTTTCCAGCTAACAGCTGCTGCTGCTCAGCTGTGTGAGCAGCTAATGGGCTTTATCAGCCTCCGGTGCTTCTGCCTGGGCTTTGTCAGAGCAACCTAATCCCAGAGAGCCAGAGTTCAAATAAGTGGGAATAGGAGTTCCTGGGGCTATGCAATTCCAATGCCCCAATAGCAAAGCCATCTGATTTCTCCCAGACTTGATATGCTGATTGTTATATGTGAATTGACTCTAAAGCTGGGGAGAGAGAGCATCCTTGGTGCTTCTTACAGCTCCAGCCCCTCAGGCTTGAGGCACTGACAGATTTCTCTGGTTTAAAAACCACCATGGTCAGGAAACACCAACCAGCCTGTGGAGGGAAGGGGTTGCAGTGACTTCAAGTCTCCTTTTAACAAGGAGAGCAGCAAACTGGATCCCTGACCCAATTCCTCCTTTTTAGAAGGACTTTTCTGCTTCAGGCTGGAAGTGAAATACAACTGTGGGGCAGCCTGGAGTCTGTCATCTTCTTGCTTTTCTCTGACCAGCCTAAAACTTACTGCTGCGTTTCAGCATTGCCTGAAGCCTACGAGAGATTTTGCTCCCAAATTGGCCACATTTGGTGACTGATCCCATATGTTTGATTCCAAAAGACTTTGGAATCAAAGGCAAAATTCTGAATTTTGTTTTGTTTTTGTGTTTTTTTTTTTTTTTTTTTTTTTTTTTTTTTTTTTTTTTTGTTCTGTTTTTGCTTTTGTTTTTTGTTTGGTTGGTTTGGTTTTTGTTTTGTGGTTTTTGGTTTTTGTTTTTTTTTTTCTGTGAAGGAAAGGGATGAAATAAATACTGCCTAGAAGACTTGTGGCTGTCAGCTCTACTGAGGCAGCTCTTGGACAGGGCTGTGAGGAAAACCCTGTTCTGTCTCATGCCCCATCAGGTTTAATGCTTGCTAAATGGCAGAGCTGTCGAGAACAAGGGCTGGGCTGAGGCGCTGGAGCTGGTATTAAAAAAATAAATATTGCTGCAAGTGGCTGAGCTTGGAAATAAATTATGCTGTGAGTGGATAGACAGGGACTGCTGAGGTGTCTGGATTCCCCCCAGGGCTCACTGCCAGGTGGGAGGCTTGGGAATTTGGGAAGGCAGCCTGTGGGGAAAGTCCTGTGTCCCAGCAGTAATAAATCCTCTCCCTGCCGTGCAACATGAGGGCTGTATTTAAATATTTTTCTTGCTCTAGAGCTGAAACCAGCTGCAGAGTTTGATCTTTTCATTTTGCCTGTCTTTTACAATGTGACAAAAAAGGAGGGGAAAAAAAAAAAAGGGTTTGCCACTTGTCTGGCTTTGAGAGAACTCAAAAACAATGAAAAATCCAACGAAGACCTGTCTGCCATACTCCTCCTGGAGCTCTGTGGATTTCAGTCTTGCTTGTGCCTCTCCCTCCAGTTTCTCCATGGGAACAGGGAAGGACTGAGCTTTTTATCCTGCCTTTTAAATGGAGAAACACTGGAGCACCACAAAGAAATAATTTGTTGGTTATTTGTCCTCAGATAATGTGACATAACTTAGGGTGATGCTCTGATGATGACTCTGAAAGGAAAGGTGTCAGACATTGAAAAGATTTGTGATCATCCCTTATTTCCTCGCAGGTATCAGTGGGTTTTGGCCAAGGAAATAAGTGTATTTTCTAGGGACTGCAAAATAAAGGATGTGGCACTGCCTCAGTGGTGCAAGATGAGGCTGTGAACATGTGGATACTTTAGAAAGGCAGACATGGAGATTGATTTCTCCCCTGAGGTTTCTTCCCCTTAATCCACCTTTGTGGGTGCTGCTCTTTGCCTTCTGATACAGCCTCCTTGGCTGTGAGATTTTTAGGGGCTGGTACAGGCTGAGGTGGGAGAGAGATGGAAAATGCTGGGTGGGAGCCTTTGCCTGGCTCCAGTGCTTTGCTACATAATTTTTGCTCTGTTTTAATTGAAACCTCAGCTTAATGTCACCCTGCCATGAGCAGTGACACAGGCCCACTGAAGTGGAACAGGACAGTGGAATCTGTAGTAGTTTTTTCCCCTTCCCTTTTCCTTTCTAGCAGTTCTTTTCCAGGGTAAAAGCCAAAGGATGAGCCCTTGTTTTGTGATTATTTGTTATTTGTTTCTCTGCTGTGAGGGACATTAAGCAGATACCAGAAACACCTTCAGCTTTGGACACAAGCTGCCCAAAATAGCTCTGGGAGCTCTGCAGGGGGAAGCCTTTGGCAAAGGGCTCTGCCCAGTTCAGCCTGAGGCAACAATCCCAGCTCACAGGGCATCTTTGGGACCACCAGGGTGTGTGAGGTGGCAATGGGAAAATTCTCCTGCTGCTGCAGCAGTGACGCAGGGAGTGTTTCACCACCTCCTGGGATGCTCACCTGGGGCGTTCTGCAACTAAACCCCATTCCCTGGGCATTGTTTCTGTTCATCCTGGTGGCTGAGAGCACCTTGGTGGCCTGGGAATGTAACAGAGCTCTCCAAACCCACTCAGCTCCCTGCTGGTAGTGATTGAGGGGCGTGGAGGAGCCATTTATCCCGTGCATAAGCAGGGCAGGAGTAAAATCCCAGACTTGTGGGGCTGGGTGGAGGTGTCTGAGCTATTTTTGGCCACTTTTCCCTGTGAGCCATTGGCACGTGGAGGTGTCTGGCAGCTGAACCTCCTCTGGTTCCCAGAGACTCCAGGGGTGGCTCTGGGAATGATTTTGGGAGGAGGGCAGCAGGGGATGTGTTGGCTCCTTGCTTTCCATATGGAAGTGGCACTTTCCCCTGAGGGGGTGGCAGTGAGGGAGGGGGATGCTGAGCACGGGAGATCCGCTTGTTCTCAGGAATAACCTCCCTCCGGGGGTGGAACAGCACGGGGGATGCTTCCAAAGGCATCTCTCAGCTTTCTGAAATACTGCTGGCAAAAATGGGCTTTTTCAGACTGAACGTGGGTCTCCTTAGGACAACCTGTCAGCTGTCACCAGGGGGAAAAAACATGGAATCAAGTGAAAACTGGTTTGTCAGGAGAGAGTTTGAGGCTCACCCTGGCCAAGCCTAGTGGGTCCAATCCCCGAGGGAATATCCCTAAAGTATTCAGTCTATCCAGTCTAAAAGGTGGGAATAAAGTAACTTTTCTCTTGAGCTGTCATCTCCCAAAGGGCTTCCCTGTGCTGTGAGTTTATTTGGTGCCAGTCTGGGGACAGCAGTGACAGAACTCTGGGTGTCACTCAGGCTTGTGTTCTTCTGGCAGGACAGGACCTTGCACTGCTGGTCCAGCATGATCCTGACCTCAGCCCAGTGGGAAGCCATTCCCTGTGTCTTGTCCCTCCAGCCCTTGTCCCCAGTCCCTCTCCAGCTCTCCTGGAGCCCCTTTAGGCCCTGCCAGGGGCTCTGAGCTCTCCCTGGAGCTTCTCCTCTCCAGGTGAGCACCCCCAGCTCTCCCAACCTGGCTCCAGAGCAGAGGTGAGGATTCTGCCCAGCCCACAGACCACAGGCAGTGCATGGATGGGTGGCTGCCCAGTTGGGGTTGCTGTCAGCGTTTCTGGAAATGTCAGTGGTTATTTGGGCTCTGAAAGAGCTGAGGGTGCAGCAGAACTTCCCACGCAGCGTCGGCAGGCAGGGCTGAGGAAGGTGCTGTGACAGTGACACGTCACATCTGAGCTGTCACTCAGTGCAGTGACTCTGCAGGGAGCCCTTGACCTGCTCCTGCTGCTGCTTTTGGCCATGGGCAGGCTTGGCTTGGCTGTCCTGATTTATCCAGCGCAAAGGGATTTCTCACCCAAGCGCTCGATGGCTGTAATTTGTATTGCTGGAGCAAATCCCACTCCTGATTCCCTGCCTGCCCACCTGCTGTGCTGCTGCTGGGCTTTCTCTGCTCCTCCAGCTCAGCAGCACTTCATGAAACCTCTCTGCTTTCAGAAACACAGAGAGTCCTTGAGTGTTTTTCATGCTGTTTCTTGTTGGGTGCGAAGATAATGCTGCTGTGGCTTTTGCTTTCCTATCCTGCTGTTGCACCTCTTGATAGTTTGTTGGGGTTTTTGAACAGTTTAATTTAAAACAAGCTCTGAATTAAACTGTGTGGGTGGGGTGCTTCTCTGACTCTGCTGCAACTTGTGGAACTTCCATGTGGCAAAAAAAAAATGGCTTTGGAAAGAGCTGTCTCCTGAGCTTTTCCTGTCATGGTTGTGCTTTTCTGCTTACTCCCGACTCCCCATTTACTGATGCTGAGCCTAGCACTGGTCTGAGCACTGAAAAAGCACAAAGATGCTGCCTTGCACCCAGCCCAGAATAAACCCCGAGCAGAGCAGACACTAATTTTGGCATCACACAGCTCCCTGCTCCTGCTGTGGGAGAGCTGAGCTGGGAGCCATGGCAGCAACGTCGCAGGCACTCGGCAGAGCAACCTCAGAGGAATCTTTATCTTGGTGGAAACAGATGGAGTTTGACTTGGTGTCAGTTCTGAGCCCAGAATAACTCAATTTTACGGCAGGGGAAGCGGAAAGGTGCAGCGCTGCCACAGCCTGAATTGAGCTCTGTGGAGAGGGGATTATTCCCACTCTTGGGAAGCCCGGCCTTGAGAAAGAAACCTCACTTGGATGTGTTTTGTCTTCTTGGGAAGGTGCTAAGCAAGGGGTGATAAAGCATCTTCTGGTGGCCTGGTGACGGATCCCACAGCTGGAGGCTTCTCTGGGAGAAGGGATGTCACAGCTCATGTGTGATTTGGGATCTGAGGGATAGGAGCCTGAAGAGGTTCCCTCTTCCCCTGTTATGTGCTCACTCTCCATGTACTTGGCTCCAAAACTTGCCTCCCTCAAACCTCAGTTTTATTTAGCAACTGGTTTAATTCCTTTTGGGATGGGATTAAATTCAGCACTGGTTGTCCCTGAGCTGGGTGTGTCAGCCCTTTTCTTAGGGGTCCAAGCTCTCCCCTTAGGGGTGGGAGCAAATCTTGAACCACAGAATGGTTTGGGTTGGAAGGGACCTTGAAGATGTGAGCTCACCTCATGATCCAGGGTGCTCCAAGCCCCAATGTCCAACCTGGCCTTGGACACTTCCAGGGATCCAGGGGCAGCCACAGCTGCTCTGGGCACCCTGTGCCAGGGCCTGCCCACCCTCACAGCCAGGAATTTCCTTCCCAATATCCCACCCAATGCTGCCCTCTGGCAGTGGGAAGCCATTCCCTGCATCCTGTCCCTCCATCCCTTGTCCCCAGTTCCTCTCCAGCTCTCCTGGAGCCCCTTTAGGCCCTGGAAGGGGCTCTGAGGTCTGGAGAACCTGTTAGAGCTGTGGACTGGGGCTTCTTGTGCAATAATTAAAGGTTAACCCCAGCAGTCCTTGCTAATGTTTGCCTTTTGCTTTAGAGGAAGGAAATGAGATCCTAATCTTTAGCTCAAATGCCATCTGTACTTCCATTGACAAAAGTAAATTTGTGATGTGCTTAATGAAGCCTAGAAAGATGTCTCAGGTAATGTACAGAAAATATCTGCCCTTTAAGGACTTCTGCTTCCCAAAGTTATTGCAGGGCTTCCTATTATGGTTAAGGAAGTGAGGCCTTGTTGTTTTGGGGGTGGTTTTTGTTTGGTTGGTGCTTTTAACTGTGAGTTTTCAGAGGAGAAAGCCCCCTTGGAAAGCAGATGGCAGAGCTGAATCACGTGCTGCTGCTTCCCTGAACATTTGGGTGGAAAATGTTCCCTGGAAACCAGGCTCTGGCTCTGTGGAGGTGCCAGTGGAAAGCTGCAGGGAAAGAAGTGGGGGAGAATGTCAGAGAAGTGACTTTGCCTTTCAGAGTCTGGCTGTCAGCCTCCCTAACCTGAGATCTGGGGTGACATCTGTGCTTCAGGCATGTCCCTCTCCTGGATGGGCCAGGACAGCCCAGATAAATCTGCTCAGTGGTGCCTGTTGGAGGAAATCCCATTTCCAGAGCATCTCTGAGCACTTGTCAGGAGATGTCCTGAAGGAAGGAGTGGGGTCTGCCCTGGTATTGCTGCTGTAGCATTGAAACACATGGATGTACAAACAGGGGAAGGTTTAAAGATAATTGGGCTTGTTGATGATAAGGAGATGTGTCCCCTTTGCTTTGGGAAGAGGTGCAAAGGTTTGATGTTTCCAGCACTAAAAAAAGCAGGTGAAGAAGAACTTGGAGCAGAACTCCTGCAGCATTTGAGGTCCATTGAAGCCCTCTGCTTTGAGGCCCTGGGAATCATGGAATCACAGACTGGTTTAGGTGGGAGGGACCTTGGAGATGATCTAGTGCCACCCCCTGCTGTCAGCAGGGACACCTTCCTCTAGTCCAGGTTACTCCAAGCCCTGTCCAGCCTGGCCTTGGACACCTCCAGGGATGGGAATCAAGTGATCCAAGGTGGGGAGGCTGCTCTGCTGGAGGCTGGGCTAGGGCAGAGCACAGAGCTGAGATCCAGCAGTGAAGGGCTGGGGAGCTTTGGGATTAGCACTAAATCCTGTGCACAGAAAGAAGCCTTGAGGCTTCAGATGTCTTGGATGTCTGGCACTTGAAGGACTTCTCCTCTGGTAAGGTTTTTGCTGAGCCTGCCAGTGAAAATCCCCAGAATGTCAAAGTTATTGCATGAGACTTGTGCACTAATAGGATTTAATTTCTGCAAAGCTTCTGATGAGAGGAAGAAGTACCTCAAAGGAGCCACAGGTATTTTGGGAAAGGCTTAAGTGAAATAAAATTCAGCTGCAATCATGTTACAGCAGGGAAGCTTGGAGACAAGTGAGATGGAGCAAGGAGTTTTATCACTTCCACGTAGGATGTGCACAGCCCTGCCTCTCCCAGCTGTCCCTCAGGTCTTCCCTGCTGGAAAGAGAGGCATTTTCTCAGTGAAAGGGGTGTCTTGGGTCTGCTTGCTTTCCCGTGGAAGCTCCTGCAAGGCTAGCAGAGGTCCTGCTATCCCAGGATTTGAGTTCCTGGCCCAGTGGGGAGCTGCTGCGTTTTGCTCCCGTTTCCTTGCACTGTCAGGGCTCCTGGGGAGCTGGAATAAGGAGCCAGGCTCAGCCTTTGCAGATTGGAGGGGAAGGGGAGTGTGGAAGGTTTCCTTCCTGGGGAAAAGGGCTGGTAATGCAGCTTGGGGGGAAAAAAAATCAAACAAAGCAGCTTCTCTTCCCTTCTGGCTCAGAGTGGGGTGTTGATGTCAAGGTGGAGCTGAGCCTTCCCAAAGACTATGGGAATGTTTTTTCTTTCCTTTTTTTTTGAGGGATGGGGGATTGGTTTATATGCTTTTCTGTTAAATCTCTCAAACAATGCTGCTTCCCCTTCCTTGGAGCAATTGTTCCCCGTGGCTGACTCTCTTCCTTCCCCTTCCTCCCCATCGTGGGAAGCACTCTCCTGATGATGATGGATGGGCTCAGATTCTGTCTCTGCTTTGCCTTCCTTTGTCCTGCTCAGCTCTCTTGTTTTTCTTTGCCATTTCTGCCCAGATCCTCAGCACGGGGTGGCCAAAACCAGATGTTTTAGTGCTGATGGAGGAAATTAAGTGTCAGAGCAGCTTCTACCTTCACCCTTGAACTTGGCAGGGCTGGGTTAATGACTCCCTGACCCTGGAGGGCTTTTCCAACCTCGGTGATTCCTGGTTTTACTGCCAGAGACATGGGACTGCAAAGTCTAACAGATTTTCCAGGTTTCATCCCTTGAGTCCATGCAGTCTCCTCTTGGGAGAGCCAGTTTCTTCCTTAGGGGAAAAAAAAATGGTCTTTTTGTGACCAGCCTAATCTCAAACCATTTCAAATGCATCCATTTGGGGAGACAAGATTTATTTTTTAATTGACTTTATTTTTCAATGGCCAAGAACCCCAAGAGAGTGGTTGGGCCCTGGGCACAGGTTGTGCAGAGAAGCTGTGGCTTGCCCCATTCCTGGAAGTCATCAAGTGGTAAGATTGGATTTGTCCTTCAGGAGCATTTCCAGGAAAAAAAACTGTCATAAACCAGGCCTAGACAGGGCAGCATGGGAGAGATGCTGATCTCTCCACTCAGACTTCACTGTGGGCACGTGAATTAAGTTAGAACTGAACAGTGCCATGTGCCACATGCAGGAATAATCAACCATTGGATATTCCAGGCTTAAGCATGTAAGTAACCACCTGATTCTGTGGTAACTCCACTGTGACCTATTTCTTTTGGAAAATATCCCCCAGACTCCAGATAAGAACATCCAGGTCCTTCCAGCTTTTATCAGAGGAGCTTCCTGCAGGGAGCTGTGGGTGATTTGTGCCAGGGAGAAAGAGGAAAGGCAGTTGGGTGAATATTCCATGACAGGCTTTGGATGGCTCAGGGAGTGAACTGGGCAAGGCAGCAGCAGGCTGGGGGGTTCTGCCCTCTCTTGTTAGGTGGAAATCACATGGTCTAATGAAACAACAGTTGATGAGAACCTGTTTTAAGGAATTATATCATGCTTCAGCAGAGCCAGGACAGTCATCCTGTTGATAAGGCCAACACCCAGTGTAAACACAGTAATTAACAGTCTGAACTTGTGATGGAAACCTGGGACTTCAGGATAAAACAGAAGCCTGGAGAAGCCTGTGGAGGTTACTGAGAGCCTCATTCCCTTGGGCAGTGGTAAAGGACCTTCTTGCATGGAAGTCTGAAAAAACCCTCCTTTCTGTGCCCTTTTCACAGTCTGTGGTTAGGAATTGCAGGTAATCCCCTGAAATGATTATTGCCTGGAGAGCTGCCTGGAAATGCTGATGTTTGCTGACTTGACAGATGATGAAACCCTAACCCAGTGTGATCTGAGCATCTGTCCTTGCTGCATCCCAGTCACCGAGGCTTTACCTGCATCTGGTCCAAAGCCAGCTGTATTTTTAGCCAGTGTTTCAACAGGCATTGTCCAAGCACTTTGATGCTGCCCCAGGGGGACAAGGGTGGGTGCCCAAAAGGCTTTTTGCACTGAGAGCTCATTGTGGGAAGCACAGGAGTGATGGGGATGCTGTGGGAACTGGGATTGTGGTGGCTGCTGCAGCAGAACTGTTGGGTTGTTGTCTGTGTGTCCTTAGTGTTGCTTTAAATTAAGATAATAAATAAAAAAATTGCTTCTGGGAGCAGTTTTAAAGGAGACCTGGAGAGAATGGTGAGTCTCTCTTTAGCAGGGGGCCAAACACTGAGCTGTTGACCTGGTGCTGGGCAGGCAGAGGATCTGAGGCTCTTGGTTGACTTCTGGGAAGCTGGGTGAGATTCCTCCTTCCCTCCTCTTGGGAGACCAGAACTCCCATAGTGATGTTCCCTGTGGCATTCCTTGCTGGAAGAAGATGGCAGAAATTTGGGACGAGTCCTGTGGAGTACTGGGTACTCTTCTAAGCACTGCACCTACACAGCAGCTTTTGTCTAAGGGATAACATCACTGGAAATGTCCAGAAATGGCAAATAAATCTGCAAGCCAAGCTCCTGTGTCATCTGCAGCAGCCCTTGGATTGCTGGAGCCTGCTTTGGATCAGCAATGCTCCACAGATCCAGCTGTGGCAGTGTTGATTTTCTGAGGCACCGATCATCTTCCTTCCTTTCCAATTCCTCAAAAGAAAACAAATCCAGGGGTTTAGGTGCCAGAACTCGCTGCTGACTCTGCAGAAGTTGTTTGCACTCCTTTTTATTTTCTTGCCCCAGAGTTTGGGCCCCAAGGGAAGGGACTTTTGGGAAGTCTTCAATGCAGAGCTGATCCAGAGGCGTAGGAAAGAGCAGAGGAAACAGAGTTAACAGATAAAACATTTCCAGCCTCCAGTTGCTTGGAGGCCTCTTGCACTGGCTGTGTGATACTTGTGTCCCAAACATAACAAGTGACAGGACGGGAGGAAGTGCTGGGGGAAGTTTAGGTTGGATGTGAGGAAAAAATTCCTTCCCCAGAGGATTGGTCAGGCATTGGGACAGGCTGGGTAGGGGAATAGTGGAATCACAGCCCCTGGGAGCCCTCAGTGGGGTGTGTGGTACATGGTGCTGGTGAATAGTTGGACTCGATCTTAGAGGCCGTTCCCAACCTTAATGATTCTGTCATTCTGTTTAAATACAGGGGTTTTTTCTTACTTTTTGCAATAAATCTTAGTGGAATCTGCTCTTAAAAGCAGATACCCATTCAAAGTCTATGAAACTTGGTCTTCTGTGTGGAATTCTTTTAGGCTTTAAAAGTTTGCGATTGTTATCAAGATGTATGCCTTGGAGCTGTGCGGTGGCTGTGTAGGACCTGCTGCTCTTGGTGGAACCACATGAAGACTCCAGGAGGCTCCTTGCCTCTGGTGGGGAGTCTTTGGCTCCTGTCCTGTCCCTGGTTTGGTCCCTGGACAGGCCATGGCCAGAGGTGCCAGCCTCAGTTCGGTGATGCAGGAGGCCACGGGGAACTCTTGTCATATCCTTGGGATGGGGACTGAATTCCAGGGGTGGGGCAAGTCCCTGGGTCTGCAGTGACTGTGGTCCAGCTGCTGTGTGTTCAGGCTGCCCTTGGCCCTCTGGATAACCCCCTTTAATCCCTGGACTTACTCAAAATCAGTGTCACCAGTGAGTGTCTGAGCAGAGATTAGCCACGGGTGAACGCGGCCGCCCGCGAAAGCACCAAGGGAGAACTGGGATCTTCCTGTTGCTAAAAATCACCCCCAAATTCTTACTCTGTGTTTTGCTTTCTAATATTTTTTTCTTTTTTTTTTTTTTTAGCTTTATGTTCTGAGCCAGTTACCTTGGGCAGTTCCTGGAGAGCTGCCTAAGGGCTGTAGTGCCACCTCATGCAAAGGCTCCTCCATCCTGAATCAGAAGCATCTCTGCTGTCCCCTGCATAGTGCTGGCACCAGCCAGGTGCCCTCGAGGTGACAGCTGGGGGTGGCCTGGCTGTGTGCTGCTCTGGCTGGTCCATGCTAATGCAGTATTTGGAGAGTGGAGCGTGCCTTGCCAAGGACAGGCAGCTTTCAGATAAGCCCCAGGCTGATCCTAACTGTGCCCAGCCTGTTTGACCTGAGGGAGCTTGGTGCATCCTGTGGGAGAAATCAGGGGGAAAACAGTTTTTAAACTGAACTTTTGGAAGAGGAGGGGTGCCTAAGAAACCCACAGGTGTGCTCGTAGCACCTCTGAAATGTTCACAGAATCACAGAATATCCTGAGTTGGGAGGGACCCATTGTCTGAGTTAAGCTTAGACAGGCTTGGCTGTGACGTCTTGTGCTGTTGGATGGAGCTTGGAGCAATGTGGGACAGTGGAAGGTGTCCCTGCCCATGGCAGGGGTGGGACTGGATGAGCTTTGAGATCTCTTCCAACCTCAGCCACTCCATTATTCTGCCATTTTGTCCCTGAGACCTTCCCACCCCTTTGGGATGGGTGACAGGGACGCCCCGTGCCACACGTGCAGTATCGAACCCATCACCACCAGCTCTCCACACTTGAGGTCATCTGCTCTTCTAAGTGTTTGCAACTCAAAAAGCAGCCTGGGAAACCTGACTGCTTCATGTCCCCTTTCAGTGTCCCTGCCTCCAGGTTATGAATTTAACATGAAACAGGGCTTTTCATATGTTTTAAATGCTGCCTGCAAAGGCTGGGAGGAAAGCTGACATGAGGACAAACTTCCTGGGAGATGGGAGAACGTTTGTTTGCTTTTCCTTTGGTGGAAAGGCTCAGAGTGTGTTTGTAAAACTACACGTTGGTTTATTCACTACCAGAGTCAGGTATTTCCTGGACTGGTGGGATCTGCTCTCCTCTGAGGAATGTAGATTAAAAACCAAAACGAAGCTTGGGAGGATTACAGCAAGGAAAGACGTTTAACGAGCGTTTGTCAGGAATAACTTCTTGAGTGCCCTTGTCTCTGTGTTATCTCACTGTGCCTCTAGAGGAATGCTGTTCCTGGAGCAGCAGAAGGTCATGGTGACATGTGTTAAGCTGCCAGTGCTGGCTGCCTTGCTCACAGACTGGCAGCCCTTGTAGGTTGTTGCCTGAGGGGTCCTTTTTGTTCAATATCACACTGCCAGCAGTGGGGCTCTTGTGGCACAGGAAACTTTTGATAGTGTTACAAAATCTTGTGATGAGTGAGGCACCAACTTCTCTGGATTCTTTGGGCTAGAATTGGTCCAGGGATCGCAGAGTAACAGAACACTTCAGGTTGGGATGGGCCTTTAAAAATCACCCAGTGCTAATCCCTGTCATGGACAGGGACACCTCCCACTATCCCAGGCTGCTCCATGCCCCGTCCAGCCTGGCCTTGGACACTTGCAGGGATCCAGGGGCAGCCACAGCTGCTCTGGGCACCCTGTGCCAGGGCCTGCCCACCCTCCCAGAGAACAATTCCTTCCCAGTATCCCACCCACCGCTGCCCTCTGGCAGTGGGAAGCCATTCCCTGCGTCCTGTCCCTCCATCCCTTGTCCCCAGTCCCTCTCCAGCTCTCCTGAGCCCCTTCAGGCCCTGCAAGGGGCTCTCAGTTCTCCCTGGAACCTTCTCCTCTCCAGGTGAGCATCCCCAGCTCTCCCAGCCTGGCTCCAGAGCAGAGGGGCTCCAGCCCTGGGGCAGCTCTGGGGCCACCTCTGGACTCTCCAGCAGCTCCACATCCTTGTGCTGCTGGCCCCAGGGCTGGGACAGCTCTGCAGGTGGGGTCTCACCTGAGCACAGGGGTAGAATCCCCCCTCAGCCCAAGGCACACAGCAGGGTCATGTCCAGCTGTTCACCCACCAGTGCTCCCAGTTCCTGCCTTGCAGGGCTCTTCCCTCAGCACCTTGGGAAGCACTGAGCTGTGTCCCTCAAGCTATTCCTTGGGCATTTGGGCTGGCACAGGGCTTTATTCTTGGTAGTTACTTGTGACAGAAGCTCTGTGAGCTCTCAGCCCTGAGAAGGTTTTTTCCCCCGTTGAATGGAAGCGATGGGGGCAGAAATGCAGAGTCCAAGTCCAGGTAGAGCCATTCCTGATGTCCTGTGCTGCCCCAGCAGGGAGGGGACTGCAGTGGCTCTGCCAGACCTGGCACCTGTGCACCCATCAGGGCACTGCTTGGGCTGCAAATGCCTGACCCGGCAGAGGGTCAGGCGAGGGCACTGTTTACATCCCGTAATTAACATCTGTGAGTTAATCACCGGGGCTGGCACGCCCACAGACGCTGGCTTGGCGTCACACTGTCTGTTGTTGCAGTTGGATCCCTGTCCCAGAGGTGACAGGAGGCCAGTAGCAAAGATGTGTCAGCTTGGCCTGTTGCTGCTAATTTATCCTCCTCCCCCGTCCAGCGTGTGTTTGCAGCACATAAATCACCATCTTTAGAGAACAGAGCTTTAACTTCTTCCTCTTTTTGGCCTCTTGGCCAAACCTGCTTTGTGCAACTGTGCAGGTTTTTGGGTTTTTTAGAACACGTCAAAAGGTTTGGGTTTGGAGAAACCTTAAAGCTCATCCATTTCCATGGGCAGGGACACCTTCCACTGTCCCAGGTGGCTCCAAGCCCCGTTCAGCCTGGTCTTGGACACTTCCAGGGATCCAGGGGCAGCCACAGCTTCTCTGGGCACCCTGTGCCAGGGCCTGCCCATCCTCACAGGGAAGGATTTCTTCTGATTATGAACCTCTGGGGCAGATTAAAGAAAACTTAGCAAAGGCAGAGCCTTGAACACAGCAGTTCTGATGCTTGGCCAACCTGAGACTTTTGGTGGATTTCACACTACTTCATTGACTCTTGGAAACTTGGGTGTCCTAATTACTGTCCAGTGCAAGTGAACAGCTAATATTTGGCTGGTGACTATTCTGAAATATGGTAATAGGCTGCTACAGGGATTTAACTGCCAAAACAGGGGATGTTGGTGCTGTATTGATTCCCCACTACCACTGTCTGTTGTTTGGTGAATTCTGCTCTCTTTGGGGCTGCAAAAAAAAAGGTCTTTGGTCTTCCTTGGTTTAGTGAAAATTTCATAGGGTGGAATTAGTCTGTCTCAGAAAGATGCAGAAAGGGAAATGGGGATGATGACTTAAAATCTCCTCTTCCATTGTGTCCATAGCACAGCATCTTGCTCTAAGCAATGTGAAAATACTTTAATTCCGAGTCTAACAAGGCTAAATTTGGTGAGGAACAAAATCCAGCTTTCTTACTAGATGCAGAAGTGACCTTCTTGTTAAAACCTGAGGCAGTTCAGACTCCTAAAACTGCCAGGTCTATAAGAGATACAGTAAATAAACACTGAGGCAAATACTGCTGGAGAGTTAATTTGCATCCTTATCTCCCTCAGAATGTTGTGGAAGGGTTGATGTGCCTTTGTCTCCCAAGTGATGAGGGAGATCAATGTCTTCTCCCAGGGAACAAATAATAGAATGATAGGAAACAGCCTCAAGTTGTTCCAGGGGAGGTTTAGATTGGAGATTAGAAAGGAATTCTTCATGGAAAAGGTTGTCCAGTCCTGGTGCTGGCTGTGGAGAGTCCCAAAGGTAGCCTGTGTGCATTAGAGCCTGAATTCAAATGTAGCAGTGCATCAGTGAAATTTCCATTCCTGGGAAAAGGCTGGGAAAAGATCCCAGCTGAGCTGTGGAGAGTTTGGAGAAAAGGAAGGATGGTTATGAAGCCTTATTTCCCTGAGAACTGGTCACATCCCCTGGCTGAAAGAAAGACTAGGGGTGACATGGAAGAAGGGACAAGTGTCCAGCCTTTTGAGGTACATTATGATGGGCTTGAAACTCTGATTTCCAACTCCATTTTTGAATCTGATGCGTGGCTGCTGGTATTCCTGAAATCCACAGCAGCTGGAGAACTCTGCCTCCAGTCAAAGCTTTGCCTTCAGTTATGGAGAGAAGTTTGAGGACACAACCAGGGCAGAATGACCCAAGCTTCTGGCAGTGCTTTATCCAGCAGGCACAAAATTTCCTGCACAAAAATTGCTGTGTCTTCCCTGGAGCAAAAATGGCCACGTTTTCGTGGAGCAGGATCAGGGTGATCTTGGCTCTGCCTGCCTCCCTGGCTGTTTGGAGCTGTGCTGTTGTGCTCCTCTGTCAGGTGGTGTTGGTACAAGAAAAGAACTTCTTTTGAGTGACTGGGGGGTGATTGTCTCTACTTTTTCCTCAGTGGATCTCCCACCATCTCCTTAGAAGTGGAGGCACTTAACTCTTCATGAGTTAGCACTTCCCCCCTCCAATCCTTTATACACCAGTTGGGTTTCTTAAACTCCTCCAACCCTAAGAAAATCCATGTGCAGTTAAAATTCTTCCCTGCCCAAATGTCTGATGGGACAGATCTCCTTGGGAGCTCTTGCAAGCATCCCCTTCTTCCTAACCCAAAGCAACAGGGGCTTAAAGTCCTTGGGGACTCCATCCTGGAGCTGAGAGCTCCCTTCCTCCTGGGCTGTGGAGGAGATCTGTTCATGGATCAGGCAGGAAGTTCACCTGGGATGTGCGAGGAAGAAAACAGGTTTGAAAGTCCCTTCCACTTCCCAGGTCCTTGTCTAAACCCTCAGGCTGTTTACAGCCTGGTTTTGGTGGGAAAGATTAGATGTTTTATTTAATATTCCAGCTCTTTTTTTTTTTCTGTAGGGTGAGGGAGGTTTTTGTAAGCTGCATCCCATGGAGCTGAGGGAAGTTTCCCTGCCTGCAGCTGTACAGAAAATGCAAGGATAAGGGAGTTATTCAGGAGGTGTTGGAATGTTTCAGACCCTTGGGAGAGGCCAGAGGGAAGTGAGGAATCACCTGGCAGGGTGTGCTTTGGGTGTCTTCGTAGGTGGTGATGAGCAGGATTCCACATCCTGGAACTGCTGCAGGATTTCTTGGATGTTTGGGCGGCTGGAAGAGACCCAAGCACTGTCTGTGTGTTTCTTGTTTATTTAAACATCACAATTATACCACACAGGTTTCCTGAGCCCAGGGTATGGCATCTGAGAATGGTGGAGGAGAATTTTAAAGCCTTGTAGTGATTCCCTTGCTCTCCTTTAGGATAAAACAAATCTTACCTTAATCAGTGCTGATGAACAGACTGCAAATGGAAGTGATCTTATTCCTTATAACTTTTTTTTAATCTATTTTCTTGCAGTACAATCCCTGAACAACCTTTAAATCTGAACCACATTTTTCTGCTCAGTGCTCCTGTGGTGCTGATAATTCTTCTCTCCTTGACATTCTTTCATCCCTGGCTGTTTATGTGTGTATAAACAGAGAGCAACAACTCTGACTTGCCATCCCAGGGCCTTGTGACCATTTCAAACATAAACTCGGCTTAGATCTCAGTTCTGTCTTTCCACATAATAAATTACCAGCATTTATTGGTCTTTTGACATACAGGTTTCCTAAGGGAAAAGAAGGAGACTGGCTGAACAAAGCCTTCTCTATAATCAGAGTTTGGAGCAGGCTTTGGACAGAAATTGCATTTCCTGGCCAGTGCAGCAAGGATTTTATGGCTCAATCTGTAATTGCATTTGTGCCAAGAGGAGGTTTAGGGGCTGCTGGATCCTACACCTTATTCTGCATCATTATTAAAAGATGGAAGTATTTGATATATTACAGGAATTGCATGCTAAGCACTGATGGAAACTCAGTGTCTTTACGGAAATTCATCACTGCAGACGGTTTTAGAGCCATGTAGTAATTTGGGTTGGAAGGGACCTTGAAGAGCATCTCATTCCATCCACCCCCTGGCATGGGCAGGGACAGCCTCCACTAGCCCAGGCTGCTCCAGGATGGAGATGACTGGGAATTGAGCTGGATCTCTGCTTGGCTGGACACTGATGGCTCCTCTTCTTGGCTGCTTCTCTTCTTTGTCACCTTGTGCTGACATAGCTCAGTGCTTTAATAAAAACCTTCTGCAGTGACACATCTTGGACCCTCTGACCTAGGCTGGGGGTTAACCTGGTCAGCTCCTGTCCTGCTTGAGATCAGATGGGGTTTTTGACACCTGAAAGGCTTTCTCCTCTAGAAAATTCTGTACTGGGAGGAAGGCTTCTCCTGGCTCCTGAAGATCACTCTGGTTTGGGGAGTGCACAGAAAACTTGACACTTCTGAGATGGAAAGTATTGGGTGAATCTTGCCTCTGGTTCCAGCTGGGATCAGGAACTGGGCTGACTGGGCTCCATCCTGCTGGGGTGAGGAGCAGCTGAAGGGCAGGATTTTCCTGCAGAAGGTCTGTGGCTCCCGAGCAGGCAGCTTGTGAAGGTGTAGCTGAGAGCCTCAGCTTGGATAATAAAACTGGGAATCCTCTGCTGGAGGGGCTGCTGAGCCAAACTTCCTCTCCTGGCTGGCTGTTCCTCCCCTCTGGAACTTCCCCTGCCCTGGGACAGTGGATGGCCCTCATGGAGACCTTGGCTTTCCACCTGGCATTGCACTCGACCCAGTGTGTCCATCCCCTCCATGGCTTTATCCCTGTCCCCCTCCCATCCTGGGGACTGGTTTGGAAGGAGGCTGTGGGAAGGTTCCAGGACGATGGTGCTGCTGGGCTGGGGGGTTGTGGCCTCGTCCTGGGCAGAAGGATGGTGGCCTTCACCTTCCTGCCTCCAGAAGAGGCATCACTGCAGCAGTTTTTGGTGTCGGGCTCCTGCTCCTCTCCTGGGCTGGCAGAGCAGCAGAAGCAGCTGCCTCATGCCCTCTCCCAATCAGGAGGGAGAAGTAGGTCAGAATTTGCATTCTTTGCCCGGATTCTCCACATAACTTGAACACGTTTTCAGGGGTTTTTTTTTTTTTTTCCCCCTCTATTAAACGCCTTGTTCCTGTACGTGCGTGTTCCTCGGGCTCCCCTGAATCAGAGGGAGAAGACTCGGATTCAGATGTCTAATTGGTCTTTAATATCAGTCTTCCTTTCAAAAACACTTCTGGGAGACTCCTCGCATGCTGACAGACCAATCCCAGCCTGTAAAATTCTGAAAGGAATGCTTGGGGCAGCGTCTTCATTTTTGGCTGCTGTGTTGTCTGGATCAGGAGTTGAATTCTCTCCTGTAGTTCTTATTTTGCATGACAAGAGCGAGTAATTGGGGTGAAATCATCTGTGCTGCAGACTGGGATGGTGAGATTTCTTTTCAGTGCTTCTCTGTATGGGATTTTTTGGGGGTTTTTTTTTTCTGTTTTGCAATGTCCTGATTGGGTGCGGGAGGAGAGGTGGAGCACAGAAGGATTGTGGCAACCAGAGAAGCATCCAAGCGTTGCTGCAGGGCCGGCAAGAAAGGTTTTGTGCAGTGTGAGAGAAAAGAGCTTTGCTGTGATGAGCCAGATGAGGTCTGATGTGATGGGACAGGAAAGCTGTGGCTGCCCCTGGATCCCTGGAAATGTCCAAGGCCAGGCTGGACATTGGGGCTTGGAGCAACCTGGGATAGTGGAAGGTGTCCCTGCCCATGGCAGGGGTGGGACTGGATGAGCTTTAAGATCTCTCCTAACCCAAACAATTCTGTGATGATTCATGTGTGATTCAGCATCTCTGGCAGATTTTTCAGTAATCTGGCAAAAAAGAAGTGAATGTAACATCCTGAGATTGGGTGATTTTCCAGAGGGTGATGGCAAGACAGGCCTGCTGCACGATTCTGGTCTTTCTCCATCTGTGGAAGTGATTTTTGATTTAGGCTTTTGTGGTTAAATCCTCCAGAGGCTTCATGTGCATTGTTGTCAGTCTGAAATAAAGCAACTTGTGTGGTCTGAAGGCAGGTGGATGGGTAAAATTGACAGAATTGCTGTGGCACAATCATTATTTTAATGCATTTTCACTCTATTTTTAAAGTATGATTTTTTAAAGTACTTTTAAATGCTTCACTGAGATTTTGCTTTGTGTTTCTTACAACAAGTACACGTTTTGAGCCAGAAACTCTCTTTTTCCCGAGGAGATTTCAGGCTGTTTCTGCTGTGTCTGCTTCGTGCTGGTGGGGCTGCCACCTGGATCTGTCTGAGGCTTGTGCAAAGAGCAGGAATTGTCATGTCTGCTCCCACTGTGCCCCCCTGAGCTGCCAAAAAGTGTCAGCAGCTCTGAGAGGGTTCTGCACAGGGATGATCTTTTAGGAGTTGAGCTTTTCCCCATCCTGCCTTTGCTGTTTCATCTCGTTCCTTGGGGCTTTGACGTGTTCAGGCCTTGACTCAGTCAGAAGGCTGAGTAGAAGTAAAGAGAGGGCTGAGTCTTTTTCAAGCTAAATCCAAATTTTTGGGCTTAACTTTTAAGTTAAACCCTACTTTTAAGCTGGATGAACTTTATTGGAGGGTAGATTTGGGAGTTGCAGTGAAATCACTTTTGATTTCTTTGTTCCCTCCTGTACCTGCTGCTTGCATTAATCCTACGGATGCTCTGTTGTTCCCCTTGGATTTTAGGGTGTAATATTTCTCCTCCGTTGTGTATTCCTGTTTTCAGCAACCAAAAGGGGGAACTGAGTGTTGTTTTTGGAAATGTGGGATGTGGCTGGAATCCCTGGATCACGCTGTGGTCAAACCAGAGTGCTGCAAAGGTCCCGTTATCCTTCATTCAACATTCCTGTCTCCATAAAGAGCTTTCCTTGGGCTGTGCTGGGTCTGACCTGCTCTTCACCTCCAGGTGGGGTTTAAGTAAACCAGTTATCCTCTGGCTTAAACTAAATCTAGACCTAAATCTGCTGTCCTCTGCCTGGATCTGGACTCTCCTCTCTGTGGCTGACAACAGGCAGAATGTGGGGCTGTTGTCTGGGGAAGTCTTGGCCACCTTGTCTCCTGAGCAGAATTTCAAAGCCCAACAAAATGGAAATACACAATGAAGCCTCTTCTGTCTCTAGGACCTGATTTTAGCAGGAAATCGATGTGAACTTTGGCTTCCTTGTGCAATCTTGTCTTGTAAGTAAGGGGATGATGAATGGGTAGCAGCTCGGCTCCTACCAGGCAATAACTGGAGCTGGAAAGCCTCTGCACTAATAAACTGCACTGTAACTTAAAGCAAAAATTCAGGCCTGTCAAAATACAAAGATGGGGAGGATCCTGAACACAATTTATGGATCCTGAAAATGACTCCTGGCTGCCAAGCTAAAAATAAAGAGCTCAGTAGTAAGAAACTCTTCTGGAGAGTATTTGCCCCATAAAGGAAGAGAGAAGCTGCTGACAGCTCTGGTTTGGGGAGTGCAGTGCTTCAGCCTCCACAGCTGGTACAAAGCATGACTGTGCATTCAAAAATTAAAATCTCAGACTTCTTGTTGAGGCTGGGATTGGCCGGTGGGTGTTGGCACTGGGTCTGCTGCAGCTGATCCTGTACCTGCTCTTATGTTTTTGCTCTTTGAGGTGGTGAAATGGTTTAGGTTTTTTTTTGGGGCAAAAGAGATGACATGGTTGGCTCTTCAACATGGTATGAGACAGCAGTGAAACACTTCTGGTGATTTGCTGTCTCCTTTGTTGTCTCTGCTCCTTCTTCCAGTAATATCCCTGGCTTTTGGCAGAGGCTTGGAGCTGAAGTTGTTGCTGTTGGTGTGTTTTGCTCATCCTAAAGTGATGTCAGTATCAGGAGGAAGCTCTGAAAATTAGGGATATTGGCTCTCTAAGATGCATAAGTTTGTTGCCATTTAGTTCACTCCTCTTAGAAATAGTAATGATAAAGAAATACAAATAAAAATATGAATATAACTGGGGTTTCCACCCTTCTCTCCTAATCTTGACAAAGAATCCCATTACTCTGCATCTTGTCCTGTTCCTGAATTCTCTGACCAGGGAAGCTGAGGTGAAAGCTGGTGGCACAGGGTTGGGGTTTCCCAGCTGAGGGTCAGATCAGCTCTTTTGATCTTACTACAGAAGAAAGCAAAAGTGTTTCCCTGGCATAACCACTGGCTGTTCCTGTCTGAAAGCTGAGCAGCCTTTTCTTCTTGGAAACTTTCCCAGAGAGAAACCTGGAGCCCGTGGTTTGTGGTGTGGGGAGACTAAACCGGGGTTGGAAGCTTTAAACATGTTCATAGGATGGTTTGGGTTGGAAAGGAGCTTCAAGATCATCTCATTCCACCCCCTGCCATGGGCAGGGACACCTTCCACTGCTCCAGGCTGCTCCCAGCCCCAGTGTCCAACCTGGCCTTGGGCATTTCCAGGGATCCAGGGGCAGCCACAGCTTCTCTGGGCATCTGTGCCAGGGCCTCCCCACCCTCCCAGGGAGGAATTCCTTCCCAATATCCCCATCCCTGCCCTCTGTCCTGTCCCTCCAGCCCTTGTCCGCAGTCCCTCTCCAGCTCTCCTGGAGCCCCTTTAGGCCCTGCCAGGGGCTCTGAGCTCTCCCTGGAGCCTTCTCCTCTCCAGGTGAGCATCCCCAGCTGGGAAGGTTTTTCGGGGCCCCCTGGAGCATCTCCAGGGCCTCCTCTGTACCGCTTTCCTGGCATCCACCTCTGCTGGAGTTCTGGGATTGTTGGGCTGCTTGAGCTTTCTCCAGCGTGTGGCAGGGACCTCCCTGTGCGGGGACTTCATGATGTGGCCTCCAGCAGCTCTTTGTGGTGTTGGCTGGATGTGGGGCTGGGATCAGGCACATCAGCTGAGGAGAAACCATTCAAAATCTTGTGCTTAAAATGCCTTTGTTGAGCTGAAGGAGAGATTTAAGAGGAATCACGCTCCAGTCCCCAGGAAACCTGAGCCACCTGTTGCAGGGAGAGACCTCTGGAGCCGGGGTGAGCTGTGGCTTCACACCTGGGGGCTGGGCAGGTGGCAGAGACGATCTGGTGTGGGGGAGGAAATGTCCCTAAGCTGTGAAGCAGCCTCTTGAGAGACAGAGCCAGACCAGACACGGAGCCGCCTCCGCGTCCTCGCTCCGCCGGGATTTTGTGAAGCCCGACAGATTTGGGGACCCGAGCGTGGGTGGTGTGTGAGGAAAGCACTGGGGTAATGTCCCTGGAATAGAAACTCAGCCCTGCTGCTGGAAGCAGGTGGTGTCAGCTGTCTGCCAAAACAAAAAGGGAAGGTTTTTCGGGGCTTCAGTCAGTCCACGCGAACTGGCACCAAAAAGGAGATGAGAAAACTTGAAGTTCTCGAGGGCTCGGCAGAAGGTTGAACAGCAAACAACTCCATTTGAGAATACCTGGAATTCAAGTGGATTTTACTAGAAATACTGGGACAGTGTGTTTGTTTTGAGCTCAGTGAACATGTGCTCACCCTCTTCTAAGTACTGCTGAGGATGAGCCAAGCTAGGGGGTCTTGAACTGAAAGTCTCACAGGCTCCTCAGAAGCTTGCAGTTTCTGAGGAGAGAAATGAATCTTCTTGGAAATCAGCTTGCTGGAATATGTAAAATTCCTTAAGAAGCTGGAAGTGAATAGCCAGGATTAAAGAGGGAGAAGATGATGACTTGCAGCAGTCAGCCAATTGCTGGCTTGAGGGTTTTCTGCTGGAAAAAAAAGAGATTTCCAACGTGAGCAGCCCTGCTCTGGTGGAGTTTAGATATGGGCTGTAAACATCAGGTTCTTTGAAAAGTTAAAAAAGGCTTAGCTGCTACTGGTAGGAGAGGGGTAAAATACAAAATTCCTGCTGTGTCCTCTTTCTAGTCACTTCCTTACATTCTTTGAAGAAAGTGATTCCTGCTTACAAAAAATCAGAATAAACAGTTCAGCTTGGGAGGGAGCTCAGCAGTCCTGCCACCTGCTCAGGTCAGCTCTGGAATTACCTGAGGAGCAAGCTGATGGAATAACCTTGGCAGCTGGATCCTGGGGATTGCCAGAGCCTGGTGTGATGCTGGAGGATGGATGTGCAGGCTGACTCCAGAAGCACTGGATGGAGAATGAGCAGGAGCCACCACAACCCCACTCTGTATCAAAAGAGTGTGAGCCAAGGGGTCTATTTTGTGGAGTTGTGTGGGGTTGTATTTTTTTGTTTTTGCTGATAGGCAATTTCCAACAGAATTCACAAAAATACACAAAATTAAATCAAGAATTGGTTGAAAAGATGTCTTCAAGCAGTTGCATAATTTTCTCCCCTTTAGAGATAAAAATACTAAAATCACTGGATTTATTTTTATTCCTTTCCATCTTTCTGTTGAGCTGGAAAGGACAGAGAGAACATGGGAAGTTTAATTCATGTCTCTCACCTGTGGGCTTAGAGCCAAGGAAGGCAACCAGTTTAACTCAGTTGGTACAGAGAATAAAATGACTTTTTTCCCATGAGTGAGGCATCTTCTGCCTCATCCCTCTTTAGGATTTATTGGTCTGATTCCTGCTGCCTTGAGGATCCATGGATTTGTTTCTCCTCAGCTTTCTTGGCTGAAGAGCTGTACTGCACAGAGGAAGACTCTGCTTCTGGTGGTGCTTCCCTTCAGTGCCTTTTCAGGAGAAACAATCACAGCCTGCCTGGGTAAATGCTGTGGCCTCATGCCTCAAATAGTGAATCTGGAAGGTGAAGTGTTAGGTTTTTTTGTCTCTGAATTAAGGAGTTTCAGTAAGGCTGGGGGGTTGGCAGAGGTCTGGGAGAGGTGCTGATAATGCCAGGATTGAGGTCAGGGAGGAAAGTGGCTCCTTCCCCTTGTAACCCCGGAGGACTCTTACATAACTGTTCTAAACCAGCTTAAGAGAGAGCTGGGATGGGGAGGGGAAGTAAAAAAAAAGCACACTAGTGAAAGATTGCTGGTAAGCCCAGAGAATCCAAAAATAGGATCAGGCTCCAGGCAATGAAGGAGAGCCTGCTGGAGGTAATAATCTGGAGATTGACAGAAATTCAAGGGACTCATTTGAGCCCTGAGCCAGACAAACCAGTGTCTTGGACCCTAATCTTGATGTGAGGATACCTGTGGTGTTTATAAATTGTGTCCTGGCTGGGGAGGACAAAAAAAAATCCTCCTCAAGTTCTGGCCATGCCTCACCTCGAGCAGGATGCTCCCATCCCAGGGATGCAGGGGAAACTGGAGGCCTGGCACTGGCTGCAGTGGTGAAGCAGAGTGAATGTTCAGATCCAGGGGATGTGGAATGGGGTGGGCTGGAAGAGACCTTAAAACCATCCTGTTCCAACCAGATCCTTTTTCATACCTTCAGCTAGACCAGGCTGCTCCAAGTCCATCTTGTCCTTGAAAACTTCCATGGATTCCTCTTTTCAGCTGAAAATGATTCCTGAAACAGGGACAAAGAGCTACACTGCCAGATTTGGGAACAAAGACTTGACTTTCCCCCCATTCCCAGCTGTCTTTCCCGTTTTTCCCCTTCTCTATGACAGATTCACCTGGTGATTTGTTGTGCCATTTCCTTCTGCTTTCGTATAGAAAAAAGAGATTCCTTCTGTTTTCTGCTTTGTGCTTTCCCAGTTATACTTTGCTAGTCTGGAAATTAACACTTTTTCAGGGGAAAAAAAATCCTCCACCTCTCTACTTTTCCTTTCCTTTCTTTCTTTCCTGGCCATCTCTTTTGCTGTGGACTTCTGGTTTATCCAGTCTGGATACTGGTGGCTTTAAAACCCTAGTGTGCTCATCCAGGGAAGAGCAATTTTAAAGTTGATTTGCCCTTGAGTTTTCAGTAATGTGTAAGAATCATTCCAGCAAAAAGAAGGCTATTGCTGATGTTCTTTTTCGTTTCCTTTTGGGGTTGTTGTTGTTTGTGGGTTTTTTGTTTGTGGGGTTTTTCTTTGGTTTGTTTTTTTTGTGGGGTTTGGTTGTTTTGTTTTGTTTTATTTGCTCCTGATGCTTATAAAGCCTGATACTGAAATTTGTTGCTGAAATTTCCCACCTGCAGCAGTCATTCTTTGGGTACTGGGTGCTTTCTCTTAATTTGATGAACAGCCCAGTATTTTTCAGGACCTTTTCAGTCTCTTTAAAACAGTGGCAGGAACTGGCTTGGCCAGCAAATTATTGAGTGTGAAGTCAATTATTCAATGCTCTCGATGTTTTCCTACTTAACCAAAAAATATTGACTCAAGAGCAAGTGCAGTCTGGTTTCTTTGGGACTTATTTCAAATCTTTAATCTTCCCACTTCCATCCTTTCCCCTCTCCAGCTGTACTTGCTGATTAGTCTTTGACAGCAGGCTGGGCTAGAACTGCTCTTCCTTTGGAGGGGGGAGGTTTATTTGATCTTTTTCTCACCCAGCAGCAACTCGTGGAGAGCATTCCAGCTGGGCTGGAAGAGGCTGGAGCTCCAGGGAATCACTGCCTGGGCAGGGAAGGAAAGGTAGGAGAAAGCAAGGAACAGGAACAGAGGCACTTATGCAATCACACTGTGTTTTGGTAGGAAAATAAGCTGGAAATAAAGAGATCTTGGCTCGTGGAAGGAGAGCTGCTTGTCTCCTACCCAGACAGTAGCTGCTCTCAAGGCAGGAGCTTAATCTGATGGGATGAAAACCCGGAGTGGCTTTCTGGAAGTGGGATAAAAGCCATTTAATCCTGGAAATGCTGTGTTTGTGTGCAGCTGGCTTGCCCTTTCAAGTTCCACAGGCTAATATTCCTGGGAACCTCTTAAATAAATGTGTATGAGAGTAATAACAACAACAACAATAATAGCTTTTCTGTGGTGTTCTGTGCTCTGGACAGCTCTTCTCTGCTTCCCTGGGATGGGGCTGCTGTTTGGTCTATTCCAGGTGGGAGATGCCTGATCCACCTGGGCAGGGGGTTCTGTCTTTCAGAGCAAGTGTAGCCTTGAAAATTGCACTTTTCTCAGGCTTGCCTAGGACTGGCTCATCAAAAGATGTGCAGGCAGCCTTTTTTTATAGAGTTCTTCACTTGTGTGGTGCTTGGATCTGCCTTGAGCAGTGTCCTGGTCTCTTGGTGCCATGGATGTGTTTCTAGGATGGACAGGGAAGGTCACTGTGGTGCAGGGATGTGTTCCCTCTGGTCAGTCTCACTGGCTGAGGGATGTTTGAATAGCTGGTGTTGATTCTGGGCTGCTGAGCACCCTGCCCTGCTCCAGATCTCCAGGGTGTTTATACTTTTTGTTTGTTTGTTTGTTTGTTTGCTCCTCTAATGTCACAGAGCTACTTTAAAAAAAAAAAAAAATGAACTTCCAGCTTGTCCTTTTTCCTAGACTTTTTCCTAGAAAGCTTAGAGTGGTGCAGAAGAGAGAGAAATGCTGTTGTATCCTGGCCCCTGGGCTCCTGTGGGATTTAGCTGCTCCAGATGTTTGGATAAACTGCTCTGGGCTGGAAGCAATTCCCAGCAAACTGCTGTGTTTTAATGGACCCTTGGGGGTCTTGCCTGGAGATTATGTTCTCTGGAGCAGGGGGCTGAGGGTCATAAATAATGACCTCAATGGGATTAGTGCCTGGAGGAATCCCAGATGGGGAGAGCTTTGTGCCAGCATCTCCAGCCCCCAGGCTCATCCTAACCCTCCCCCAAAAGGTTTGTTTTGGATACCTTTGATATCAATCCCAGGATGGTTTGGGTTGGAAGGGACCTTAAAGCTCACCCAGCTCCACCCCCTGCCATGGGCAAAGACACCTTCCACTATCCCAGGCTGCTCCAAGCCCCGTCCAAGCTTGAACAATTCCAAGACTGGAGCAGGCTCAGCTTCTCTGGGCAGCCTGTGAGAGAACATGGCCATTTGCCTTGAAGAGAGATGTCTGCAGGTGTCCCTGTTTGACTCTAACCCTGATTATATTGGAAACATCATTTTGCTGGTCATGTGCCAGCAGTGACCTTCTGGAAGAGGGTCACTGGTGCTGGGAAAAGGGCACCAGGACACAGTGAGTTAATGTTCAGAGAATCAATGCTCATCCTATTAAAAGTTCTCAAAAATGATTGAAAGCACTTGGACTAATAGGCCTTGGGTTTGCCTCACTAAATGAGTTTGTGAATCCCTCATGACAGGGCCGTTTCCATAAGGAAAACAAGAGAGGAGCTGATGTAACTGGCAGATGGAGCCTTTTGTTGTTTTTTTATTAGAGCAGGACTCTCCAGGCAGGAGCTGGAAAGGTCTGTGAGCCTCCTCTGCTCACTCTGGGAGTGTCCCTGTGGATGGAGGGGCGGTTCCCTTCCTGACTTCACCCTCTCTCCCCATCCCTCCCTGTGTCAGGGTGACCTTAGCCCACATTTGGAAACACTTTTTGGAAAGCAAGGAGCGTTTTAACACTGAGGCAACTGCTTGCCAGGTCAATTGAGAAAATTCCTTTCTCCTGAAAGATTTATGCTGCAGCAAACAGAGTAAAATCCTTTTGCCCTTTAGATCTTGCTAAAGATCAACACCAGCTTTTGGCAGGGTACAGGAATCACAGGCAAGACAGGCATTTACCTGGAGCTGAGTGGCTCTGGAATGGGAGGGGTTGTAACCTGTCTCTTGTTACCCATCTGTTTCCTTGGATGCAATTTTCCTTTCCCTTATGACAGGGAAGCTCTCCTGTCCATCTCCTTGCATTGAGCAGAGTCTGATTTGTACAGAACTGGAAAAAACCACCCCAGTAAGAACTGGAGGGAGGCTTTAGGAACATGAGACAAACCTCTGCTCCACTGGAACAGAAGAGGGATAAAGTGGATGTTAGCCTTCCTCTGGCAGAAATCAAATATCTTCTGTGCCACAGGGGTGGAGGAGGGGATGGGGGGTGCATGCATCTCGTTTTTCCAATACCATTTTTTGTTTCCATGCTTTTCAAGTGATCACAAAGCTGTAGTGGAGGTGATGAAAGGCTGACTTTGCTTCTTGAACCTCTCCTGGACTTCACCAGTTGCCTCATGGACCTTAAAACTCATCCACTTCCACCCCTGCCACGGGCAGGGACACCTCCCACTATCCCAGGTTGCTCAGGAAGGCAAAGCAAATTTTTCTTCTTTATTTATTTCATTCCTCTGCTACTTAAGAACTTTTTTTTTGTTTTTGTTGTGAATAATGCCTCCTGCAGCTGTATGGAAGGAATCAATCATAGGAAATAAAGAGCTTGTAATCCATTTAACTAGGACTTTCCACCTCTCATTAAGCCAGAGAGATTCATGCCCAATTCTCTGGGTAGCAGTTGCACAGCAGATGTGCAGGGTATCGACTGGAAAATGAGTCTTGCTGGTTTTGTTTTCTTTTTTCCCCCTCCCTTACTGTTTCCATTCCAGTGTGTGCTCTGGGTGTGGAGGCACTTAGCTCCCTCTCAGATGAGCGTTCCCGGGGTCGTTGGTGCAGTTTTCTTTTCCTGCTGGCAGGAACCAGGTTCCAGCAGGGGATGTGGCTGAGGGAAGGCAGCAAGGTCCCTGCAGGAACGTGTGGGACAGGCTCCTGCTCCAGCTGCTGGCACCTGGCAGGGAAGGTGAAACCTGGCCCTTGCAGGGCCAGCTGACACCATCCATGGGGAACTCTTCAGGGCTGTGTTTGGAAAGGGGAGAAGCAGGAGAGGGAGGAATGCTTGTCTGAAGAGGAAGCTGCTTGTCAGGGTGGGCATGTTCAAACCCAGCTCTGCTTCCACTTAATTTCTCAGCAGAAAGGTGCTGGTAATGGGTAAGGCTTGGTGCAAACTTGTGGCTTGCTGCTTAGTGAGCATGGGGAGTCTTTGGAGAGGAAAAATATTCTGTAACCTTTTTAATTCTTTAAATACTTCTTAATTCCTTGTTGGTGCATGGGTTTTGTTTAGCATCCAGCTGTGCTTTCCTGGGTTGTCTCCTCATTCTTCCCCTGATGGTTTTTCCTGTCTTGTTTCTCACCTGGCTGTGTCTGTTGAGCCCTGCTGACGTGGTGTCATCACCCAGACCTTACCAACATCACAGGACGTTCTCTGTCAGAGGCTCTGCACACAGCAGAAGCTGAACATGGGGTCTCTTACTCAAGACACTCCCTTCCCATCCCGCTTCTCCCAGACCAGTTTGGTGCTTTCCTGCCTGTCCTTTTGGGTTTGTGGCTCCCTCCACTTCCCTGCCAAGATCAACAGTGCTATCTGGCTCCTGGTGGTGCCTCACCTCACCTTAGCTGCTATTTTAGATCTTTAGCTGTTGAACTGCTGGGTTCTCGTGCTGCTTTGAATGTTTCTGGAATGCTGTCCCAAGGGGACTCCACCAAACACAGACTTGGAGACATGAAAAGGTTTGACTTTCTCTGCCAGAAATGTGATTTCACGCGCTTAGGGCTGCTTAACGTTTCTCTTGGCTGCTTCTAAAAGCCAAGAGCCTTATTGGACTTGAAGGTACGAGAAATTCACAAGTTGTTGCCCATCTCCCCAGAAGATGAAGCTCTTTTTACACTCAGGTTGTCAGAAATTCTTTGGCAGAGGGGACCTGAACTGTCCCATGTTTTTTCCTCATGTCCCACCTGTGCTTTGCTGCTTGGAGTTACTTCAGAACCTGCTTGTGGATTCACCTGATATTCCTGGATCTGCAGCAGATTTTGGGTTTTCAGAGCCACGCCAGCACCTTGACCTGCAAGGTTTGTGCAGAAAGCAGAGGTTGTGTTTAATTATTGCTCAGCCAGAAGTTTATACAGGTTTTTCCGGTGCCCTCTTCCTCTTCTTCCACCCTTTCAAAGTTCCAGGCACCCATTCCTGCCTCAGTTTGTGGAAAACATTAAGAAGCTCTGTTGCAGAGGGCGTTAGTCCGTCCTGTGCTTATTTATTTAGGGAGATTAAAGTCTAAGTTTTTCTTTTGTAATCCCTTTGAAGTATTTATCTTTTGAAGTCTGAATTTTCATTAACTGGAAGTATACAAGCCCCGAACTAACTACACGCTGCCCTACTTTCAAAGCTGTAATTTTTTTTTTTGTAGAAAACATTTAAGAAAAATAAACAACGGGTCAGACTCACAGGGGCTCCATGTCAGCCAGATCCTATTTGGGATGTGTCTGTTTGGGTCATGCCTTGGGGCATTTTTGGGGGATCAAAGTGGCTTTGCAGGCTCTCCCTGGGTTGGGATGTAGCCATGGATTTTTGGGATCTGAGGGAGACAGGGATGTGTGCTTCTGAGTGCTCTGCCAGACCAACACATGGCCTGTAGACCTTTCTTTCAGTTTAATTTGTTGTTTTTTTTCCCCCACTCTCATTTTCTGTCATTGAGGCAGCAGCACTGAACTTTCAGGACAAGGATGTTGTGCTTTCCTGCCTCAGTTCTCATCCAAAAGATTCCATATAGCCACGTGCACATGGCAAGGGATACTTTGCTGCAGTTTATCTTTTTTGTTTGTTTGCCAGAGGGGAAAAAAAAAATAGATTCTGACTGGAGTTTTGATATATCTGCTGCTTTTGTTTGTGCAGTATTATCAGTGTAAAAATGAATGTTTACAGCCTGGAAAAAGTGGGTGGGAGACCTCTGACCCAACTTGATTTCCAGGGTGGGGAATAACAATGTGTTGGGAAGAATAACTCTGCTGGGACATCACAGGGGTCCTTGCCTGGGCATCTTCCACCCCCAGAATGAATCACCTGAGGCTGTTGCATGGCTTTGGGGTGTCCCATTCCCACCTTGAAATGAAATCTGGGATCTTGCAAGCTGAGATGCTTTGGGTTTGTGCCAACAAAATGTGGAAAATGGTGCTCAGTTTGTGTGTGTGCATCTCCATTTCCTCCCGTGGGAGTGGCCAGAGCAAACAGCCCTCAGTAACAGCTTGTTATTAAACAGATGGGGATAGTGACCCTCTTCCATTTCCATTTTCCAAGTCAGGGAAAATGAAATTGCATTACTTTGGCTTAGATGACTTCAGTCTATTAATAATAAAAAAAAAAAAGTGCATGGAAACCAATGGGAGAGTGCATGAAAATCCCAAGAATTTAGATAATTTATATTATTTCAGCCCTGGCTGGGCAATAGAGATTTCTCTTCTATTTTTCTTTCCTTTTTATGTGCACAGAACTGTAGAGTTTGCTCTGGAATAGCTTAATTTTTTAGAAGGTATTTAAGGAAAATCGGGATTTTCCAGTATAATTAGGGAAACGACTGACAAGCAGCCTTACAAGCATATCAATAGGGCTAATTGATTATCAGGGATGTTCTCACCTAATTGGCATAGGAAATGATTTGCTTAACAAGGTTTTAAGCATAATTAGATTGATACAAGTTTTAGCAGAGATGGAGATGTTGAATTTAGAGAGATTCTTGATAAACAGTGATCCCAGGAGTCACCAACAAGAGGAAAAAACACTTCCTTTCATATGGAAATTAGCAGAATCTTTCAAAGCTCTTTTTAAAATGAGTTAATGTAAAAAAATTAACCTCAAATACCCCATGAGGAGTCTCTACTTTTTATCTTTATTTGCATTGCAAGCGAGGTGAGTCTCCTTGGGCCTGAATTTTGGGAGGTGGGAGCCTGTGTGTGCTCAGGGCTTGCTTTGGTTCTGAGTATCCCACTGCCTCTCCAGATAAGGGGGGACCACGTTCTTCTTCCCCTCGTTCTCCCCACAGTTTTGCCTCTCTGAAACCGTGGGAGCATCCTTGTGGAAAGCTGAGGTTTTCCATTGGATGGCTCTTCCCAGCCGTGCCTTGGCAGGTGGAGGTCCTGTAGGGGACCACAGGTGTCTTCCACATCTGCATGGGTGGAGTTACTGGAGAAGAATGTGTGTCTTCCTCTCTCCAAATGCTTGGCTTTGTCCCGACGTCTCCTGAGAACTTTGGGATTCCGTGGGTTGGCGGTGGGCCTGGCAGTGCTGGGTTCATGGCTGGACTCCATTATCTTGGAGGGCTTCTCCTGCCTTAATGATTCTATGATTTCATTATTCATAAGCCTCCATCAGAGCGTCCTTGGCTGTGTTTTGGGTTTCCTTTTGGATGTGCTGATCCAAACCATCCTGAGCAAACCGTGGTGGGTGTTCAGAGCTGTCCATGGTGTGGCTGGAAGTGCACTAAAGCTGCTGGTCCCTGGGCTTTTAAAAACCACAGAATCTGCTGAGCTAGAAGGGACCCACAGGGATCTTCCAGTCCAGCTCCTGGCTCTGCACAGACACCCCAACAATCCCAGCCCATGCACCTCTGGCAGTGCTGCCCAAAGGCTCTGGAGCAGCCTCGGGGCCATGCCCATTCCCTGGGGAGCCTGGGCAGTGCCCAGCACCCTCTGGGGGAAGAACCTTTTCCTAAATCCAACCTAAGGCTGCCCTGGCACAGCTCCAGCCATTCCCTGGGTCCTGTCACTGGTCACGGAGAGGAGATCAGTGCCTCTCCTCCTCTTCCCCTCGTGGGGAAGTTGTACCTGCAGTGAGGTCTCCCCTCAGTCTCCTTGAAGAGGGGGATCAAAGGGGAGGGCTTGGACTGCAGCAATCTTGGGAAAGGCTGTTAAACCTGCTCCTCTGGAGCTTCATCCCCACTATTTACTCAGAGCACTTCAGGACTTGTGCTGTTCCTCTTCCCTTCACTAAAATGAGGGCACTGAGATGCTTTAGTGATGGGTCTTGATTGCTGCCTTCCCTCTCCAGTCCAGGTTTCTGAATATTGCCCTGAAACTACAGGGGTGGAAGAGTTAAAACTCAGAGAGACAAAAATCAAAAATTTTTATGCCAGATCTCCCCAGAGAGCTTCACTTGAAAATTTGCAACTCCAATTCTCCCTTCTTTTTTTTTTTTTTTTTCTTTCTTTTCTCTTCTCTTCTCCGAAGCTGTTTGGAAAGGAATAATGTGTAACTGATACCTCCACTTCAGCATCTCCGAAGTGCAGTGTGTGCTAATTAGGCATCCTGGAGCCTTTGGAAAGTGCTCCCATTGTATTTGCAGATGGAATCCACCCTGCTCCCCCTTTTTGGACAAGCGAGCTGGTTACTCAGCTCTGAGAAGCTCACGGCCATTGGCAGACAATGCATCTTGAAAGTCAAGGCTGAGAGCACCAGTGGGTTTGTGCTTTCTGTTTTATTTCTTTCCCCCCCGCCCCCCTCCTGGTGCACGTTGCTGGATTTGAATAATTAATGCCTGTTGTCTTGCTTCCTGTTTTCATTTCTGTATGTAATGCTAACCAGCAGTGGGCTGAATCATTCATAGGCTGCTTTCTCCACCTCGACAGCTGGAGATGTCATGGGAACAGTGATTGTGAGGTGCTGCAGACTTTCTGCTGCTCCCTTAACTCCATTTCTGGCAGCAGGAGCAGTAAGTATTGAGCCCCTGCTCTTGGCCAAGAGAGGCTCTCTGGGCAGATGGTATCAGTGTGGTTTCTCTCCCTGCAGCTCCTGTTGCTGCTCAGGTGTGCGTGGAGGGGAGGGTGGGTGCTGTGTTTTGTCCTTTCCCACCTGGTTTGGGCTTTTATGGACCTGGTTGTGATGCTCGTGGAGAAGAGGGAATGATTTTAGGCTTGTTGGCTGTGCCTCGTGCAATTCATTACACTGTATTTAGGAATGGATTTTTAAAAACTCATCTTAGATTTTGGGTTTTGTCCTTGTGCTTTTCCTGAGTTTTTGTGGAGAGCAGCCTGGAATTCTGGGCTCCCACAGTGAGAGGAACTAGGGTGGGAGCTTCTCTTGGTGCCTTACAGAGCCTTTTCAGCTGTCTTTCCCCTTGGACACTTCCAGGGATCCAGGGGCAGCCTGTGCCAGGGCCTCCCCACCCTCCCAGGGAAGGATTTCTCTCCTATCAAATCGACACAATTCTTGTGAGTGATCAAATGAAATACACAGTGAAAGCTTCTGTGGATGGAGCTGTCCTGTCTGCCCTCATGCCTTGCATGACTAAAGCAGGAAGAGGTGGAAATCAGGAGAGGTGCTGTCCTTTGGAGAAGAATTTGTACAGGACTGCTTGGAACAACTGTAGCCTTCTAGGTTTTCAGGGTGGGGAATAAGGGGTTTGGCTGGGGAGTTGTTAATGGGCTGTGAATGATTTTTACATCTCACACAGATCCCTCAGCATCTTGTACATCACTCCACGCTTGGAATCTTCAGGGCAGAGAGGATGGTTTTGCCCAAGACCTTTAAATAGCACCAAGTTTTGCACATCCTCGGTGTTTCTGCCCCTTTGTGACAGTTTTTGTGCCCGTGGTGGGAAGGCAGAGGGGGAGACTCATTTCCTGGGGATGGTCTTGAAGCTGAAGATGGGAGGCAACTTGAGCAGTGACTAATGCTGAGCTTTATAAATAGCAAGAGGAGGGGTGAAAGGCGGGCAGGGAGGTGACCTCGACACGGAGGTGGCACAGCAGCTGAGCTGGGAGAGCACGGAGGGGGATGTGACCAGCAAACAGCCCCCGTGTCAGGCTGGCTGTGCCTGTGCCTCTGTCCTGCCTGTCACCCCCGAGGGGACGAGCAGAGCCCTTGGGGAGCTGGGCTGGCCACACAGGGATGTGTCAGTGGTGCCCGAGCAGCACAGAGAGCTCTGCTGGAAGCACAAAGCTGCCTCTGTGCCTGGGGGAGGCCCAGGGCTCTGGGGACAGCGTGGTGACAGGCTGCTGGCTTTGGAGCCACAACAGCCTCAGGATGCTGAGTCCTGGGCAGGGTCAGGGCAAGGCTGTCCTGGGCTGTCAGCGTGGAGCGTGAATGGGCACGGACACGGGCAGCAGCTGGGAGGGCTGAGCTCTCTGTGCCCCTGCTGATGTTTTTGGAGTCCAGCAGCGTGTCTGCACTGCCTGCAGCATCGCCTTGTGCATCAGCTGCATTGAAAAATACCGTCAGCCCTGCTTTTGGAGGCTTCCTGACATGGGATGTGTCAAGGAAAAGCTTTTAGGTGGCTGGTTTATCTCCCTAAGCCCGGCCACGCTTTGCTGATGCCCGTGAGGATGTTGTTACTCAGCTGTCACGGCTTTTCCCAAGAACCTGAGCTCTGGGAATGTCCCACATGTGAGGAAGCAAAGCGTTTCCCATGGAGAGGGTAGGATTTACTGCCCACACAGCCTGCACACAACTCTGCACTCTGGGGAAAGGTAGGCAGGCACTTTGCAAGCTCAGCTGCTGTCAAACTCCATTCCCAGCCCACTGATGATCCACACAGCAGCAGTGTGTGGGGCTGTGGGTGCACACCTGTGCTTCAGGAAGCTGTGGAGGACCTGTGCTGTGGGATCAAGCACAGCTCTGCATCCCTGTGAGTGCCTGAGAGGTTTATAGAGGGAGAGGGTAATAGCTACATTATATATTTCGTGTGTATACACACTGTGTTCTATATTCTTGGGGTTTTCCTGTGCAGGGCCAGAAGTTTGATCCTCACTGGAGCCCTTCCAGCTCAGAATAGTCCGAGATTCTGTGATGCTCCTTCTGCAGGAGGCATGGAAGTGTTTATTCCTCGTCTGGGACTGTTTTGAAGGCTCCATGGGATGCTGACGATAAACTGCTTTAGCTTGGCTCAGCTTCAGCTTTGTGGAGGTCTCTAAATCGATTTTCAGGTTGTTCTTGCAGCAGCTCTGTCTCTTTACACTTCAGTCATTCATAAAACCCCAATCACCTGGGCTGCAGATCATCATCCTCCTGCTTTTGTCCTCACGTGGCTTTCCTTGCCAATAATTCCTGCGAACACATTTGCTTTTGGTGGTGTGGGAGAAGCTACACGAGGAAATAAAACTTGCAAACTAATTAAACTTCTTGGTCTCGTTGAGTTAACGAGTGGGAGATGTTGGCAGGGCTGGGAATAGATCTGATTCTCATCCCTCCTCTCAGCAGCCAGAGGACACGGTTAATTATTAAATTGCTTGTTAACGTATTGAAATATCGCTCAGGATTTTAATTTCCTTTTTTTGTTGTTGTTGTTGTTGTTTTCTCTCCTTTGCCTCAGGGCGCTCCCAGGAGCTGATGGATTTGTGGTAGCTGGCTCCGGAGGGGCTGGAAGGAGCATGGTTAAACACCAACCCCTGCAGTACTACGAGCCCCAGCTATGTCTGTCCTGTCTGACCGGGATCTACGGCTGCCGCTGGAAACGGTACCAGCGGTCACATGATGACACCACCAAGGTGAGCGGGTGGCAGCAGCTGGCTGGCACCTCTTTCTTCCCTCTCCTGTTGCCTCGTAGGCCTTGGTTGAAAGCACAAGATGTTTGTTTGTTTTTCTTATTTATTGTTGGAAGTCCAGAAAAGCAAAGCCGACGAAATAGTTTTCATGGTTCAAACGTGGTTCAAAAAAAGAGGGGGAGAGCTGGAAGCTGAGAATTCCAGGCTTTCTGTGCTGACAGGCACTGACCCTCAAGCAAACACTGCATTTGACCTGAGGCCGTGGAACAGGCTTCCAAAGTTGACTGATAGCCCTGGGATTATGGGTGTGTAGCTTGGATAGAGGTGTGTGATATCACAGGGTGGAAAACACAGAGTTTAAAGTTTTAGTATGTGCTAATATATATAAAGCAAGATGGAGGATTTAGGGCATAGGCTGAGTCCTTCTTTTTCACCTTCTTCTTCATGGGTTTGGGTGGTTTTTTGTAATTGGTTAGAAAAATCCTCATTGTGGGCCACGGGTGGTTGGTTGTTGGGTTAAATGTAAAAATAATTTAGCTGTCATTTCATAATTGGACAATTAGTGCCTAAAAGACTTCTTACAGAGATAGAGGCAGAGCCATTTTCTACCTTGCTAGCTAGAACTCACAGCTTGTGAGACTGTAACATAGATAAGAATTAATAAACACTGAGTCTGAACACGAACTGCATCTCCCGAGCTTTAATCCTGGCTCTAACAATAGAAGAAAAGAAGATAACAAACTCACATTTTATTGGTTTGGACGTTTGATGGGAGCTGTTGACCATGGCAGGAGGTCCACCCTGTATGGCTGATGTAGAGATGGGCACAGTGAGATTGGTGATGGTGCCCCAGGGGATTAAATGTGCCCAAATCTGTTTATATTGTGCTAAAGGGGAACACTTTCCTTGTGGTTTTTTGCTCCTTGCTCCGTGTCCTGCTGGTGCTTGCAGCACCCTTGGCTGGTCCTGTGTTTCTGCAGCATCTCTGCCTTCGTGGTGTGGTTTTAGTGGACGTTCTGGTATTTGGTCCCAGAAGGGACTTGATGATCTTGGAGGTCTTTTCCAACCCTTATGATTCTGTTCTGGTGTCTGACAGTGAGTTTGTAGGCAGGGGAACAGGGTGCCCAGAGAAGCCCCTGGATCCCTGGAAGGGTCCAAGGCCAGGTTGGACACTGGGACTTGAGCGACCTGGGATAGTGGAAGGTGTCCCTGCCCATGGCAGGGATGGCACTGGATGACTTTTAAGGTCCCTTCCAACCAAACCCTTCTGGGGTTCGATGAAAGGCAGCAGAAGGTGGGAGCAAGCTGGGGGGTAAGTGGGAAAGCTGTTGGAGGTGACTCTTCCCTCCCCTGGATAAATATAGATTGTAAGAGCTCTGGCAGAGGGAATCCAGGCAATGAGGCTCAACTTGCACCTCTCCTCTTGTTCGGGGCTGTGAGATGAGGTCTTGTGGTGTGTTGATAGGAGAAGTGTGAAAATATTGTTGCCAAAACCACCCTGTTACATCATCCGGGTAAGGATTTTGTTTTGCTCTTCTCTTGTACTCCCATGTTGCCTGGGATGGTTTTTTAAAGTGTGCTTACAAGTTAAATTGGGGTGGTTTTTTTTCTTCTTTAAATCTTGTTTCATCTGGAAGTGCTCCCAAGGGACCCTTTGGTTGCCTTTTGAATGCTTAATTTTGCTCTCCTATCGCTTGGCTCCTCTGTTCTGTTTTTAAGTCTATAACCAGGGATCTTCTTGGCTCTGGAGTGCTTTTCCTCTTGGAAAAGCAGCTGTGAAGGAGCAGACAGGGCTGTGTGGCAGATCCCATGCCAGAAATGCTCCTGGTTGTGAACTGCAGCCATTGCTGGCGGTGCAGCGTGGCCGGGAGCTCCCCCATGAATTGGAAAGTCACGAGTTGGCTTGAGTTTGTGGAGCCCAAAACAAATTTCCTTTTGCAAAGTAGGCATGTTGGTGCTGTTTTCCCTCTGCTTTCAGCCTGGCCAGCTTGGTCTGGGTGACCACTTTGAGCCAGCAGAACATCACAGTTCTTGGCTAAAAATTTACAGAAAAGTTGCCGTGAATTTCTCGGTGAAATCTGCCTCTGCTTGAGTTACCAGAAAGTATCAGTGGCAGCTTTCCAAGTCTACTTGGAATTTCCACTGGTTTTTGCTAGTGCTGGAAAGGAATTCGTTGTGTTTAAAGGTAGCTGATCCAGGCTTAACAATATGTCCAATCTGAGCTGGTCTTTTTAAAATCTGCGTGAGGCCTCAACTTCCACTTTGGTAAAAGAGAGACGGAGACAGCAGCAGGAGGAAGAGAAGGCAGCCTAAAATGAGCTGCTGTTATCTGCTTTCTTGTTAAAACATCAAACTCCCCAGAATAAAAGGCTTTCATCCAAATTTGGGTCATGACCCAACCTGGCCTCCATGATATCTTCAGCTGATGCCTGTGAATCTTCATTGTCTGAATTGTGCTGCACCTCAACAGCCAGAATTTTAATGATTCCCCTCTTTTACCTTCAAATGTATGCACATCAAGCTTTCTACTCCACGTTAAAAATTTACATGAAAATGAGAACTTTAATTGGATACCTGAGTTCTAGGGGGGTTTTTTTGAGAGGCAGCTTGCTGGAATTGTCATTATCCTTTGCCTTTCTCTGACTTTTGAGAATGAAGAGAGGGGCTGAAGGCACAGAACCAATATATTCTGATGTCCTTTTAACATTTTGAACATTTGCAAAACCCCTTTTCTTCTGTTGTGGGCCCTCAGCTTTAATGGCAAGATCCCCCTTCCACTTTTTTTTTTTTTTTTTAAATGAAAGACACGTGAAGGGGCAGAAATAGTCTTGCTGAGATTCAGATCATTATAATCTCTGTAGCTGTTGTGAGAAAGGAATTTCTGATCTAACCACAGCTTGTTCATCACATATTCAACCAAAGATATTATGAAATCAGTGCATGGAATTATTTTTTTAATTGCTTCCAAACCCCTGTTGTTTGTACACAGCAAATATCTCACCTTGGAAATCATCCTGGGTGGGAGAGGGGATAAAGATTTCTTGCCAGAGAAATAGCAATGACAGTTTTTTAATCTATCCAGTAAAAAGAAGCCACTTTTATTGACTGGCTGGGCTGAGCTATCAAAGCACGGTCTTTCTTTCCATCACAAATCCCCTAATCCTCCTCTTAACTGCAACTTGTCTGAACTGTAAGGATGTGGGAGAGGGGAGATGAGGGGAAATGCCCAATAAAGCCTCTCCCTGCCTTTATCTGCTGCTGCTCATGTAGCTACAATCTATAAATGATGTATCAGCCCCTTCCTATGAATTGGGCAGTCCCTGTCAGGATTTATGCCCTTCAAGTGAAATGTGTGTGATTCAAGATAGTCCATTTGGTTAAATGCATCACATGACCTCCAACTGAGGCTTCTGATGGCTTTTTGGGGTCCTTTTGTGCAAAGATAAATGAGGAGCTGTGATCCATCAGCATAATGAATTGCAGTGCTGTGTCTGGGCTGTGTGTATTAATTCACTCTCTGGTGAAATGCTCTTGTAATTCCCGCTTGGCCAGGGCTGTGAAATGACCTGAACAGATGATCTAAGCCACAGGCTTTGGAGCTGGGACTTTGTCAGGGCCAATTCCCAAACGGGCAGAGGTCACTGGTCACAGAAATTGCTTGCTTTGCTGAAATCTGCTATTAGAGGATGGGTTAATTTGCCCTTTTCCGTGTGTTTTTCCATTTATGGGTGTTCCAGACCATAGGCCTGAGGGCACAGGAGCTTTTGAGGGGAAGAGGCTCTTTCAAGGTTGTTTGATCTGAGGCTGGGCACTGAAGCATTGGATGCTGCATGTTGGATGTGACCAGTGATTCAGAGCCGAGTCCCCGTGAATGGATGTGTCCAATCATGTTGGTTTGATGGCTAAATGCAGAGAAATCCAGTCATTCCAATAAATACCAATGTGTTTTTTTCCTTGTTGTTCCTGAGGGTGCCCCCTCATGAGAGGGGGTTGGACTGGATGATCTTTAAAGGTCCCTTTCAACCCAAACTATTCTGATTCTGTGATTCTGGTTGTTTTTTATTTTTTCCCCATGATGTTTGGAAATGAAAGCAAACCCAGGTTGTTTTTAGGGTTTTACACATCACTTAAACATCTTTTAAAATTCACCTTTCAGCCCTTCACTTTACAGGGAGGCTGTGAGATGGATGATTGTCCAGGGAAGCTGTTTTGAAATCCATGTGACAGCTGAGCCAGGCAGGAATTGCATTTTCTTTGTGTGCCTTCAGACCAGACTTTGCAGAGTGTTACTGGTTTTCACTGGGAATAGCATATTTTGGCCTTCATGGAGGAGCAAGACCTCTCTTAGAGAGGACAGGATCCTGTGGAGGACTGGCAAGGAGCAGAGAGGTGTTGCAGCCTCAGGAACTGGGATTATTAAGCTGTTAGGAGCTTGCTTCTCTTTGATTTCCACACCCTCAGACAGCTCCTAGAAAGGTTGGGATGAACCTGCTTGCTCTGTGTCAAAGAGGTTCCCTATTTCAGCAAAGCTGGTTTGAAGGATGGGAAATGCCAAGTCCTGGAAACCCCAGGAAAGCCACAGTGTTCGAGCCTAATCTTGTGGTGCACCCTAAATATTGTCAGGCTGAGGATATTTGAGAAATGCTGAATTTCTGGTGTAGTCCTGATGCAGGCAGAATGCCTGTGGGGGAGAGTCTGCAAAACCCATTGACTGTGGGGCCTGGCTTGGGATTATGGGCTCAGACTGGGTGATTAACGTGCCCTGGGATTTATAAAGCTTTAGAGGTGTCAAAGGTTTTTAGTGCAGAGCATCTGCAAAACGTGGGTTTGGGCTCTGATCAGCCAGCACTGAACTGGGCTGCATCTGGAGAAAGGGGGAGGAAGAGGGGCAAGGAGGGGTTTTTGGGCCATGATCCCTTGGAGCCAGCTGTGTGTTTTTACAGGGATCTCTTCCCCCTGGACACCTGGGTATAGCAATGCTCCTCCAGTCTAAGGAAAGTGGTGCAGCCACTCTTGGAAAATCTCCACTGGTTTGAATATGCTAAATCAGCTCCTGCTTTAACCCATGTGGTGGGAGAGCCTTTCCAGACCCTCCCTGTGAGTTCCCTGTACTGGTTTTAACTGGGATGCAGTTAATTTTCTGCACAGCAGCTTCTGTGGTGCCAGATTTTGGGCTTGTGACTGGAACAGTCTTACAGCTATTGCTGAAGATTGTTTACACAGCATCAAGGTACAGCATTTTCTGAATTCCCTCCAAGAAGGGGAAAAATGAGGTGGTTTTTCTGCTTGTTTTCCTAAACAAATGTTCTTCCTCTCAGCCGTGTAGTAGTTGTTGTAGTTAGACTTTTACAATTGGATTGTGTAACTCCTTTTTCCACAGAGGCAATGGGAACCTGTGATCCCATTAATCCCAGGATAATTCATTGTGCCTCTCTTCACTCAGACATTTAGTCCTTTCCCATGTGTGGTGCCATGAGTGTGAATTTTGAGGAGAGAAAATGAGAGAAGTGAAATGGCATTGACATCATGGAAGTTTGACTTGAGGGAAGTCTTGATGTCAGGAGTTCTCTCTCTGATCTTGACAGAATAGTGAAAAGTTGTGGCCCTTTTCCAGAGGAGACTTGATTTTCCTCACCCAGAGGGAAGTGAATGTGACCTTGCTGCCCTGGAGTTGGACTGGAGTGATTTACTTTACACTTGGGATTGAATTTGCCAGTCTCCTGCTTCACCAACTCTGCTTTTCCAGCCTCTCTCATGAATTCCCAGGTGTCCTGGAATAGATCCAAGGACAGTTGGGCTGTGACAGAGCAGAAAAATACTGGAGAGCAGCTCTGCAGTGTGTCCTTACTGGGTGGCTGGATGCACTGGGAGAGTGCAGGGGCCAGTGGAAAAGGCTTTTCATGATCCTTTCTTTTTTTCCTATCCAAGTTGAAGGTATTTCTTCCATCTCTCATAAATGTAGACTTTGTGGAAGTGCCTGAAGGATGCTTGTGGTTCCAAAATAACCACGAAATTTAACTACATAAGAAGGAAAGCTGGCTCCAGTGGGAGTAAATGAAAGAAAGGGAGGGAATAGGAAGGAGCAGGGTTAGTTTGTGGTGATAATCCTTGAGAAAGGTGTGCAGAGGAAGAGGTAGAAGTTGGGAAAGGAACCAGTCTGGGAGTAGATCACAGAATGGCTTGGGTTGGGAAGGACCTTAAAAACCACCTAATTCCACCTTCCACTACCCCAGGCTGCTCCAAGCCCCATCCAACCCTGGCCTTGGACACTTCCAGGGATCCAGGGGCAGCCACAGCTGCTCTGGGCACCCTGTGCCAGGGCCTCACCCTCCTAGGAAACAACAATTCCTTCCCAATATCCCATCCTAACCCTGCCCTCTGGCAGTTTAAAACCACGCTCCTCTGTCCTGTTATTCCAGGCCCTTGCCAAATGCCCCTCTCTGAAATAATGGTCAGCAGGGAAGGGAGCAACTTGAAAACTTGTGAGGTGTGGCTTTCCTGGCATTGGTCACAAGACATTTCAGTCATCTGCCAGTTTGTTGTTTGGGAGAGGACTCTGCTGCCTGTGGGGTCTGGGTGGGGATCCAAAGTGCTTGGGTTCCAGGAATGCTTGTGGTTTTAGGAACTGGGAACCTCTGTGCTGCTGACACGTCTTATTAACAAAATTGATTAGCAAAGCTGAAAAATATAATGACTCTTCTTTGCTGGCTGCGAAGCTGATCTGTGATTTTTATTTACTGTCTTGTGTGTTCCTCTGGGAAAGGAAAGGATTGGATTTAGGAGTGTTTGGTTGCAGATTTAAGCTTTTTCTCCAGGTTGTTTCCAGAAGAACTATGGCCCAGCTCAAGTGGAATTTCAAGGGTATAAGCAGCTGGAAATGTGCTTGTCCATGGCTGGAGGTTTTAATTGTTTTTTGGTTGTTACTCTTTGTACTCATCTCAACTTTGAAAATTACTCTCTCTTTTTTTTTGCCTTTGTGCCATGTCTATAGTAAGGTGTTAAAAGAAAAGCTGATGAACTGGTCTGGATCCATCATTCCCACTTGACGTGCAGCTCTGAGCCTTTATTTGGCAGATACTTATTTGCAGATGATGTCAGCAAGCACTTGAGAGTCAATTTGAGTGAAGTCAAATGAGGCCCCTTTCCAGGGAGAACTATGGAACAAAAAATGAGACAACTGAGGCTTTGTTTGAAGTGTGCTCTTGCAGCCTTAGAAACTGAATCGACTTCCTTGTGGGCTCTCCTGAAGCCAGTTGTAAAGTCAAGGTTGACTTTGGGGTGACAGAAAGCAGTGCCACTGACCAACAAGTAGAGTGTGGGTGGTTGTTCAAATCATGCTGCCTGTGCCAAAGGTGGCCCTCGGTCCAAGGAGAGCAGCTCTTACCTCCCTGCCCGTCAGTTGGGTGTCTGAGGCTGCTGGGCAGGCAGCAGGCTCTTGATTTGAGGGTGATGTGAACAGCAGGAGTCTGGTGACTTTTATATCCCCTTTATGCAGAGGTGTCCTTGCTGGACTGAAATTCCCAACCATTTCAGTGGGATCAGATCAGCTGGATGCTCAGCAAAGGGATGAGAAAGAGACCCAGATCCTCATCCCTTTTAGCAGAAACCAACCCTTGTCTTGATTGTAATCACAGAATGGTTTGGGTGGGAAGAAACCTTAAAGGTGCAGTAATTCCAACATTCCATTGTCCCAGGGTGCTCCAAGCCCTGTCCAGCCTGGCCTTGGACACTTCCAGGGATCCAGGGGCAGCCACAGCTGCTCTGGGCACCCTGTGCCAAGGCCCCACCACCTTCACAGGGAGGAATCCCTTCCCAATATCCCATCTACTGATGCTTGGGGGGAGAGATGGGTGTTTTTGGTGTTGGTGATGTGTTGGCTCTTCCACTCCCCCAGGCTGCTCCTTTCACCACAAAGCTCTTTCATTCTTGCTCACTGCTGTCCCTTCATGTGTGACGTTGTTTGAGGTGACTTTCTGTGGCCTTTCTGGAAAAACAAACCTGGTTCCTGTAATTCAGAGCTCACTGTGGTGCCTGTCTGGAGGCTTTGCTCACCACGCCTGGTTTGTCACCACTCAAACCACCCCATATCCTGGGCAAACCACCCCCCTGTGCCTGTGCCTCCTTGTCTGGGTGCTTTCCTTCCCCAAAACGCTCAAGAGCCTCAAGTTGTATCGGAAGTGGGGGTGTAGCTGAGCAGTATCTGGAAAGGATCTCTCATTTCACTGCCTTTTTTCCCCCTTTGAGGTTGATGCAGAATCACTCTGTGGGCATCTGCAGGATTTAGTAGCTGTGTGCTCAAGTCTGACCAAACTTATTTTGCTGCTGTTGTCTGCAGCCATCAGGGATTCCTGCTTCTCCAACCAGAAGTCAGGGATAAACAGCACAAGGCAAAGTGGAGCCTGTGATGGACCAGTGTCTGTCGTGTGCAGGGCTTGAAATACCCAAGTCTTTGTGTGATGAGCCAACTCCAGCGTTGAAATTACTCCCAGGATGGCTGATTGTTTATTTTCTTTCCCCAACACTTCACCCTTGAGATTTAAAAAATATTAATGAACAAATAAGCCAAGCTTCTGCCTCCTCTCCAGAGGGATGCTGGCTTTGGACACTCAACTGCTGCTGGGCCTAGTGGCTTCATTTGCTTTCCCTCTGGCCGTGCACTGAACCCATTTAAATCTCTCTTAGGGAAAAAGAGGTAAATCCCCTCCATATGTCAAGTATTAGAAAAATACATGATTTCTTTGACTTGCACAAAGCATCCCCTTGTCTGGCAGATACAGGAACAAGTGCACCCTTGTTTCTGGGAAGCCAAGCCCTAACCTCATGCTGGTAAATCTGACATGTCCACTGTTTCAGACAGTCTCTGTTGATGTCAGCAGTGCCTGTGGAGGCTGGAGAAGACCCTGATTTTATCAATTTTCCCCTTGAAAGAGAGGAACATCAGTTGTGCCTTGCTCTAATTCTTTTCTTATTCTAGGCCTTCAGGTCACTGGGTTGCCAGCAGAGCTGGGGCAGAAAGCCTTTGGCACATTAGCCCATTCAGTGGCTTTTGTTACCAGATGTGTCTTTGCCCTCTGGACCATCCTGTGGGATAAGTAAGTCTGTGTTTTAGTGGGGCAGCACTTTATGGAGCAAAATGTGAGCACTTAGGGTTTGCCAGCTGGGTCAGACTGGAGGTCATGCTGCCCCACATCCTGTCTGTGCCTGGGCACAGGGATGAGATTTGGGAGGAGCAGGAGATCAGCCTGCTCTGCTCTGGGCTCCTTTCTTCTCAATCCTGCCTTGTGGCCATCTGGGGCTGGATATCAGGGAGGAATTGTTCCCTGTGAGGGAGGGCAGCCCTGGCACAGGGTGCCCAGAGCAGCTGTGGCTGCCCCTGGATCCCTGGCAGTGACCAAGGCCAGGCTGGACACTGGGGCTTGGAGCAGCCTGGGACAGTGGAAGGTGTCCCTGCCCATGGCAGGGGGTGGCACTGGCTGATCTTGAAGGTCCCTTCCAACCCAACCCAGTGTGGGATTCTGAAAGAGGACTGTGGAAAAACTTGAGATACAGCCTGGGGAAGAGGAAGGGAGGATGATGGGCAAGGAGATAAAAGTCCAATAGTTGGAGCCAATCTGATGCAATATTTGTCTGTTTGTCTTGATTTTAATTAACTGATGTCCATCAACTCGCCTGAAGAGTGACTGGAGAAACCTTTCTAGCTTAATAGATAAAATTTGATAAGTATCTTAATTGGAAAAAAAAGATGTTTTCTAGTGAGATTGCTTTGGGTGGACACGTGGGCTACTTAGAGAGACAAAAAGGCTTTACAGTTATTCTGAGCACACTCCCTCTGAGAAATGGAGAACTGGAAAAGGTCCCAGGGATCTCTTTCCATATATTGTATTTTCACATACTTTTTCATTTAGGATATTGTTCAGCTGCTGTGAGTCTTTTGTAGGACTCGGGCAGAGTTTACCTGCTTGGGAGTAGAAACTAATTCAGGATCCTTGCCTTTGGGCTGTATTTTTGCTGGGTTTCTGCTGTCATTGCTTAAAGATTTTTGGTTGGTTGGTTGTCTTTGTTTATTTTGTGATGAACTGGGCCCAGGTGGATAAGGAAAAACTTGCTTTTCCTGCTTTCTTTGAATTGGACAGCTTATGATTGTGGAATGTGGGACTTCCTTTGAAAGAAAAGTGGTTCTGAAGTTACAGTTAATATTCACCAAGAGCAGCTGTCGAAAACTGGGGTTGCCACTACTTCAAACTTCATTACTGCTCTTGTGATGGGAGGATTTAGGGGTGGGGCCACTCTGCCCTCTGCAAATATATTGAACCAAATGGGAAGTGGCTTTGTGTGTTGTATAAAAGGAAACTGAGAAAATAAAATAAAAAGAATCCTGCTCAGCCTGGGCTGAAATGGCAGGAAAAAATAAATAAATAAAGCAACCTCTGCTTTTATTTTGGCATCTTAGTACCAGTTTCACTGGGATGAGCCCATAGGGCTGAAAAAAGGAATAGCTGGAAAATTAATTTCTTTGGGATTGAAGACAAGTTCTGCTCAGAGCTGTCTTTTAGTTGCTGAGTGCAGCTGGAGTGAGCCTCTTGTTATGCTTCAGGGTTTTAATTGTCTTCAGTGGGAATAACTAATGAATAGATTGGTGTGAGTGTGGTATTTACTTTTTACAAGTTTCAGATTCCCAACAGTTCTTAATTACAAAGCAATACCTAAAAGGGCTTCAAGAGAGCTGGAGAGGGACTTTGGACAAGGACCTGCAGTGCCAGGACACAGGGAATGGCTTCCCACTGACAGAGGAAATAGATGGGATTTGGGGAAGGAATTCTTGGCTGTGAGGATGGGAGTTCCTGGCACGGGATGCCCAGATTAGAAATTAGGATCAGAAATCCTGGGCTGTAGGAGCCCATCAATCACTTATAAAAAAGTCAGCCCTGCTCAGGGGCCACTTGGAATATTATCCAGAGCCTGGATTAGAAGGCAAAGCAGCTAAAGCTGCAGAGAACACCCTGCAAGCCCCCAAAAGAGCTGTGATTCCTGGTGGCAGTGTCCCCCGTGCCGCACGCCTCACCTCCAAAACAGCAGGCAGTGCTTGGGGCTGTCAGGAAGCCTCAGGTGCCAGGGAGAAGGATGATCCCAGGGATTCAGGATTCCTCAGTGGTGACACCAGCAAGGTCTCTTCCATCCCAATCCATTCTGTGGTTCTATGAAATGCTAATCTCAAAGTGTTTGGGTTTGTTTTTTTTTTCTTTCTATTTTTCGCTCTCATTTTTCCCCTCACCCCCTTTCCTGTTTCCATCTCAGACCTGCTGCCAGAGCAGCCCTAAATGAGCTGCACTGGAGGGAAGTGGCAGAAGAAGGAACTGGGAGCTGTTTCCTGGCCCTGGCTCTGTTGTACATCTTTGCAGAAGCCCCTTCCCAAGTGGAGGATGTGCAGTCAGGGCACTCGATTTCATTTCCAGCAAGAACAGAGCTGGTTCAGTGGGGTCAGAGGAACTAAAGAGGGGTATTTCCCTTGGGATTCTGTACCAGCACTCCATCCTTGGAGATAAATGTGTGCTGGGAAAAGGGGGTTGTAATTCAGCATGTAATTCATTCATTGGGACAAGGCAGCCTGGATGGATGCCTCTTGATAGCATCATAATTCAGGCAGCAAAGCAGTCAGAGGTGCTTTGCCTTTCCTCTCCCCACTTCTGGAATGTGGGCAGAGCTGATGCAACGGATTTGTTGTGATTTCAAACCCCCAACTGCTGTTTTGGGTGTAGGAGAATGCATTTAATTCAACAACCCACATGCTGAACTGTCACCACTTCTTGGGTAATATAAACCCAAATGTTTGCACTTGGTGGTTCCTTTCAACCCAAGTTCCTTATTCAGTTTTCTGGATGCGTTTGGGATTTGCCATTGTGTGCTGGTTTTTGTAATATTTGGTGCTCCTCTGGGCTTTTTTTTTTTTT
>VWYO01003917.1:226921-240952 GCA_013400275.1 Rhadina sibilatrix
TTTTAAATTGTACTAAATACCCTGAATGATGGATGTGATGAGGTGACTTAAGCACAGGTTTGGAGTCTGACCCTTACCTCACCAATCTTTGGCTTTAAAGGTGTCAATTTAATGTTTCTTCTTCACGTCAGTGAAGTGGCATTTGACACTTTCAGTCCCCTTCCAGGGCCTAAAGGGGCTCCAGGAGAGCTGGAGAGGGACTGGGGACAAGGGCTGGAGGGACAGGACACAGGGAATGGCTTCCCATTGCCAGAGGGCAGGGATGGATGGGAGATTGAGGAGGAATTGTTCCCTGTGAGGGTGGGCAGGCCCTGGCACAGGGTGCCCAGAGCAGCTGTGGCTGCCCCTGGATCCCTGGCAGTGCCCAAGGCCAGGCTGGGCAGACCTTGGAGCAGCCTGGGATAGGGGAAGGTGTCCCTGCTCATTGCTGGGGAGGTTGAACTGGATGAACTTTAAAAGGTCCCCTAAAACCTCCAACTGTTGTATGATTTCATGATTCTCACTCCTTTTTCTAAAAAATCATGCAAAAATTCAGGAAAACACTTTTTTTTCTGCTCTTGGAAACAAAGCTTTCCTGGGCTGAACTTGTTCCTTCAAAGCAGATCTGTGTGAGAGCATTAAAGCTCTCCTGCAGCTGGGGAAGTGATGGAGAAGTGACCCAGGCCATTCAGAGCTGTCAGGATGTTTTAAGGTACCAAATCGACTGACAACTGCTGCTGAACAATTACATTTTGCAACAGGGTTGAAGTTTAGCAGTTCTTTGCCCTCTCTGTCTGTCTGGGTGTGATTCATGACTTAATACACTGCCTGTGCTCCCAAATTGTTTTCCTTATCAATTACCACTTGTTCTCCAGCCTGTCATTTCATGGAAGCTGCCCACAGTGGCATCCCAAGGGAATGCATTTGCCTCTCAGGCTGCCAGCAGTGATGGATGGGCTCCCCTCCAGTCAGGTGCTGCCTGGAAATGCTCCTGTCACTCCCTGCAGAGTGATGCTGGGCAGGCACATCAAACCTGAAGGGCTGGGGTTTGCAGCAGTTGGTGGAGGCTGGAGGGAATTTCTGGTTGCTTTTCTGGGCTCTTTTTGGGCTCATTCCTCTGCTGTGCGTGGGATGCTCTTGGATCTGTTTTGTTCTCAAGTCTTGCGCCCCTTCTAATTGTTGAGGGCTTGTAAAGCACTACGGGACAGCTTTGGAAATGAAGACTTGTCTTCCTCTCCCCTTTTCTGACTTTTCTCCAAGTGGGAATAGTCATTTTACCCCTAAGATGCTGCTCTTACCTGTGCTTTGTAAATGGATCCCAGCACCAACTTGGGCATTGCACCCCAGGGAGAATCTGGGAAGCATCTGCTGGTTGCTGGCACATTAAGTGGTTATGAGCACTAAAACAGCTTTATGAGAAGCCAGCACTCAGCTTCTTATTAGTCCAGTGCCTCTGTGGCTCGAAAACAAATTAAATTTGAGATTTTCAACACTTGCAACCAATGTTTAAAGCTATTAGAGAGGTAAAAAGCTGAAATGGCTCTAAAGCCTCCAATACAATTTTGCCACTGATTGAAGGGCTTTTCAGAGGTGGTAATAATGATTTTTAAAGCTACTTCTGGGCTTGCCTTCTTTAGAAGCCTGCAGTGAAGTTGGGAGGGGGGCAGGGGTGTGAATGTGGTCCAGGAGAAAGCTCTCCCAGCCCTGGTGCTGAAATGCTCTCTGGGAGTGGCCATGGGGTGAGGGGACAGTGCCTGGGAAGCCTCCAGGGTGCCTGAGGTCAAAAAAAAGCAACAGGAGGAAAAGAAACTCTCCAGTTTCTCCACTTCTGTATTGCTTCCACCAGCATGGGCTTGTTCAACAGCTAATCTTGCCCTGAGTGAACTTTTTCTTCCTTTTCCCCTCCCCAATTTCTTGGCAGTAAAATGATTCACGTCGCTTTGTGGTTTTTATTTAATTGGCGCACACCTCTTTGCCTCCCTTTTTAACCTGTCCTGTTTTCCTTCCTCTGTCTGTGATCTCCTTTTTTTCTATTTGCTTGAAAGGAGAGAAGCAGCCAAAAATCCCTTTCCTGAGAGCTGCAGTAACACCAGGCTGCTCAAAGGCAACCCTTGAAACTCGGATATTTCATTTGCAGCAGAGCTGGCTGAGGACGAGGAGTTCTTGTCCTCTTGTTCCTGGTGATGATGACTTAAAGACAACACCAGATGAAGAAAGTGATTTTTCCCTGCTTTGAGGTCGATAAAGAAAAGATCTGGGTGACTTTGGTGTTGCTTCTCAGAAACAGGCAGAGTGTGTTCCTTCTGCTATTCGTGTTTTTCTAATTTTTTTCCCCCCTATTTTACTTTTTCAGGACTGACTTGGTCGGAGGCTGTTGATAAAATTGCATGGGAACTCCTGGTGGAGAACAGAAAATTAAAATTTCAGATATCACTGTTTCCTCTGTTCAGTTACCCGCTGTTTAAAGTTAAAGTTTGAGGATGCCTTCAGAATCAGGAGATGCATTAAATGCCACCCAGTTACCTCTGGAAAGTCATTTCCTAGGTGGAAAATGGATATTTTCTGAATTATGTAACCTTTTTAATGGAGATCTTGATCTTGGCAGGCTCCACCTTCTACAAACACCTCAAAGGGTGACCAGAAAGGAGTTAGTAAGGGCAGAAAAAACAAATTCATGGGCATGCTTTGGGGGAAAATCGTTCCATTCATGCGCTGCCCAATTTTTGGACTCTTGCCTTGCTTGTGGGGTTGGGATGAAACGCTTTTTGCACTATAGAAGAGAGGCTTTGAGTTCAATAATTCATGTATGGACATCTTGAGTTTTGTTTAAACACTTTTGTCTGTCATCACAGCGCTGGCTTGAGATAGGATTAGGGTTTGTTTCCCTTGGCTTCCTGGAATTTTGCTTAAGAAGGACTTTAGCTCTATTATTAAGCCGTGTTTACTGTGTAGGGACACTGACACTGGTGAGGAGAGCTTGGGAAATAAATCATGAGCTCCTTGTGTGTTTGGCTGCTGCTTTTTATTTGTTAGAACTTTCTAACAGTGGATTTGCTTTCATATAATTCGGTGGGAGGAGGGTGATTTAAATATGAATTTAATTATTTCCAGTGGTAGGAAAGGAGTCCTCTGTAGCTGTGTGCTGTCACTGCTGCCTGCAAAATTGCAGCTATTTATCCTCCTTGGGGTCCTGTTGCAGTCAAATTCCAGATGTCAGAGTTTGCTGGGGTTTAAAAATGATTTTAATTTTCTCAGAGGTCTGGAGAGGGTGTCAGGATTGATTTGCTGTCTGTGAATAGAGGCTTTGGTTTTGCAGCCTCTGAGCATGAAAGACAAACTCAGGGTCACTGTTTATCTCTTCAGAGGCTTTGTGAATATTGAAAACCCACTTATCCAGATCAGACTCCTCTTGGAAATGCTGCCTTTCCTGTAGGGACAATGAGAAGGCTGGTGGGGAAAATGGGATGGGTTGGGTTGTCCTGATTGCTTTTGTCTGTAACAAGTGCAGGACCCTGTAGTGGCGTCAACCTGAGCAGGAAATATCTTTAATTGTTTTCAGGGCTCACAAAGTGTATTGTGCCTTCTACAGGCAGAGAGATGGCGGTGAACCCCAGAAAAATTCCAGATTTCCCCTGTTTCTGAACTGCAGGATAGGGGCAAAAATAAAACAGGGATGCTTAGATGTTGTGTGAAGTTGTTGATTGTAATGATTCATTCCACTGCAGGAGCTTTCTGGTAGTGACTTTCAGGGAAAATCCCATTGTTTTACTGGCTTTCCCTGGCCTCACTCTGTGTCCAGGGATGTTCAGTCCAGTTGTTTCCAAGATGCTCCCATTACTTTTTGGCTGCTCCCTGAGCCTTGATAAAGATCTACTGATTGCTGTGACTTTTCCCTTGGGAGCATCTGGTGATGGCTCACCTTTGGGAAAGGCTGAGGTGCTTTCTTTGAATATGTTATACTAAAAAAATAAACAAAACCAAACCAAAAAAACCCATTGAAGAGTGCAGAACTTGGCTAAAAGAGCAAGTACCCAAGGTAGTAAAGACTGGAGCAACTGAATTCCAGGTGGGGCTTGGAAAAGGTGGTGAGCTGGCTGAGTTATGGACTAAACAAGTCCTAAATCCATGGCTGCCATGTGTCCAAACACTGCAGTGTCCTCAGGAGGGAAAGAAAGCAGTGTCAGCTCCACAGGGTGACTGGAGATCTTCCCACCTGGGCTTCAGTGAAGCTTCCCACAGCATTCCCTAGGAGAAACTGAGTGCTCAGGGCTTCTTGAGTGGGTAAAATCTGGCTGGGCCCGGAGAGCAGAGGTGCCCTCCAGGGCTCAGGATTGGAGGCAGTCCTGTTTAAAATCTGTATCTGTGTCTGGATGAGGGGATCGAGGGCACCCTCAGTTCACAGCCCCAATTTGGGTGGGTGTGGTGAGGACAGGAATTCTCAGAAGAAGGATCTGGACAGGCTGGATCCATGGATTGAGGCCAGTGGGATGAGGCACAACAAGTCCAATGCCCTTGGGTCACCGTGGCGCTCTGGAATTGGGGATGAGTGGCTGGAGAGCTGCCAGACCTGGGGGTGCTGCTCCTGGTGTTCCCAGCCAGTAGAGAAAGAGAATTTGCTTTAAAAAGGTGCTGTTGGAGGGAAGATTCACAAGCTGCAGGATTCTTGTTGTAAAATTAAAGCCCAACCTCAATGTGATGAAGAATAAAAGAAGGGAGGTGCAACGTGTTCCTATTTATGGCACGATAGTAATTCTGCTTCCAAAGCAGATCTTTAATTTGTACCCTGCTCGAGTTTTTGACTCTAATTTATAATCCAATAAACCTATAGATTGTGGCTCAGAGCAGGCCAGGGATATTACATCAGGCCAGACCTAATAATTTAGGGGCAGTTTATTAAGCTCAATAGCATCTAAGGTGCAATTGCATTTATGGGCTGGCTTATCCCATGTGGCAGCACGTGGTTTGTTCCCAGGCTGCAGCCCTTGTCTGATTGCTCTTCATGGGGGAGTTGTGCTGTCCAGTGGTGATAGGAGTTGTTTTCCAACACTTCTGCCCCACGGCAGGGGTTTGGAGCTGGATTTTCCAACCCAAACAATTCTGTTTTCTGTTTGTATGCCCTGCTGATTCCAAGTCTCTAACTCGTGTTGGTTGAGTTTTGGTTTGTGGGGCTTTTATGTTTCTGTGTGGTTGGCTTATTATTTTGTTTAGGGGTTTTTTTGTCCATTTGTTTGTTTTAGAAGCATTTTTTTGTGTGCCATCGTTTTGACAAGGTACTTCTGATAGGGTTTATTTGCTTTTTTTAAATACCTGCCAGCAGCAAACAGAGTTCAGCCTTCTCTGAGCTACTGTTTGATTCTGTCAGATTTATTTTATATTCCCCCAGACTTCAGGCAGCTGCCACGTCTGTCTGGTGGTTTCCCACATGCATCAGCTCTGTGAACTGGGAGCACTGCATGTTAATAACTCAGTTTTGCACTCAGCATGGAGCACATCAAGAAGAAAAAGACTTGGCCACAGAAATAAATCTCCCAGTTCCTCTGAAGTCCAGATTTTCTGCTGGAGACCTTCTAATGCAGGGGGGGTGTGAGGAGAAAACATCCAGCTGTCAATGGGCAGAGCCCAAACTCCTGGATAAGATTCTCCAGACAAAACCCCCAGAAAGCCTAAAATTTCCCCCTGAGCCTCCTTTTCTCCAGGCTGAGCCCCTTTCCCTGCTCCTGGGGCTCCAGCCCGTTCCCAGTTCCATTCCCTTCCTTTTGTGTTGCTCCCAGAGCTGCTGGCCACAGCTGGGAGATGCTTTGGGAAATACCCTCTGAGATGAGGAAGGTAAGGGAAATACCAGCCCTGTTTGGGTATTAAATGCAGCAAGAAAAATGTAAAATATCACACCCCTCAAGGAGAATGCCCCTGCTTGGCTTTAGAGCTGTTGCTTCTCCTTTTTCCTTGGCTCTTCTGAAAGCTGCAGCCTGTTTGGTGCTGGAGTCAGTCCAAGGCGAGTTCCCTCTGTGGGCTGAAACAGCAGATGCACCTCCTACCTCTGAGCTTCCTGGCCTGCCTTAGGAGAGGAAGGAACAGAGAGTCCTTATGCATCCCTGTGAAATACTCCTGATATTCTCCCAGCAGATCTGGAGCAGTAACGAGCAGACTGCTGAAGAGGCTATAAAAAAATCGGAAATATGGCTTAGCACGTGCTATATTTAGAAATTCCATCAGTCCCGCTGAAATGGGAGCCGTGGATAATTCAGATTATTTCCTGTGGCCAAGGATTGGATTTTTTGGGGTGGGTGTCCTGCAGGCAGACAGCTGACACTCTCAAGTGGGTTTGTACATCACTTTTTACTTTTCCTGTGCTTTTTGTAGGCCATGCTGGCTGTATTTTCATTTTGAAAAATGAACAGGTGTCTTACAGCAAATGTGTCTTGATATAATTAGTCATAATTAAGAACCAGGCCTGCTTTAGCTGTTGATTGAAAAATTAGGCATTTTTCTCACCAGCTGCCTCTCACTGAAGCAGTTTTGATGCTCCGAGATGCACGGAAAAAACCCAGCCCTGCCAAAGGCAGAAGAAGTTCAAGGCCATTCCTCTCCAAATTTCCCTTTCTCAGTGTACAAACCTCTGCTTAGGGACTGTGATGACAAAGCTCACAGAGGGGACACATGACTTTGCAGTGACTCTGCAGATGACTTTCCTGCCATGGGTTTTGCTGCACAAGCAGTTTTGCTCCTGCAGGAAGAAGGAGAGAAACGGGCTGGAAAGCTTTCTTTGCAGGGGAGGTAAAAATTAAGTTTCTGTAAAATTAATTTTTTTTTTCTTTACTATGCATTTATCTTGCACTCCTTCAGGCCCAAGATGTTTGTCGTGATCTGAACAGAGTAGAAAGAGAAAAAATTGGTTCTGAGTGTGGTCAGCAGCCTTTAGAGCATTTTGATGTCTGCCAAGCTTCCCTTCCAGGTAGTAAATTGAAGAGCTGCTTTGCTCCATGAGAAAGCTGGAGAAGGACCATGGAATGCAGGTGTTTTATCGTGGTGTGACACAGGTTGTGCCTCGTTTTGGGCCATGTTCTCTTCCATAAACAGCAGAGAGGTTTTGTGGGTGGGATAAAACCCAGCCCTTTTGGGTTGGCACTGTTGACACTCTGAGCATGATCTATTTCTGTACTTGGAAATATTTTTTATTAGCATCCATCCCAGATGTGAAGCCAAAAGCCACGTTTTCCATTGTCTGTACAAGCCCAGGCTGCAAACCAGTGGTGCTTTGGGGATTCTTTTCCTGCATTCTTCCCCTGGCTGGAATCTGTCTGGTCCATGCCTCTCCTGGCCACCACAGGGGCTTTATCCCAACTTGCTGAATTCCACATTAGGTTGTGCAAAGAGATGGTGTGAAAGCACTTTTCTCATCCAAATTGTCCGCAGTCACGTGGGGAGCTGCAGGATTAGCACTTTTTTCCTGGCATGTTTTACCACCAGTGAGTGATGGAGTAGGAAAAATCTTGAGCTTTGGGTTATTTTCAGTGTGAGCATTTTTGAACTTCCAGAAAATGCCCTCTCCAGGTTGTCCTCTGAAAGGGGAGTGGAAAGTCAGGCTGGCTGTGCTGCTGCTTGGACAAACCCTGGGGTGCAGCAAGATGCAGGAACAGCACTTTGGCAGATTTGTTATTCCTGTCCCACCTTCCATTGGAGGCCCTTTGATCAATGCACAGCTCTTGAAGAGAGGGATAATTATTCCCGTTTCCACAGAGCTGAGAATAGGAGCCAGATTAAAATGCCTTTTCTGGAATGGCAAATGATGTTCTGGTGAGGAAATGAACCGAGTTTTCTCTCCAAAGAGCAGCCATCTGGGGTGCTGCTTTGCTTCCAAGGGCACTCACTGGACATCCCAGCAGAGATTCCTGGGCTGGGGAGGGGGATTCTACCCCTGTGCCCCTGTGCTCAGGTGAGACCCCACCTGCAGAGCTGCCCCAGCCCTGGGGCCAGCAGCAGCAGGACCTGGAGCTGCTGGAGAGTCCAGAGGAGGCCCCAGAGCTGCTCCAGGGCTGGAGCCCCTCTGCTCTGGAGCCAGGCTGGCAGAGCTGGGGGTGCTCACCTGGAGAGGAGAAGGTCCAGGGAGAGCTCAGAGCCCCTGGCAGGGCCTGAAGGGGCTCCAGGAGAGCTGGAGAGGGACTGGGGACAAGGGCTGGAGGGACAGAACAAGGGGAAATAGCTTCAAACTTTTAGGTTTGATATTGGGCAGGAATTGTTCCCTGTGAGGGTGGGCAGGCCCTGGCACAGGGTGCTCAGAGCAGCTGTGGCTGCCCCTGGATCCCTGGGAGTGTCCAAAGCCAGGTTGGACAGGGTTTGGAGTAGCCTGGGATAGTAGAAGGTGTCCCTGCCCATGGTCGGTTCCAACCCAAACCAGCCATGGTTCTATGAAATGTTGCATTTGCTCTGGTTCCAGAAGGGTGACCCAGGAATGTTCCTCCCTTGGGAACTCCTCAACTCCCTGGCCATGTCTTGCTCAAATCTGGCCTTCGTGCTTTTGCTGCACATGCTCCAACTTCAACTGAAGAGAAATAAAACAGATTTAATTAAGCCCGGCCCCTCTTTTGGGCTTGGCTCCATTCAGGTGCTGCCCTGGAAAGCAGCAGGGGATGAAGCAGCTGCTGGGCCTTTTTCAGCACGGGCACTGAGGCATTCCAGGTTTTCAGCAGAGCAGTGAGGCTCTTGCTCCGGCTTAAAACAGGATGGTCACAACTTGTTTCCCTTGTCTGCAAGTTGGCTGCTTGCCTTTCGGCCATGGTGATGGGTACTGAGAGGAAATAGCTGCAGGGGAACCCCTGGCTGCTCTCCAGACACGCATGGCAGAGTTGTTGTTACATAATTCAACTTTGCCATGCCAGGGTTTATAAACATCTCAGAAAATGCCCACTTGCAGCAACAGTGATGTGAGTGTGATGTGTCAGAGCCGCTGGGAAGTGGGAAGGGGACCTTGTGCAAGTCAGACCTCTCATCTCTTCGCCGCAGCTTTTATTAGTCCATAAATTTTGCTTATTTTAGTCCTCGTTTTTGTGCCTCCCAGTGGTTTCTGAATTACACAAGCATTTAGACACCTACTGCTTTAGCATTTTCCTTGCTGCTGTGCTCAGCTGGAGACCAGCTGACCCTTCAGGCAGAATTGCTAGATGATCAGCTCTTGCAAATGCTTTTTTAATATGTCATTGCCTGTCGCTTGTGCCACCAGTGGAGAGAGAAGAAAGAACCTGTGTGGGTTTCCATGTGGAGAAGTGTCCTGGTTTGCCTTTTGGTGTTGATGCTCCTGGTTTAGCTTTGTCCTTCTGCGTGTGGGCACTCTGCAGCCACACCAAAGTGGCCTCTGTGCCACGAGGGAGGCTCTGGGAGGGCAGATGTCTCCTGCTGTGGAGGTACCACAGGCTGGTATTTGTTGGTCATACAAAAGAAGATTTTCCTAGATCCAAACTGGATCTGATCTGGGGTATAATCCAGGGAAAGTGGATATTGCACCCACTGCCTCTTTTCCTGTCAGGATTTTGTCTTCCAGCTCTGGCTGGTGATGCTCTTGCCCTTTCAACCAGCACAGAAATCCTTGGTTCATTTTTGTTTATTTTGTGCCAAGCATCACGACAAAATGGTATTTTTAGAACTTGTCCTGCAGACATTTGCTGCCAAGGGTAAGATGCAAGGGGAAAACTGTCCAAGGAATAATGTCTGTTTCTTCTCCTAGTCCAATCTTTGCCCTTAGATCTATTTTACATCCATGTCAGATGATTTAGGATATTCTATAGAGCATTTTACGACAGAATTCCTATAAACAATTCTGAAATGCAGTAAATTCTCTTTAAACAGGGATAAATGTTCAGGACTTCTCTCATCCACTGTTCTTCCTACAAAGCTGTGCTTATTAACCTCACAGGACACCCAACAGGAGAGGGCTGGGGGCACATCTGAGCCTGAGCTGGACAAATGGTAAAAGCAGTTTGGGGCCAGGACAGGAACAGCATCAGTAAAGGCAAATGTGGAGCTGTGTCCCCTGGCACTGAGCAATTCACTGAGGTGCAGGGTGGTTGGGGCACAGCTTTGCTGGGGTTTTTAGAGACTGCAATCTTTTCTAGGCCTGGTGTAGGGCCCAAGTGTCCTATTTCCACTTGGAGGCAGAAGCTGACCATTAAGGAAACACCTTCCAAAATCCCCAGGATGAGCACAAAATGTTCCTCCTGCTGATAATAATTTTCTTTTCCCAGAGATTTCTTGAGTACAATGTAATACTGAGGCCATTACATTTAACAGCCTTCATTGGCTGTTTTGTTAGGTAGATTATGTAGTCCTTTATTTATTTTATTTTTTTTTTTTTTTACTGAGCCTGCTTTTATTAAAGCTGTTTTTAATCCTAACCCCCTTGCCCCAGGATGCTGGTGCTTTAATTAAGGTGAACCATCAGCTGAATGCAAGCCGACAACATCATGTGCCTTTGCAAAGGACTGTCAGGAGGCTGGGATGAGTTAGCAGGAATAACACCCTCAGGAGGCTCTGAGGATGAAATCCTCCTGCTGCTTGATGCTGATGAGAGCTCAGCAGGGATGCTGTGCCCAGCAAGGTGCCCCACTTCAGGCAAGCCTTGGACCTCCGCCAGTTGGTCTCTGCAAGAACCATGGGCTGTATTTTTTTTTTTTTTCTTTTCTTCCCTAGATGAGGCTCATCAGTAAAGACTGAAAAATCTGGGCCTGTTTAGTCTGGAAGAAATAGCTGTCTCCCCTTGGCCTCCAAGGATGAAAGTGTTTGGTAAAAACGGAGGTTATAGTGCCTTGCTAGCATCAGGAATGGGTTTGGAATTCTTGGATCATTCCATGAGTTTGTCCAGATGCACTGGTTATATTGGCTGGGCAGATTCCAGTAGGTTAAAAACATGTTTTTAGGAGCTGTGGAAGTAGAGTAAATCAGGCTGTGGAGGATAGACTGGGGATCCCCTATCACTCTCTCCTGTTTCCTCATAAATCAGAGGCTCCCTCAGGGATTTTTGTTTACCTCTGCCTTGAATGAAAGAGGGAGGACGTAATTGCCGGAGGCAGAGCTGGTCCAGGACGTGATTATTGCTGCTGAAAGTCCCCAGGGGCCTCTAATAGCCAGAAAGAGCCCTGGCTCCAGCTGTGCTGCCTTCTGGAGCAGCACAGGAATTCCCATCTCGGTGCCATCGAGGGTTGTCGGTGCTTTTTGTGGTGGATGCTGGGAGAACAGTGAAATGCTGCCTTTGTTGGCTGATGGATACCTAGGGAGAAACTGGTCCTCTTGTGGAGTGTGTGGGGAGGGAGGGGCAGGCAGGAATGGGTTATCCCTCAGTTTGGATCCCTTTATCCCTCTCCTTGCTGTTTAGGCAAGGAATACTCAGCTTTGCTCCCAGCTTTGCAAGCCCTGGAGCCTGGAGGGAATCAGCCCTACCCTTTCTGGTTGTGCTTTGGGAGCCTGGGAGCTGGAGGTGTTTTGCAAAGTGTAACAATGATATTTTTAGAGATTTGGCTCTCTTTTAGTTGCATCTGTTGAGCTGCAGTTCGGCTCCAGCAGCCCCAGCAGGAACACATATTTCAGGAATATGTTCTCCGCCACTTTCTGTGACCTGCTAAATGGAATTGTAAATGGAGCGTGTCACAGCTCAGAAATCTCATTCATGGCCTTTTCTAACAAGGTGTGCAGAGAACTATTAGCCCAATCTTTGCAATAATCAAACAAGATGTGCCTGAGATGACTTACTTTAGGAAACATCTGCTTAAGTGTTGAAGCCTCAGCAGCCAGAGCAGCAGGGTTTTCTTTTCTTTGCTCCTTGCTTCAGACCCAATTTCTTCCTTTTTCTTCCCATTTCTATAGTGATTGGCAGGTGCCTCTTATGCAAGAGTTTAAACTCTTGCATAAACCACAGGGTTTATACCAAGGGGTAAAAAAGCTTGGCAGTGTTTCTGAAGTGACGAGACTGCCTCAAATTGGTTGTGCTCCCAAATTTATGCTTCCAGTCACTTCATCTCCTGCCTGGAGAGGGCTGTAGCCATTGGGGAAAGTCTCATGCCATATGAAATTTGAAGTAATAAGCCAAGACAGGGGGAAGGCAGAGAGTTGAGGATGAGGAGTAAAAAGCAAGAGGTGGAGCAGGAGTTCAAGAGAGCATTGCACCAGAGGGTCGTGATTGTTGGATGGAGAGAAAACAAAGCCTTTGGGCAGTCCCTTGGGAGCTGCCTGATGTGCTGTGGAGTCTTGCAGGCTTCTCCTGCTCTCTTGGGTTCCTGATTCTTCAGTCCAAGTGAGGGATGAAATGCTGATCCCTCTGCAGCCTGTTAGGTGAGGGAATTTCAGCCCAGGCGCCTTGGTTCTGCTCCGGATATTCACGAGGTCTGTTAGGCCAACATTTGCTGCTCAAGTATATTGATCTGCTCACTTAAATGCTTCAAATCCTTGGAGTGCAAGGTGCTTTCCATTAGTTCTGACCCTCTGCTACACGAGATGGAGCTGCTGGATGTGCTTTTGGCAGTGAAGGCTGATTGCACCCTGGGCTGTTACAATGACAATGCTGGATGTCTCCAAGGGCACTTGGGGGAACACATCTGAGCTTGAGGGCCCCCTATAACCATGACAGGCTTGGAACGGACAGAAGTGAACCCACTGGGGCCACCAAACTGTTTGGAACAGGAGACAGGAATGGAGGAAGAGGGGCTGAGAGCTGGGGTTGTGCAGCTAGAGGTGGGAAGAGAGGATTTGGCTGCTCTCAGCAGCTAAGGAGAGAGTGACTGTGGAGAGAGTGACTGTACAGAAGGTCACAGAATCATGATTTTTTGGGTGTTGGAAGGGACCTTGAAGATCATCCCATTCCAACCCCCTGACATGGCAGGGGCACCTTTCCAATGGACCAGGTTGCTCCAAGCCCCTTCCAACATGGCTTTGAGAACTTGAGCCAAGATGGCCCTTGGCAAGAGGCAGTGGGCCCAACCTGCACCTGGGGAAATTCCAGCTGGACAGAAGGGGAATTTCTCCCCATGAGGGTGGTGGTGAAACTCTGAAGCAGAAGCCAGAGGAGGGTGGGAGTTCAGAGCAAGCCACTGTTTTAAGGACTCTGCATTCACACACTGAGAGTTAATAATGAAAGTGTGTAACTTCTCCTTAGGAACTGAAGTGTTCCCATTGACAAAACACTCCAGCTGACACTTGTGCTTGGTGATCCTCAGTTTCTGGTTCTGTTGGGAGATGGAGTCATCTTTCATCCTCAGAGATGATTTAATGACTTGCTGGAAGATAATCTTTTGTTTGTTTGTAGGAGGACCAATTGGGTAATCCCGAAATGAGGAATTGCGCCGTCAGTTTTTCCTTTGTGCTTACTGGATAAATGTTAGCTCTCCTCCTTTCCTCTCCAAGCTAATACTGATAAATGCCTGCAGCAAATTGATTCTTGGAAATGCCAGAAAACAGTGGAGTGCAGACTCCTTAATAAACTCTCTCTTGGATCCAGGAGTGAATTAAAATGGTCCGAAGATACACTTGAGTGATGATGGTGGTGCTCCAGTGCGACTCCAGCTCTTGGATTTGCTCCTGAGGTAGACAGGGATTGTTCAGGACTGTGTGGCCATGGTCCCTCAAAAAATCCATTCATTTGCTAAAGGCAGGTGCCTGAGCTGGTGGATCTTAGGGACACGAGGATGGTATGCACTGCAGGGAGACAAAACACCTTTTTTTGGTTGCATTTCCAAATTTGAGGGTGTGGTTATATTGAATATTTCTGAACGTTGTCTGCACATGAAACTTCCAGCAGGGAGATTTACAGCATGGAGCTGGAGGAAGGTTCCCACTGTGGATTTTGTTTGTGTGGTCAGATCCACGTGCTGCTGTTTTCCATCTGCTTGTGCGTGCCCTGCCCAATGTGCTGCCAGATTTTTGGGAGGGCTCAGGCTCCTTCCAGTTTCCTCTCAGCAGAAATTCCATCCTCAAGCCAAGATGCCCTTCAGCAAGAAATTGCTTTAAAATATTAGATTCTCTCTGAAAGGCTTCTGTTTTTCAAAACTGGAGTTTTTCTGATGTAAAAAAAAA
>VWYO01003917.1:241420-256882 GCA_013400275.1 Rhadina sibilatrix
TTTTTTAATAAAAAGCATGCCCCAGTTGCTGCAGTCATCTGACTTAAACTTCTACACAACTTTAGGTTGTTCCCTCTGCCCAGTGTCAGTGGTGGCTCCTTGTAGAGTTCACAGAACCACAGAATGGTTTGGATTGGAAGAGACTTTTGGGATCATCTTCTTCCAACCCTTGCCGTGGGCAGGGACACCTTCCAGCAGACCGGGTTGCTCCAAGCTGCTGATGTTCTCTGGTTCTCAGTCTTTTAAAGAAAATACCTTTCAATGAGGGAGATCCATCTGCTCTGAGGTGGATCTCCTCAACTGCAAGCACCACAACCTCCTCCCTCTGTTTAAGGTGAACTCTTTGGGTGGAATCTTTGGGTGGAATCTTTAGGTGGACTCTGCTGTGGTTTCAGCTGCCCTGGGAGAGCTTTGGGCACAGCGGGTTTGATGTGAGCCCGGTGCCATCCTCACACTTGGATGTGAACCCAGGAGGGAATATAGAATCCATCTGTTCCCATCTGAGCTGGACTGGGATGAACTGCAGCACGCTCCAGCAGTGGCATTTCAGTTCCTTCACAGGAAAGCTCCTGGGGATGCACATGCTGGAAGGGACCCGACTTCACCCACGTTGATGGAATGTTTGCTGTGAGCTCATCCTCGTGGGAATAGAGCTCTAATCCATCCAGCACTGGCATTTCCTCAGACCCATTCCCAGTTCAAAGCAGGCTTCTCTCTTTTCCAGTTCCTTCTGAAACTGTGTGGGTTCTGAGTGCCAGGGAGGATGCTGGAGGCGTGGGTTTGCTGAGGAAGGGGTTCTGCTGTTTCATCCCGAGGCTGGGAGATGTAGGTGGATCTCAGGGATGTTAATCCTGCTTGGGATGAGCTGACAAGGGCTCCAGCAAGCAGCACAGGTGCAGGATGGCATTTCAGGACTGGTGTCAGCTGGGGTGACTCCATCAGCTTTGGTGGAGCAAAATCCTTCTGCTCTGTTGGCTCCGTGGGCTGTCAGGGAATCAGCTGGCTCTGGCCTTGGATTTTCTTGGCTTTCATGGAGCAGACCTTGATCCAAGAGTGTTGTACTGCCCCTGCTTCCCAGCTGGGTCCAGAGGAAGTGTGAGGGGGCAGCTGAGCTCATGGTGCAGCATTTCAGCAACCTTGGGGACTACATGTGGCAGTGAATAAGGAATTTATTACGGTCTCGCATGTTCAGCCCTGTTTTGCCTGCAGGCCTCAGGCAGGGTTTGGGACACACTTCTGATAGAGCCAGCTTAATTATGTAATTTAAATCAATCTTAATTATAAATATATTGAATTTATTTATATATCCTATCACTATGTAAATATTAATTATATTAATCTTAATATATAATATGAAGAATATTAATTGTATGGTTGAGCGTGATGATCTTGGGGTTCTTTTCTAATTCTTAGAGCCTTTCTAATTTTATGATTAATAATCCTATTAAAATACTTAAACCTCAGGAAGAAGGGCAGATGTAAATGCAGTAGTAACTGCTTCAGATCAATGCAGTCTCATTGGGCAGTCTTGATTTTTGAGATCTTAAGTGTTGCTTATCTGTTCTAAGTTCAAATCACACTCTGAATCCTGATACAGTGCTGATCTACATTTTGTGAGGAAAATGGGCAATTTAGTGATTTAAAGGCTTGACAGGGAATCATCAAGTAGATATCAAATGGACAAGAGTGTGGCTTCTCTGGAATTGTGTTGTGTTCAGCAGGGAATTCATCAGGAAATAGGTCTGGCAGACAAATCATGGATTTGTGGAATGGTTTGGGTTGGAAGGGACCTTCAAGATCATCCTGTGCCACCCCTGCCATGGGCAGGGACACCTCCCACTGTCCCAGGCTGCTCCCAGCCCTGTCCAGCCTGGCCTTGGACACTTGCAGGGATCCAGGGGCAGCCACAGCTGCTCTGGGCACCCTGTGCCAGGGCTCACCACCCTCACAGGGAACAATTCCTTCCCAGTATCCCATCCATCCCTGCCCTCTGGCAGTGGGAAGCCATTCCCTGTGTCCTGTCCCTCCATGCCTTGTCCCCAGTCCCTCTCCAGCTCTCCTGAGCCCCTTCAGGCCCTGCCAGGGGCTCTGAGCTCTCCCTGGAGCTTCTCCTCTCCAGGTGAGCACCCCCAGCTCTCCCAGCCTGGCTCCAGAGCAGAGGGGCTCCAGCCCTGGGGCAGCTCTGGGGCCTCCTCTGGACTCTCCAGCAGCTCCAGGTCCTGTTGCTGCTGGCCCAGGGCTGGGGCAGCTCTGCAGGTGGGGTCTCACCTGAGCTCAGGGGCAGAGGCTGAACCTGCATTGGCTCTGCAGGTTGGTTTTGGCAGAGGATCAATTTCTAGGGAACCTCCTCTGCAGAAACTTTTTTAGAAAGCCTGGATTTCCTGGTCAAAGGATTTTTTTAGTTCACAAATGGCTCCATGCTGGGAGGTGTCTCCTGGCATATGTGTGATCATCTGGAATGAAATAGGTGAGAAATTCCTGTTTCTAATATAGGAGCTTTGACTGAATTGAGGAAGTGCTTGTAGGAGGGGTTGGTGGGAGTGTGTGTATGGTTAAACCTCATAACATCTCCTACAGATCCTACAATAAATAAAATTAACTTCCTGAGCCTCTCTGCTTCCCTGTGCCACTGCAGTGAATAATGCTTTGTCTGGCTTGGGGAGTTGCAGCAAAAGAGACTGGCAGAGACTCCAGTTAACCAAAACTAATCCCTAAATTGGAAAAATCTATCCCCTGTGATACAAAGTTCAGTGCTGTTTTAAACAAGATTAAATCTTCAAGCACAAGAGTGGGTAAAATACGTGAGCCAGCGTCACAGATGAATCAAACATTGGCTTTTCTGCAGCAAATTCCTTTAAAATATGGTTTGGGGGTTTTTCTCAAAACCCCTTAACCTGGACTTAGTTTCAGTCCCAGCTGGCATGAGATGGGGATTGGGGATGTGCAAAAGTGGTGGAGTATGTGTGTGAAACACTGATTGATTGATTGATTATTAAGGATTCTGTGAGTTAAATGAAAATTTAAAAAATCTGGCAAACTACAGCTTGGTAAAATGCCTCTGCCTTCATGAGTTTCCTTTTGGGGCCCTTCTCATGGTGTCTGTTGATCACTGAATCAGAGAATGGTTGGAAGGGACCTTGAAGATCAAATATTCTGTGGTTTTCTGAAAGCCCACTGAGAGCAGTGCCTGAGCTCACTGAAGGATGCCTCGAGATAGAAGAATTTCCCTGGGTTTTCACAAAACCAGCAAGGCATGGCAAGGGCACCCTGAAGGACAGACCCAAAATAGCTTTTGGAGAGCTTTTGCCACAAGCTCTGCTGCTTGCATGTAAATAAGGGGGGGAAATTATGTTTATATATATGGGGGAAAAGAGCTCAAAGATTTTAAAATGTTTTCCTTGGCTTGTTTATCAAATCAGTGCCATCCAGTGCATGAATATCAGCAAAGCTCAGCCCAGAGTGACCTTTAAAGAGCTAGAGGGTGGGATTTTTTTGTGGCAACATTGGTCTTCAGCATAAAAGGTACCTAAAACCTCCCTTGCCTTGGAAAACCCCAAATATATGTGGGAATATAACCCATATTTAACTTAGATGTGCAAGGAGGTGTTAGGCCCTAATGGAGAGGGGGAAAGAAAATCCCAACAAGCAATGGGGAAATTGAGGTTTGAGATCTTGGAGATGCACAGACTGGAAAGTTTCCAGAAGGAGGGGAATGGTTTGGGTTGAAAGGGACCTTGAAGCCCGTGCGGTGCCACCCCACCATGGGCAGGGACACCTTCCACTATCCCAGGCTGATCCAAGCCCTGTCCAGCCTTTGGAAAGCTTCCAGGGATCCAGGGACAGCCACAGCTTCTCTGGGCAAAGTTGGGTGTCTTGATTTGGGTTATACAGCCAAGAATTTGGAATTTCTAGCAGAAAACATCATTTTTGGCACAGTCCAAATGAAATCATTCCAGCCCTTTTTATTGCTTTCTTTTGGACTTTTTTTCTATGATGGAGGATTCAAGGAGGAGCTGTTATCACAGGATTGGTATCCAGGGTGATGCATATTAAAAAATAGTCAACACACAGTTAGGTAGATGACTCCAGCCCTTAGCATGGAAAGAGAGGCAACACCTAATAGTTTTTAGTGTTTCTGTTGTCACTATGTTGATTACATTGTTTTGCATAATTAAAAAGCCAAGAGAGTTCACCAGAGAAAAGAGCATTTTCCAAAAAGATCAAATGTGTGCTCACGGTCTGGAAGGGAGTTATAGTGGTAGAGTTGCTCATTGTTTTTTCCAGTCTTCATCTCTCCTTGCTCGCTGTGGGAAGAGAGGATCTGTTGGAATATTTTCCTTGCAGAGTTTATTTCAGTGTTTTCTTTGTTGAAATGGAAATGTGTGGACTGTTTAAGGCCAAGGAGTAAAACCAAGCAGGAGCCCATGGAAATGGTGCAGGTGAGAGACAGTTTGAAGACTCAGATTGATGTCCTTGTGATTTAGGATTTTACCCGTGGTACTGGACCAGGGGCATTGAAGAGATTTATTTGAGGGATTTCTTTTGTGTGTGTTGAGTAGAATTTGAAGTGTTTGTGAAAGCTGAATGTTGGTGTGGTCTGTTTGCAAAACACTTAAAATATGTGGTAGTGATGGGAGGAATAAGTGTTGGGGTGGGTGGTTTGGCTCTGCAGGATCTGAGCACCTCAGAAATAAGGAGTAGGAACATCCCTAATCTACTGTGTGATCTTCACCATGTGATAACTACTTAGGCTAAGCCCAAGGGAGGGGAAGATTCATGAGAATGGAACAGTTAATTAAACAATTGCCTCAAAAAAAACCCCCACCTGAACAACCACCAGCACCAAACCCTCACCAAACAAAACCCCAGCTCCATATCTGGAAATGTCCCCTCTTCCCCGACAGCTGGAGAAACGCTCTTTGAGCCCTCCATAAGATGAATCTTCATAAATGACCCCTCTGCCCAGACCTGGGGAACAGGCTTGCATCCCTCAGGGAGCAAAGGTGTGAAATCTGCCTGTGGAAGTGCCTCTTTACCCAGTCTCAGGAGCTGGAATCAAACGGGATCCTATTGACACAGACTCCTCTTTCCCTCCGCAGTGGGAGCGCCTCTGGTTCCTCATCCTCACCTCATCCTTCTTCCTCACCCTGGTCTGGTTTTACTTCTGGTGGGAAGTTCACAATGACTACAATGAAATCAACTGGTGAGTAGAGCTGCCCTCAGGAAATTTGGTTGCTGTCGTGCACCTGCTCGGCGCAGCTTTGGATTCCTCTGGATCCTTTGGATGGGGTTGTAATGATGATAAAGGGAAGATGTGGTGGGAAGTGGGACTCAAGGAAGGCTGCTTCTGCCTGATCCATGTGTGGATGTAATGTGTCCTCACATCTCCACTTTGTGGCTGGGTTTTTTTGTTTGTTTATCTTTATGGTTGGCTGGATTTGAAAGTGACTGAGCAATTTGGCTGCAACTATTCCACAAAATATCCATGGCAGAAATTCAGCCTGAAGCACATGGGTGTGGAAAATATTATACAAAGTTGGAAGGAGCTGAAAAGGAGCTTTGCAGTGGGATGTGCTGGAATTTAGGGTGTTGCCAGCTGCCTCCAGTGCTGGAAATTATTCTCCCTTTTATTATCGGCAGCATCTTAAAATATTTTGACAGCACCTTGGGCTGTCTTCTAACCAAACTGCTTTGACATCGTCTTCTTGTTAAACATCAGATGTAAAGTGCATTTTAAAACACAGTGGGGAGCTGATCCCTTAAATAAATCATCTGCTTTGGATGCTGGAGCTGGGTGAGGGAGAGTGTTTACCAACATGGTGATGGGAGCTGGCTCCTCCCAGGAGGAAATGGGTTTTTTCTCTTTGCTCACATCCTCACTGGGAGAAGTGAAACCATCACCATGGCTCTGGATTATTTGTAACAGCAGCATGATAAAATACCTTTTTTTTAAAGTGGTATTTTGGAACCCCTCTCTTCTTCATCCTCAGTGAAGGATGTGATTGCTCCGAGTCCGCCCCAGTGCAAAACCAACCTGGTTTGAGCTCAAAGCTGTGAAAGGGCTAAAAACAATCCTTCAGAAATGAAGGAAAGCCCTGGGAATGCTGTGAATGGGCACTGCAGCTGCAGTGCTGCCAAGGTTTGGGTCCCCAGATATTCTTGCAGGAATGGGGGGAGATGTGCAGGTCTGCTCTGGATGCAAGAGGCATTTGGGATTTAACACATCCGGATGTCACCTGCAGCCCAGAGCCCCATCCCTGCCATGCAAGCCAGGCTGCTGGAAGCACACCTGGATTGTGCACAGCACTGGGAAAGGATCCCCTTTTGTGCAGCACAGGTCTGGAAGAGGCTCTCTGGCTGGAAAGCAGCATTTTCAGGCACTGCCATCCAGTGTTCTGTGTGTGCTGTAACCCCAGTTAGGTCCCTGCTCCACACACTGGCACCAGAGGTCGAGCAGGGTTTCTGGAAAACAGCTGTGGAAAGGCTGGGGAGGAGAAGGAGGAGAGAACACAGGAGGAGGTTTTAATTACAGCCATGCCATTTCCAGGCAAGGGAGAGAAATAATTTCCATTTGGTCCGTGCAGGCTTAGCCTGGCCCTCTTCCCTTCCAGCACAGCTGCATGGGCTCCGTGAAAACAGAGCAGTCTGGGGCCAGACAGGCTGTGAAGGAGTTGAAAGCATCATTTTATTCCCAGCAGGGCACTGAACCTGTTGCTGATGAGGCACAGTGAGGTCCTGGTGTTTAAAAACAGCACCTTTGCTGTTCCTCTGTAGTTGTCACTTCTTCGTTGTGTTTTTAGACAAAATTTCTTTGCTGCTTGCTGCTGGTGCCTTCCTCTCTGCTCCACTGATTTATTGGCAAGCTGGGAGCTCCCCCAGAGGAGAGGAAGGGGCTCTTTGGGGCAAACAGCATCTCTGCACGGGGCATGGCACACTGAGCCTTCCAGAGGAACTGGGAGAAGGAACTGCTGTGATGTTGGAGTGAGGAGCTGCTGAGCTGCTTCCTGCCCTCCAGAGATCATCCTTGGGAGCTCTCCTAGCTTGTGTCACCTTCACTGAACTCCTTCAGCCTGTCCCACCAGGTGAAGAGAGACTGGAGGTGTCTGTCCAAGCAGCCCCTCAGTGGAGTCCATTGGCATCAGGAGGTCAGCTTGAAGCCTGGATGAAGACTTCCCCCCTCTCTGGGTCTTGTTCCAGCTCTGCACCACCCTCTGGGAGATTTTTCAACCCAAACCTCTGAAGGCCTTGCCCCTCTGCCACCTTTGAAGAGGATTTTCATCTTTTTTACCTGTGTGTCAGCAGTTTTTTACCTTGGGCAGCAGTTAGGTTTTTCCAGCTTGTAAGGACCAAAGGGACTATTCTGGGATTGAAATGGGCTTTGGAGGGACAAGGCAGAATTGTGGCCCAGCATGTATTGCTTCAGGCTTTTAACCTTTTTTTTTTTTTTTTTTCCTCAGGGCTGGGTATCAGTGAGGTTTTTGTTAGTGAAGGTGCTTTGTGGCTCTGAATTAATTAAAAAAATAAAAATATTGCTTCTGGCATTTCCCTTTTTGGTGTCTACACTTGATTGCATTACAGTTCAGGTCTGCACTGTGTGAGGTTTGTACTGCAGCAGAAGGCTTCACTCTAGCTCAGGCAGGCTGTGGGGGATGCTGTAATTTGTGAACCTGCCTGTGTTCCCCCTGGAGCAGGACCATAAATGCAAGTCTGTGTAGCAAATGTTTTCCTCCTTGGTTCTGGAGGAAGCTCATCTGCTTCATAACTGCCATGGACCCAGCAATTTAAAACAATCATTTGCACATCAAGTGAAGGCCTGGTGCTCTCAGAGGGGCATTGAAGGGACATCAGAGCAAAAACTTAAATGGACTGAGAGCTAAGGAAGCTCTGGGGGGTGGCATCAGCAAAGACTTCAGAGGAGCCCTCTTTCCTTTCTTTCCTCTTTTTTCCTAACAGCACGTCTGAATCCCTGCAGATCCCTGGTTCTGTGCTGTTTGGCTCCCTGAGCAGAACCTGGACATGGGCCATGCCTGTTGAGCCCAAGGATTTGCTTTCCAGATCCCACAGGGGAGCTTTACTCCTGGACAGAATTAGAATCAGAGAATAGCCTGAATTATATCGTGGAGTCCAACTCCTGGCTCTGCATAGGACAGCCCCAAAAACCAGCCCAGAGTTTGTCCAAACAGACCACAGGTTCTGGCTGATGAACGATGCTGGATTTGGGGGCTGGGGAGGAGTTTGAGTCTTTGACCTGCATTTAGAGAATGCAGCATTTGTCTNCAAACAAAAAACCCAAAAACCAAAACAAACAAAAAAAAAAAAAAAACCCAAGGAAAAAAAACACCCCAGCCAGTTCATTGAATGAGCTGATTCCACCCTGAAACCATCCTCTGTTCTTGTTGTGCCAAAGGCTTTGCATGGAGATAATGTCAACCCTAATCCAAGCCAATTTAGGGATGTGGTGTGGTTTGGTTTTGATTTTTTTCCCTAAAAATCCAGGGTGAAAATTTGAGTTCTGGTCAGGTCTGAACTCTCAGAAGCTGCAAGAAGGGTTCTGGGGTTTCTCTGCCTCTCTCTATCCAGTTAATTCCCATAAGGGATTAAAGCACTGGGTTGTCACTGTGCTTTTTGCTGCCTGTCTCTTTTCTCTGTTTTCTCAAGTCTTGTCTAACCCTAGTGAAGCTGTTGTGGTGTTGAATCCCTTCTTAATCTGTCCTTCCCACTTCTCTTCCAGGTTTTTATATAACAGAATGGGATATTGGAGTGACTGGTCCATTCCAATCCTTGTAACAACTGCTGCTGGCTTTACCTACATTACAATGTTACTGGTGAGTAGAAGGAGATCCCATTTCTTAGAGCTTTATGTGTTGGCTTTAAAAAGGCCATGAGCTTCTCAGGCCATCTACAATTTGAAGAGTTTTCTCCCAAAAGTGATTGCTCACTCATTCTCTTTCTTTTAGCCTTAAGTTGCATAAAATTAAAAGTGAGGAATTGATGGTCTTTGACCTCAGATGATCAGAAGTAAAAGACAGATGCCCTCAGAGGAGGAATACAGCTCTTGTTTCCCATAGTGTGGCCCAGTTTCCACTTCTGGGCACAAGTGGCAGTCGTTTCCCTTCATCCCAGGGTGCTGGGACCTTCAGGGTGGTGTCCATTCAGATGGCCACACACAGGCACTGCTTCCTGCAGCCCCAGGAGCTGTGGGCCAGGCTCTGAACCCCCTGCACCTTGGAGGGCAAAGCTTTTTCCTCCACATCCTTGGCTTTGGAGGGAATCTGCTGGCCCATCCTGCCTCTGTTCCTTCTGGCTCATGGGGTTGTCCCCTCGGGTGGTGACGTGTCCCTGCGTGCTCAAACGCTTCAGGGTGGTGATGTGCCTCTGTCTGACTCTTGCTTTGTCCCTCCCAGATCCTGGCACTGTGTCACATAGCTGTGGGACAGCAGATGAACCTGCACTGGCTGCACAAGGTAAATCTCAGCTCCAAGGGGAGCAGGAGCTGGGGAATGCAGGACTGGAGGAGCAGGTGGGGGGTGGCACCTGCAGTCACTGTGTCTTTGGGAAGAGCATTAAATGTCTGTGGTGCACGTGTGGCCTCGTGAGCAAACTGCTCAGGAGAGGCCATCAAGGCCTGGGGGCAAAGAATTGGGTGAAATCCTTTTGGCCCTTGCTGGTGGAGAGGCCACCTGTGGTGGTGGAGAAACACCAGTGCTCTGAGCAGCCTGATTCAGTCCCAGCTCAGGTGCTCCACAAACCTCTCTGGGGCTCCTTTCTGTGCTGAACCCAGCCCTGGAGAGGGGCTGAGCAGATGTGAAGATGTTCAGGGCGTGCTTGGAGGGACCAGCTGGAAAAGCCTTGGGAGAGGACGTGGGTGTTGAAGCTGAGGGTGTGCAAGGTGCAGGGTGAGGTTTGCTGGCCCCAAGGATATTTGTGCGTCAAGCAGTTTGAGAAACGCTGCTGTGAAACACAAGAAAAGATGTTTGGAGCACAAAAGGGGAGGGAGAGAGAATGGATTGGCAGGATCCCATTGTAGCTGGCAATCTGCTAGTTGGAGATGAAGGGACCAGTCGTGCATCTGCCAATACACAGCTCCTCCTGAAATTCTGCACGTGATGAGGTCTTGGAGGATCAGAGCCTGAACACCTCCCAGGACAGGGAGAGCAGAGACTTCTCCACCCTGCCTTTTTCTTTTTTTCTTTTCCTTAGAGCTGATAGAAATCATGCTTCCTCAGGGGAAGAGGATGCAATCAGAGAGGGGGCAGGGACTGTCTGACTGCTGCTGCAAAATAAATTATCAGTTATTGAGTCTGACATATATTTCTTCATCAGGGAAAATGTTATCTTTCAGACACGCTGGTGGGCTTAGATGAGTGAGTCCAGAAGAGGAATGTGTAGATGGAGATGAGTTCTGCCCTGTGGACCCCCACCCTTCCTCCCCTTCTTCCAAAGCAGTTCCCTTTTCATCACAGCTCAGATGTGTTGCTCTGTCTCTTCCCTTTCCCCACACCTCCCTCAGCTTCCTAAGGAGGTTGAGATACAAGACTGGAATAAGTTAATATTTTTCTCTGAACTGTACCGAATTAACTTCAAATATAGATTAAAATGTGAGGGAAAGGCTGGTGTGGGCAAACCACACAGCTCCTTCCAATTTTCTCCTATAATGCTGTGCAAAGAGCTGAGGGTACTGTAAGCCAAGTCGAAGATGAGTGTGAGGGGAGGAGAAGCAGCAATAAATTGGAGCTGATGGGAGGAGTGGAGATTGGTGTTCTGACACCTCTGTGCCACACAGGATGGCCACACCAAGAGGAATGAGGGCTCTAGGAAGGGGAGTCCTGTTTATGTGTACCAAAGTGATTCTGTAAATGTTGGGAATGTGGGATTTTATTTGCTGGTCTGAGGTATTAAACCTGAAACTGGCCTAGAGGAGCCCTGTGCACCTGATGGGATCCGTTCGTTTCTGGGGATCAATTTTCTGCCAAGTCTCCCCTGCAGATTTTGGCTCTGCAGCAGCATCCTTTGGCTCTGGCAGAACAGCAGAGGCTGAATAGCAGACACAGGCAGAAAGTGGGGAGTTATTTTTAGACAGACAGCCCAAATTTTCAGTCTTTACAGCTGGAGTTATTTCTGTGGCACTTCTCCATGGTTTGAACTTCTCACCCTCACCACGGAGGTCATGTTTTCAATTTGACTGCTTTGCTCAACCCCCTGGGTGCTTCCATGTGAGAGGGAGGCTGTGGGAGGTTCTGATGGGCTGGGTCTTGGTCTGTCACCCCTATGCCACTACTGTCCCATCCAGAGTCCTTTCCCCAACCCCAGTATCTGTTGTGACAGGTCTCAGCGTGACAGCACATGAACCTCCTTCCCCGTGAGTCTTCACGCTGCTCTTTTCAGTCCTTTTATTACATGCAAAGGTTTTCTCTCTCCATTTCCCAACCTATAGAATTGATTATTATAACCACAGTCACCAACCTGTAAATCCCCTCTGATTTGTTGCAGATTGGCCTGGTGACAACCTTGATAACCACTGTGGTGACCATGTCATCGATCGCTCAGCTTTGGGATGATGAGTGGGAGATGGTATTTATTTCATTGCAGGTAAGTTGTCTGCAAGGATGCTGCCCTGGGGGAGGAGAGGGGCCAGGGCAGCTGAATTCCATGGGATTCACGTATTTCTGTGGGATGAAACTCTGTCTTGATGGTTGTCACACCCCAAAGTGAAATCTTGGCAGTGAGAAAATTGTTTTGAAGGAGGACTTGTGGTATCCTGCAGGGCTAGAGAAGTATGAAAGGAAAATGCATACAAACTTCATTTCTTACAGATCTGCTCGCTGTTCTTTTTCCCCCTCTTCCTCAAAAAAACAAAGTCCAAAATTATTTTGCCTGTTTTGCTTAAGAGGTGACTGCTGACATGTGTTTGGGAGTATGCAAATCTATGCAAATACAGGGGGTGGAGATGGCATTCACACCAGTGACTAACATTTCTCAGGAGTGCTTTGTTTTATTGGGGTATTTTTAAAATTTAGGCAGGGAATTGGAGAGTAGAAACATGACTCAGATGATGCATCTCTGACTTCATGTCACGGTGCTGCACCCTGGTGATACAGTCCAGTGTGTTCAGAGAATTCCAGGAGAGTTTGGTTTGGAAGGGACCTTAAAGCCCATCCAGTGCCACCCCTGCCATGGGCAGGGACACCTTCCACTATCCCAGCCTGCTCCAAGCCCAGTCCCTGGCCTTGGACACTTTCAGGGATCCAGAGACAGCCACAGCTTCTTTGGGCACCCTGTGCCGGCGCCTGCCCACCCTCATCCTGAATTTTTTTCTTTATATTTAGTCTGAACCTACACTGTTTCAGTTTAAAACCATTCCCACGTGTCCTACTGCAGCTGGCCCTAATGGAGTCTGTCCAAATTTTTCTTACAGGCCCCCTTTAAGTCCTAAAAGGCCACAACAAGTTGTCCCTGGAGCCTTCTCCAGGTGAGCACCCCCAGCTCTCCCAGCCTGGCTCCAGAGCAGAGGGACTCCAGCCCTTAGAGCAGCTCTGTGGCCTCCTCTGGACTCCCTCCAGCAGACCTTTTTCCAACTATCTGTGTTATTGAGGGAGAAATTCCCCTAAAGGGGGTTAGAGCTTTCCACCTTTCCCTTTAGAGCAGCCTAAATGCCAAAGGCAATGGCAGGATTTGGAAGGAGCAGTGGCCAAAACAGCTGCAGGAGCCCGATGCAGAATCCACCTGGGAAATGAAACCTGCAAAACCAATGAATTCTTGAGGTGCTGGGGTGTTTTTAATGACGTTTTCCTCTCCTGTTCTTGTGCCTTGCAGGCCACAGCCCCTTTCTTGCATATAGGAGCCCTGGCAGCTGTCACAGCCCTGTCGTGGTTGGTGGCGGGGCAGTTTGCACGGACAGAGAAAGCCAGTGAGTACCTCCTGTCCCTGCAGGGTGGGGAGTGCCTGCCCCTCTGGCTTCTCCTTTTTTTCCCCCTTGTTTCTTTTTTTCCCGACCTTGTTTCTCTTTTTTCCCCTTGTTTCTCTTTTTTCCCTCCTTGTTTCTCTTTCCCCCCCACCTTGTTTCTCTTTCCCCCCGCCTTGTTTCTCTTTCCCCCCGCCTTGTTTCTTTTTTCCCTTGTTTCTCTTTTTCCCTCCCTTGTTTCTCTTTCCCCCCTTGTTTCTCTTTNTTTCTCATTTTCCCCCCTTGTTTCTCGTTTTCCCTTTTCCTTTTTTTTTATTTTTTAATAACCCAGGAAGCTGTTTTCCTTCTGTCTTTCTGTTCCTGTACTGTTTTGTTTGTTTTTAAGAAAAAAAACCAGTGGTATCTCCTGATCTTAAGATTATTTCAGACTCAATTTTACTCATGGAAGGCATCTTACCTGAAAGAGTTTACAGGCTTTTTGGTGCAGACGTGGTGGTGTTAGAAACAGAAGAAAGGAATCAAAACATCTGTGATAACCTACAGTCACTTTTAATGGAAAATAGGATTTCAGGCTTTGGGAAATACCAGGAGCAGCTGCAGGCCTTGGTGCAAGCCTGTTCCTGCCATTTCTTTGTGGCATTTTGGCTTTTTTTTCTGAGCAGGTTTTTATGGATTTTTTTTTTTTGTGTTTTTTTTTTGGTTGTTTTTTTTTTGGTGTTTTTTTTTGGTTTTGTTTTTTTTTTTTCTTTTTCTGGTTGGACTGAATTTGCAGAGCCTGTTTGGTGTTTGGGTGCTCCTGTGGTGAGCAGGAGCTGGGTCAGGATCACATTCTGTGTCTGCCTGGAGCTTTGGGTGCTGGTGACACCTTTAAGGTGCAGGACACAGCACCAGGTCCCTTAGCAAGGTGTCACTGAGTTCCTGGAGTGATTGACATCTCTGCCAGAGAGGAGGAAAAAAAAATCCCTGGCAGAGTTCCTGGAGTTACTTTTGGCTTGTGGTAACATGTGTGAATGAGCCTGTTAGATGCTGGGAGCAAGAAGGAGCCTATTTATGAGTGAAACCAGAGCAGTTGAGGCCAGGAGCAGAGCTGGCCTGCTCTGTCCTTCCCTTAAAAAAAAAAAAACAACAAAACACCACCTCCTCTATCTTGCATCCATTGCAAATATTTGTTTTAAGGTGTTTGGGTTTGAGTTGCATTTTGGTTTTGGTTTTTTGGGGTTTGTTGTTGTTTTGTTTTNGGTTTTTTTTTTTTTTTTTTATTATCCCTTGAGTTCTGAAGCCTTAATGAGTTTGCGAAATAAATAATAATTTTAAAAAATTTTAAAAAATCAAGTCTTCTGCTTAACATCTGTGGTTTCAAGTGGCTCCAGATACCTTAAGAGTTCAAAGGTCCTGTTTTTTTTTTTTTATGAGGAACACACACCTGTGGGGCACAGGGGGTGACTCTGTTGCTCTGTCAGCAGCTTCCAAAGATTCCCAGAGACTCTGGGCTTGGTGGGAAGTCACTGATGGATGGAATTAGGTGGCTGATGGGTGGCATGGGAGGCACTGAAGCCCCCTCACAGCCCAGGGATTTATTTAAACATCTCCAGCTCGATCAGTAAAAGATCATTGCATTTCTCTGGTGAGAATCCCAAGGCAGAAGCAGCTGCAGAGGGTGGTGCTGGTGTGCCACCAATATAAACTTTAAATGCCCTGATGTGGTGCCATGGCTTATTTTTAGCTGTGTGTGACTGGTGAATTATTTCTCTTGTCAGGCAGGGCAAAATTTGGTGCTGTCCCACCCAAAGGGTGGAAATGCCAGCAGTGCTTTGAGCCTCATTTCTGGGGATTTAAGCAATTCACTTCGCTTATTGTTTCTCCAATACAAAATGAAGTGAAAACCTCCTTCAGGACTTGATTTTTATTATTTTTTTTTTAACCAATTTTTTTTTTTTTTTCCCTAAACACAGAGCTCTGCTCTTACACTGGAGGCACTGACTGCTCAGTCTGACCTCTGGAGGAAGACAGAGGTGTCTTGCCTTTGCCCCTGTGGCCTGAGGAGGTCAGGGCCAGCATTTTCACCAGCTCCTTTGTCTCTCTCTCCGTGGCAGCTTCCCAGATGCTGATGTTCACTGCGTACCTGGCAGTTGTAGTTGCACTTTACCTCGTCCCCCTCTCCATCTCCTCCCCCTGCATCATGGAGAAGGCAGCCCTGGGACCCAAGCCAGCCATCCTGGGGCACCGTGGGGCACCCATGGTGAGTACTGAGCCCAGCCCTGTGCAAGGGATGCTGCTGGAGCTGCCAGTCTCCAGGGAAAGGATACAGCAGACACAGTTTGGAGGCACTCCTGCTGCCTAGGGTTACTGTGGAAGCAAAGCAGGGCTTGAGCCCACAGTCAGGTGACACCCCAAGTGTTTGAGATACAAGCAAAAGGGCAATTCTTGCCTTGCTCGGGCTGGTTTGTGCCATTGCATTATTGTGGCTGCTGGTTCTCATAGAAGTGTGGGATCCTTCCCTTCATCTTCTCTTAGGTACCCAAACACTGTCACCATCTATTTGGGGTGGCTTTTTTTTTTTT
>VWYO01003917.1:256920-276819 GCA_013400275.1 Rhadina sibilatrix
TCTTCAGGCTTCTAAAGAGCTTTGGTTTGTGCTGCTTGTGCAGGTGAAATCAAGAAAGCATTTGCTCTGCTGCACACCTTCTTTACATATTAAAAATAAGAGCAGTTAACCTGCCTGCTGGGCTGATTGATAGCAGCGAACACTCACAATAAACATCTTCTGCCAGAGCAGGAGAAAAGCTTGTCTGGGAAATAAATCTGTGTCAGGTCAGGTCGTCTTTCATTAAATCAAGCTTCAGCTTTCTTGTGTGGGCAGTACAATAATGAGGTCTCATCTCCTGTATCTAGTTATTAAATCCCTAATGGCTTTTGCTTATGAGTTTATCCTCTTGTCCATTGTAGGGTTGTTGTTTTTGAGGGGTTTTTTTCCTGTTTGTTTTGTGCTTTTTCACTTCCTTTCAACCCAGTTGAGGAATTTACTGAAAATTTAGGATACAGAATCCCAGAATGGTTTGGGCTGAAGGGGACCTTAAAAACCATCCTGTTTCCAACCCCTTGCCATGGCCAGGGACACTTTCCCCCAGACCAGCCAGAGGTTTGCAGTGGCTGCAATTAGTTTGGAATAAAATTTGGTTTTTCTGTCCAGGCTTCTTCATTAACCTCCCCAACAAATGATGCTATGAATTTCTTTCTTAAGCCCTGGCTAATTAAGGGAAAGACACAATGTGTTGGTGCCCAGCTGCAGCCAGGTTGTGCTGCTCTAACACAGTTTCATAATCTTCTTTAAGGAAGGTCCCCAAAGCTCCTGGCTCTGTTTGAATGCATTTGCAATGGGTTTCTGAGCTCAACAATAACTAAAATGAGTTCATTCATCGTAATTTTCTAGAAATTACTTGCTGTGTCTCTGCAGCAAGAAGAAATGAATAGCAGCCTGATTTTTTTGCCAGGGCTATCTCTCAAACCAAGCACAGAGAGGAGGAAGAGCTGCTGGAAATCCTGTGCTGGGTCTGTCTGGCTCTCAGTGGCGTGGGCATGGTGGGTAAAAGAGAGGAGGTTTGGGAATCATTGCTTTGTGCCCCAAGGTTTCTTTCCCTTAAGGAATTGGTTGTATCCCTTGTTATTAACCTGGATTTAGGTTTTAGACATAGCATGCTTGAATATATTGTACCAAGCAGCTATCCTTAAAAAAACCATGGAGGGATACAGAGATATAAATACAAGCAGGAGGATTGTGCATTTTTCTTTTCTTTTCAGTTACTGCAGTTTGGCTTAAAGGCTTTTTTTAAAAAATAACATTAATCTCAGCAACTGATTCCTGTAACAGCAGCTGCCCCACTTGGATGCATCTTTGCCTTAAACATGAAAAGGTTAAATTTGCTTTCCTGGCTTTCTGGTTGATCTTTGCTGAGTTATGTCACCGGTGTCATGGCTTGTGCAGTTCCCTCAGGGCTGGGATCCACTGAGGGCAGGCTTGGGGTCGATGATGGACTGGCTGGGAGAGGCAATGACTGATGTCAGGGTGACAGGTTGGGACTCACCACGTGCTCACAGGGAGATCTGTCTGTGCATGAAGGGCTCTAATCACAGAATCACAGCATGGATTGGGTTGGAAGGGACCTTAAAGCTCAGCTCATTCCTCTGCTCTGGAATGGACAGGGACACCTTCCACTGTCCCAGGCTGCTCCCAGCCCCATCCAGCCTGGCCTTGGACACTGCCAGGGATACCAGAGGCAGCCACAGCTGCTCTGGGCACCCTGTGCCAGGGCCTGCCCACCCTCCCAGGGAACAATTCCTCCCCAATATCCCATCCATCCCTGCCCTCTAGCAGTGGGAAGCCATTCCCTGTGTCCTGTCACACTCTGCCTGTGTAAAATGTTCTCCCTTTTTTTTCCAACCCCCCCTTTAAGTACTGCAAGGCTGCAGTGAGGTCTCCTTGGAGCCCCTTTAGGCACTTGGGAGGCTCTGAGATTTCCCCAGAATCTTCTCTTGTCCAGGCTGACCAACCCTTGCTCTCCCAGCCTGTCTCTGTGGGAGAGCTTTTCAAGGGAGGGTGTGTGCAAAAGCAAACACTGAAGTTTGAGTGAGGATCACCTTGCAGGGTTACCCTGCAGAAACCTGAGCTACTTGGGAAGGGACACCCGAGGCTGAGCAGGACTGGCTGGGATTCTCCAGCTCCTTGTGGCTGCTGCTCTCTGCTGACAGCTCTGGGAATGTGTGGAGAGCTCCTCTTGGAGCCCGACCTTGGCTGACCCAGCGCTTGGGCTGTGTTGCCTAAACAAGTCTGGCTTTGATGGGGAGCTGTTTTAGGGAGATAATGTGGCTCTGTGCTGCCTTTGTTGAGCAGACATAGAAATGAACTTGTACTGATGTGTGGCTGGAGCCGGAGGAGTTCAGTGCTGAGGCACCGGAGCTGGGTGAGGGTTGGTGCTGACATTTGCCCTGGGTGTTTTACCCCAAAGCTTTGCTGACCTAAGCCTGTGAAGTGATCAGAAAACAAATGTCACTTGCGGCCACTCTAAGCGTTTAAGCAAGTTTTTATGTTTATTTTTGTAGTATTTTATCTCGCTTGGATGGTGCAATTAGGTCTTTGGCCTTAATTATTCCTCCTTGCACTGCCTGAGTAAGGCATGGGATGTGAATGCTCGTTGTGTCCTGATGAGACTGATCCTGGTGATGGAAAAACAGTGTGTAATAGGGGCTATAAACCTGAAGAAAACTATAAAAATAATTTATTTTTCAAAAATAACTTTATTTTGATGTGATTCAGTGCAGAAAACCTGCCAGGTTTTCTTCCTGTAATTGTCAATTTATTTTTTTTTTCTGGTCTGCCTGTTGTTGTTTTGTGGGTGTTTTGGGAATAGCTACAATGTACTGCTTTTGTAGAACAGCAAAGTATTTGTCTTCACACCATTTTTATCTTAAATAAACCCTAATTCTGTTACCATCTGCTCCATTCAACAGGGAGGAATTTCAAATAAATTCTGAGTCCTTCTCTCTGATAGCCACAGGGGTAAATTTTCTAGGCTTAAGGCTATTTTTTTTTTTTTATTTGTTGGTAAAACTAACTAGAACATTTATTATTAGAGTAACTCTCTGATTTTTAGACTAATAGATGACTTTATGGAATGAGTAGAAGTGGGAGTAAAATGCCTCTTACAGATGCATTTACAGGTCTAGTTGTTCTCTGTGGTAGGGAAAGAGACAGGAAATTTTGGGCACAGATAGGTGTGGAATAATAACACTTTGGGTCCCTGATATCTCCAAACCTTTCTCCCAGCATCTTTGCTGACACTGCTTTGTAAACTTCCCTCGTGCTACTGGTCTCTCATTGCTTTTTTTTTTTTTTCTTGTGTTCTCCTGACAGCTGGCACCAGAAAACACTCTGATGTCCTTCCAGAAGGCAGTGGAGCAGAAGGTGTACGGAGTCCAGGCTGATGTGGTATTGAGGTAGGTCAGTGTGCTGGCTGCTCTCAGACTGCCTGTGGAGAAACCAAGCCAGGAATGGTCCAGCATATCCAGTGTCTGGTCATTGCAGCTTTTTCCCACTGGAAAGGGCTGTCCTGGTGAACTCATCCAGAAACTCCTGTCTGTCTCTGTCAGATGCTGCTGATTATTTCACCGAGGTGGTGGTGAAAGGTGGACTTGTCCAAATGAGGGAACGTGGATCTCTTTTGTCATCCTCATTTGCAGGAAGGCTGTAGTTTATCAAACTAGAGCCAGTGTTATTCCAGTAAAACACAGCCTTGGGCTTGGGAAGAGACAGAGCTGCTTAAATGTGACTTCTGGGGTACCCCAGGTGCAGACAGAGCAGGGATTCCAGTTTGACTTTTTTGCACAGGAGAGTTTTCACCACCCTTGATAAACCACCCCAAGAACACACCAGGAGGAAGCCTTTTTTCCTCCTCTTGCTCTCCCTGCCATGGCATTAATCTTCAGGGAAGGAGGAACCTGGTGACTGTCATTCCTTGCTGGCAGATGTCAGGCTGAGTGGACAAGACCAATTAGAATTTAGAGAGGGTTATTTCCAATGCTGTCCTTTGTTCCAGGAGTTTGATAGTTCCTTAATGTTCCTGCTCTCAGTTTGTCCCAGTGCCACTTACAAACACAAGAAAGACTCAAAGCAGATATTTTATTTTTTTTTTCCTGACTGCTTTGGAGGTTCGTGCTGATGGACAGATATTTTTGCCTTTTAGAAGAAAGTTTTATCTTTTATTGCTTTCTTTTTACTTTGCATCATTTTTTTGGAGAAAAAATGATTTTAAAATGGAAGGAATTTCTTCCTGCTGGTGAATGGAAGGTCACTGTGGAAGGATGGAGTATGAATGGGGATGTATGTTACACAATTCTTGTTTTTTCCAAAATTAGTTGATCAGCTGTTGTGAGGGGACAAGTTCTTGAGTGTCCAGCTCCCAGATGAGCACTTGGCTCCTGTGGCTGAATCCATTAACACTGGCCAAGGAGAAAGGTGGGCTTTGGGAGGAGGAGAGCTGGAAAAGCTCCAAGATCCTTCCCCATTGCCACTCATCAGCCACCCCAGAGGAGCACTCCAGGCTTGAACAATGCCCTTGATGGCTCAATTTCCTGAGCCTTCTCCAAGAGACCCAAGTGCCCTTCAGAAAGAGAGGATTCCATTGACCTTCAGACTGAAAAGTGGGATATTGGTGCAGCTGGCAGCACGCTCAAGAAGGGTTTGCAGCACAACACCCCTTGCTGTCCTCACCCTTCAGGAAGATGCTCTTTGTACCTGTGACTGCATGGGTCCATCCCTCCTGGAATATTTCTGTGTTCTTCTAGACATAAATCAGCATGGGTGGGCAGCTTGGACACGCACTCAGAGCCATCACATCCTGCTCCATTCCTGTTCCACATCTCAAACCAGTTGGAAAGCCAGCTTTGCTCCAAGCAGCAGGAGCCCGGAATTGCTTCCTGTTCCCCTCTCTCTTCCACCCCCTCCCACATCTCTTCTTCTAAAGCTCTGATTCCTGTCTGTGGGTTAGTGCTTCAGACCTGGGCCTGTCAAGACTCTGTGGTTAGCCCTGTGGTTAGTGCTGGGTGACTCTCTGAGGGAAGGAGTGGAAAGGAGGAAGCAAATGACAAGTGCCCCATAGGATTTCTGCACTGTGGTTAAGACTCAGCAGTGCTCTGCTCTTCTGTGAGATGTTAAACTCAAGCTCCTGGCACTTCTAAACATGCCACACTCTTAATTCTGCAGTTGCTTAGCTTTTTTTTTTATATATAATTTTATTTTTAACTGTATTTATTAAACCCTTTCTGACTGCAGCAGCACGGGATTGCCGTGTCAGCAGGTTGCTTTGGGCTGGGGGAAGGAGTTGGCACAGCAGAGGCCAGAAATAGCAAATAAAGATGCCAGTGACCTTTGTGAGAAGGGACTTGTGAGGGCAGTGGTAAAGCTGAGGCAAAATTTGCTCCATCATCTAAAATTGGCTTTCATTTTCCCTCTGGGAAGCAGCTCTGAGTTGTCTCCTAATTCAAATGGGATTTGTCATTTCACCCCATCCTCTTTGCAGGCTTCTTCTGAGTGTCCTGTTAGGAGCATGGGCTCCTTGCTTTGGAAAGTGTCATTGCTATCAGGCTGGCTGCCCTGGGTTTGTCCTGATTTCTGGGCATAGACAACTGTTCCCCTGCCTTTGATAAAAACTGTCAGTACCCTGTGTGGTTTTACCACTGATCTGGTCACAGAAAATTGAGTGGAAGAAAGCTTAAAGAGTTTTTTGTGCTTTGCAGAACTATTATTCTGTAATATCCACATGACTTAAAAACCCCAGGGCATGCATTTGGCTGCTTAGTTCCATGTGAGAGGTGTAGGGTTTTTTTTTTTCCTTTTTTTAAGCATGAGCTTAACTCATGTGGGCATGAAACCAGTTTTCAATTGGAGAAGGCAATTTCAGAGCATTTTTGGTAGTTTTGGAAGCCTTGCATCTTGCTGAAAGCCTGATGTTCAGATATAGTCTGAGAGGCTTTGAAGATTTCCCTCCTGATCTGCTGTGAGCAGTTAGAGGAGAGTTTGTGTGTGTCTGTGCATCCAGGGAAACCTCTGATGTTTTTGGGAGCTGCAGAAGCTGAGGAAAGAAACTTTGATGAGCATTCAGGGTGGGTGTTCTTGTGGAAGCCACCTGAGTTGGAAATTTTTGAGGGGACAATGGGGAGAAGTGGATGAAGCATGGACAGAGTTACGTCAGTGCAGGAGTGGCTGCCAACACCCAGCAGGTGTCCGAGAGAGATTTTCCTCTTCAGGATGCTGGGGATTTTTAAGCTGGTTGAGACCTTCACAGGGATTTTGATGTGAGAAAGGCTGGAGTGGGAAGGGGAATTTCTCCACCTGTCACAGGGTCTGTGTTTGCAGCTATGATGGGGTGCCCTTTCTGATGCATGACAAGACTCTCAGGAGAACAACAAACGTGGAGGAGGTGTTTCCAGAGCGGGCCTATGAGCATTCCTCCATGTTCAACTGGACTGACCTGGAAAAACTCAACGCTGGAGAGTGGTTCCTGCAGGTGGGTACCATGGACCCATGGGATCACAGCTCATGCCCGAGGTCCTCTTTGAGGGTGAAAGGTGTAGATACTTCTCCTTAGTGGTGTGGTGCAGCAGGACCACGTGTGCACAGACCACGTTTAGTTCTGTCTCTGCTAAACTTAGGCTTGGCCTAAGCCATGTTGACTTTCTGTGCCTCTTCTGGGAGAAGGGGGCCTCAAGCCTGGCTGACACCACAAAGAACTTCAAGACCCCCAAGAGGGTGAATGTGATTATAAAAAAGGACAGAGAAAGAGACAAAGCAGAGAAGTCAGCCTTTGCAGCTGGAGGAGTCTGGGCTTTGTGACAGTAACCCTGGGATGTGCTTTGCTTTCAGGACGACCCTTTCTGGACAGCGGGGTCTCTCTCAAGGGCTGACTACTTGGAGGCTGCCAACCAGTCAGTCTGCAAGCTGGAGGATATGCTGGAAGTGATCAAGGACAACACATCCCTCATCCTGAACTTCCAGGACCTGCCAGCAGCTCATCCCTACTACAGCACTTACATCAACATCACCCTGGAAACCATCCTGGCTTCAGGAATTCGGCAGCAGGCTGTGAGTTCCGTGGGACTGGGGATGTTTCCAGCATCAGCCTCCTGGTGGTTTCCAAGAATCCATGTGTGTCTCCAGTGGGGTATCACTGGGAGTTGTACCAGTGGTCACAGAGGTTGGAATGGTGCCCTTGGTACAGCTCAGGAAGGAAACTGGTTCTCCCTTTTTTTTTTTTTTTTTTTTTTTTTTTTTTTTTTTTTAAGCCCCCACTAAGGCCACAACAGAGATGGAGGTGAAGAGCAAGAGAAAAGTAGTTAAAGCATCGATGTGGGGATGTGAAGTGGGATTTCTCCCTCAGGTTTTTGGTTCCCTATTAAAAATGCACGTGGCTGCCTCCGTGCTGCTCTGGTGCTGTGGTAGATGAGTGTCACTGGGTTATTAAGAGCAGGCTGGTTGGGGTTGGGGCAGCCTGGTCTAGAGAAAGGTGCTGGAATGGCAAGGGCTTGGCTTTAAAGGTCCCTTTCTACCCAAACCACTCTGTGGTTCAATGATCCACTTCACCTCTTGCAGCTGAGCACGAGCTGTTGATTTGACTTGCTTCGGAGTCGTGGTGCGAGCTCAGGGAATTCCATGCCCTGGGCTGGAGTGTTCCCAGATTTGGGAACCACGTTTGCCATAACCTGTGCCCTGTCTGGCTCCCCCCACAGGTGATGTGGCTGCCAGACACGGAGAGGCAGCTGGTCAGACAGGTTGCTCCGGGTTTCCAGCAGACTTCTGGCCTCAAGCTGGACGCAGAGCGCCTGAGGGAGAAGGGCATCGTGAAGCTCAACCTGCGGTACACCAAGGTCACCAACGAGGATGTCAGGTACTGCCCTCTGTGAGAGCCCTCGGTGTCCTTTCCTCAGCAGCCCAGCCTGTCTGGCTTGCACAGAGGGATCTTTCCAGATGGATTTGCTCTTGAAAGCTTGAGCTGTGTGCGCTTTTCCCAACCCGTCATCCGGAATCCAGGCTGTTTCTGGGAGTGCACAGCTGCCTCTGACATCTCTACATGCTGTCTCAGGATATGATGAGCCTCTTTGAAATCAAATGTATGAATTGGCTGATTCTTATTACACTCACAGCTCTGGGAAAAAGTGAAGGCCTTTCACACTGAGTTCCCTCTGAGTGCTGCTTCATCCTCATTAGCAGCTGCCCTTTGCTTCCGTTTGTCTCCTCCAGAGCTGCAAGCACAGAATTTTGATTAGCCCAAAGTCTGGATATGCTTTCAGAAATTTCTCTTTGCAGAAAGAGAAACTCCTGTCCTCTGTCATCTATTTAGACTGATCAGCTCTTCTCTGTAATGACCCTGGCACAGCAAGGGGTTCCTGTCCTGCCTGAGCCTGTGATGTGAACCGTGTGGTGTTTCAGCTCCCAGCTTTGCCCCCTTTCTCAGGGAGGACTAGGAGGATCGTTCCTAGTAGGGTTTTTCTGGTTATTAAAATTAAACAGGTTTTCAGGAGAGAAATATCTCCAAAGGAGCTGTCTGGCTGCAGGTTAGAGCTGAAGTAGGGAAGAGCTGAGCCTGCAGCTGTTTGAGAGCGTGGCCCTGTTTGGGTTGATCCAGCTGTGTCTTTCCATGGCTGCCAGCAGTCAGTGCAGCTCCTCACCCTTGAAATCAAGGTTGTGCTTTACCTGCAGGATAATTCCTGCTCATGGGAATGAGCAGAAAACCTCCTGTTTGCTCTGTCCCATGGAGAGGGCTCTATGCTCACTCACTTATCTATCCCAGATTATCAGCCCCAGTCTCCCATCAATGCCACCAGAGCTGTCTCCAAAATAAGAGCTGTCACCTGAATATTTTTTGAACCCTGTGGTGCCCAGTCAGATGTTGCTGCAGCCCTGATTTAACACAGTTCTCTATATTGTCCCCAAATCCAGCACCTGGATCCAACATTGCTGCAACTACCCCTGCCCTTGAGAACCCCTTTGGAGCATCCTTTGGAGTTCCTATTGTGAGCTGGGAGATGTCCATGTCTTGCACTGTGACCTTCCACCTCAAAGTGTAAAATTGCAGGGATTAATCTGTGCTGCCCATGTGAGGGAGAATGTTGATGCTTCTGCTTCATAGATAAGGAAGTAGAGCAATTTATGTGAATTATCTGGGTTCCAGGTAATTGCCAGGGCTTGGTTTGCTGCTGGCAGCTCCTGGAGCCCAGCTGGCAGTTTTAGCTGCCTTGGAAAACGACCTCAGGAGACTGGAAGCAGTAACTCTGCAATTGTCCCCAAAACAAGGGCATGGAAGTTGTAGGCATTGATGCTGGAGACAGCTCTGTCAGTGTTTAATTAAGCAAATTGCCCCTGAAATGTTACAGGCGTCTGAGGCAGATGCTAATTTTGCATCAGCACGGTGAGATAGATGGTTGTTCCAGAAACACACCGTGCCCATCATTCCTGGGGAAGCACCTGAGATGGTCTGTGGCCTGTGGCAGACAGCAGCCAAGAGGTGAGGAGAGCTGTCAGGATCAAACCACCGGCTTGCAGTGCCCTCGGGTCGCTCACGGAGTGCCCACACCCCCTCGAAAGCTCCTCTCTCACACGATTCAAGCCAAACAAACTCACCTGTGATTGATGGCAAGAGCTCTCCTCTTGGAGGTGAGGTTTGGTGGGTCACCACCTGTGCGTGCCTTGGCAGGGACTACGCCACGGCCAACCTGAGTGTGAACCTGTACACGGTGAACGAGCCCTGGCTGTTCTCCATCCTGTGGTGCGCCGGCGTCCCCTCGGTCACCTCCGACAGCTCCCACCTCCTCCGCAAGGTGCCTTCCCCCATCTGGCTCATGGTAAGCACCCCCCTGGGAGCCTCTGGCAGGAGGAAATGCAGTGGGTGTGGGTGGAGAGGTGAGAGGTTTTTCAGGGAGGTTTGGTTGGGGCTTGAGGGTTCTCCCCCCTCAGTACGGCTGAGCCCTGAGATGGGAACGAGTTGATGTTCCTCTTGCAACAGTCTGGGATCCTTGAGGGTTGCATTGCATTCCCTGTTTAATCCACGTGATTTTCCCAGTTCTCCTCTGAGGGAAAAGCGCCTTTGCAGACCTGCTGAGAAGCTGTTAAGAGTTGCAGGAGAAGCAGGCACCCAGGTGAACCAGCAAACCAGGCCTCTGTGTCTTGGCCAAGTTGTAAAATTAGGTTTTTGCCTGTTCTGAATCCCAAATTGAGGACAGATTTTCCCTCTGGCTACCCCAGAGCTGGACAAGAATAAGTAGAGACCCAGTGATGATGGTTCAGCTGGGCTTAGCTGGTGTGATGACCACTTAGATTGGCAACTGGAACCAGACCTACCCGTGCCTAAAAGGACAGAAATCACACTTACAGCATGGGGCTGTGCCTAAAAGGCCCCTGAAATGGACCCTGCATGGATATATTTCCCTGTTTTCCCCCAGACCTGGATTGCCAAACAGCATCTTATCCTCACTCTGAGGTACAGCTGAGATAGGAAACTTTCAGCCCAGAGAGCTCTGAGAAAACGTCAGCGCACGAAAGGAGGGGGAGTTTCAAGTTGTTCCTGTTTGCAGTTTTCCCTGATAGTTTTGGATGACAGCCTGGCATTAGGAAGGTCATAAATATTGTGATTTATACCTAACCCCTGCAGCTCCGTGCTTTTCTTGCTCCTTGGTGGTAACTCCAGCCATGTGTGGTCTCCCTGTGATTGCACAAACCCAAATGTTGAAGGTCTGCTTCTGTTTTGTGTCTTGCAGCCTCCAGACGAATACCACCTAATCTGGATCACGTCTGATCTCATTTCATTTCTCGTAATTGTAGGAGTTTTTATATTCCAGAAGTAAGTTTGTTACAGCTCTGCTCCTGAGTGTTTGTGACCTGTGTTTTTGTCCAGATTGTTGGGTGGAGATGGGAGAGAGGAGTACCCTGAGCCTCAGTTCTTGGATTGCAATAGCAGGGGAAGTGTTTATTTAAAAATCCTTGCAAACAATGATTCCACTCCCAAGAGGGGATGGAGAATTGGATGCACCTTTTAAGAATGACAGATCACAAATCAGTAGTGTCAGATGCCTTGCTTTGCTCCTAAAATACGTGGAAGAGAAACTGTAAATGCTTTAGGGAAATGGATATTGAGAAGGACAGTACAGTGCTTTAAAGGAAGAAGAGGAGAGGGTTTTTAAAATTCCACCATTACAGTGTTCAAAAAGGACATGTTACAGTTTTCTTACATCAATTTGTTCCTGTTTGGTTGTAGAAATATTACGGAATCATGGAATGGTTTGGGTTGGAAGGGACCTTAAAGATCATTTAGTTCCAGCACCCCTGCCATGGGCAGGGAATTACTATGGGAAACGTTACGATCCTGCAAATCAAATCAGTTGCTTAGTTAGAAAGGAGAGGGACAAACCCTACTCCAGAAGTGGGACTTCCCTGCAGCAAAGGGCTTGCTCTTCCAAGAGTCTTGTGCAGGACAGACCCCTTTCCCTGATGTTCCAGTTTCTCCACCACATGAGAGAATTGTTAGCAAGGTTGAGGATATGTCAGACCAAATCAGAGCAGAAGTACTACCTGCTGATGTGATTCAGCTCTGGGGAATGGGGTTTGGCATTTGGCCTTCAGTGTCATGGGTGATTGTTTTTTTTTTTTTTGGTGTGTTTTTGGCTGATTGATTCTGTTTGGTTGTTTTGTTGTTTTCCCCTAGTCCTTTTCTGGGGCAAAGCAGAGCTGCTTCCTTCATGCAAGGATGAGGGGGTGGGTGGGAGCAGAGGCACTGCTTCGATGTGCTCGTCCTCTGTCCTCTGCGTGGCTTCTGTCTCCTCCACAGCCATGGTAGGGACTGCTCCTGCTCTTCTGCTCCAGCCCCAGTGACAGGACCGTGGCAGCCTCTCCAGAGGGGAAATACCAACTGTGATGATTTCTAACTAACCTTTTTTTTTTTGCCTCTTTGCCTTGTTTATTTTCTTACTGCTCTGACTGTTGTGCATGTTCCTCCTCTTTCTCTCTCTGCTGCATTCTGGCATCTCACAGCTATCACATGATCAGGTAATTCTGGTGCTTTCCTCCTCTTTCTCTTTTTCATTCAACCTTCCTTTCTCTCTTTCTTTCTCCCTCTCTGCTATGGCTTCACTGCAGATGGACAGGGTAGGAGGCAGCTTTGGTGATGCTTGCCACCATCTGGCTTCAGGAGGGGACTGTGAGGGTTTGAACATTGCATAGTCCGTAGCCATGAGCACCATGGAAGTCTGATGCTGAAGCCAGTGGATGTTTTGAAGGCAATCTGACCTTCTCTTACAATGATCTGAGTCACTGCCTTTTAAAACAGCCCAATTCTGAGGTCCAAAGGGCACGTTGTCATCGGGAGATTCCCAGAGAATGTAATGCTTTCTCTGTGGAAATAATCCCATGCAAAACATCCCCTTCCTTCCTGTACTTACCAGAGATGTTTGAGACCAGCCTCCATCCTAAAGAAAATCATGGAATCTATTCAATTATATGCAGTAGCACCTCTCTGATTAATCCTCTGAATTAATGGGGCTGATAACTGGAAAGGTGTGGCTCGTCCATCGCTGCCCTCAGCGCTTGGGATCTTCCCGAGTTGCACCACTGTGAAACTGGAAATACAGTGTGAAAATAAAGAGCACTGCAGCAGGGGATGGGACTGAGCCTGGGGCGCTGGATTTGGAGCGCCATCAGTCAGAATCCCAGCTTTCTCCTGGTTTTGGCCCTTCCCTCAGCAGTCATTCCCACCCCTTTGGAGGGAAGCGCTGTCCCTTGTCTGCACTAAAGCCTTCGCCGCGTCCCTGCTCGGAGCGAACTCTTCACGTGTTCCCTTCTCCATTGCTCCTGCTCTGTGCCTTGGGGTTGTATTCCTGAGGATTTGGTTGCTCCCTCCCTCAGCCCAGCTGCTGCCTGGGGGTCGGGGTCAGCCCCTGCAGGTGTCCATGAGGTGTTTTGGTGTTGCAGGGCCTGGCTGAGCCCTCCCGTGGGTGCAGGGAGGTCGGGTGGTCTCTGGTCTCCCCTTCTCATCTCCCCCTTGCTTGTGGATGAGGAGAAGGCAGGTGTGGAGGAGCTGGGCAGGCTTTAGGCAGGAGCAGGCACAGGAGGGGGACTCTTTGCAGCTGGCTTGGCTCTGTGCTTGTTCCATCTTGCCACCTCAGTGCCAATCAGCCCCATTTTTTTCCTCGACCTGCCCCTCTCCCACCCCCTTTCCATGGCATTGAGCATCTCCCCTCCCAGCCCAGGGTCTGGCCGTGGCCCTAACCCAGTGTATGCTGTCTCTGTGTTGTTGTCCCAGTATTTTTTAGTCTGTTCCCACCCCGTGTCCGTCTGGTCTGCTCTGACGCCAGCCTCCCAGAACAGGACCTTCCTGCTGTCTCTCTGGCCTTTTTGCACGCTGCTGTCCCAAACCTGGTCCATCACAACAGAGTCCAAGGGGGTAGGAGAGGTGCTATTTTCTATTCAACCAGCTTTTTGGAGACCCCGAGGCTCCTGAGCGCAGCGCAGAGCGTTTCACGTGGCGTTGGTCGGAGGTGCATCGCGGTGAAATGCTGGCTGCCTCTCCTGAGAGGATGTTTCAAAGCAGCCCTGAAAGATGGGGGGACCCTCTCGTGGCTCAGTCAGAGCCGTGCACCCCTGTGAGAGGAGCCATCATCTCCTCCTCGTGCATGTTTGACCACCCTGGGTGTGCCCGCGGCCACCACGGGAGATGGAGAGCACAGGGCAGTGCCTGTTCCTCTTGGCAGGAGGAGGAAAGCCCTTGGTCCCTGCACATGTTTGAGGCTGGGCTCTCTGTGCCTCAGAATGACCCCTGTCCTCCGTGGGATGGCTGGGATCAGTGGGTAGCAGGTCACTTTTGGCCACAGAGTGACTTGATGCTGAAAATCCTGGTGTGGTGGGCAAAGAAAAGACTGGCACCAAGACTTGTGTTTTGGCCCTGATTTAGAGTTTAAGGAGGATCTTAGCCTGGGAAATCTTGCAATCACATTGGCCTTAGTGGGATCTGCCTGCAGGGGACACTAAGGCCAAAAATATGTTCTTCCAGGTCAGAGTGGCTCTGTTTAGGTGATGATAATAGAGGATTTTTTTTTTCTTTTTAAATATTTGTTTTATACTTTAATGTCTTTGCCTTCTTGTGCTTCCTCTGCATTGCTTCTGTCCATGGGTCTGTGAGTTGTGTCGTGTTGCCATCCCACCCCTTCTGTTCTGTGTAGCCTCCATCTGTACCCTGGTCAAAGCCTGATTCAGGTCACCCAGTGTCAAGCACTGGGATTTGGGAAGGGGATGGAAACCCTATAAAACTGACACCAGCTCCATTTTCCTGGGAAAAATATTGCAAAACTTCTTTTGTGGATGTTGATTTGTCAGGCCATAGACCCAGGCTGGAGATTTGTGAGCTCCTCAAATCACCTGCTCCTGGGGCTGGGTCAGGGGTTAGAAATTGAAGAAAAGCTGATTGTTTTGATCACCTTCTCTTGTGTGGGTGATCCACTAGATGGTGCCAGCAGATCAGAAACCTCACAAGCCACCCTAAATCCCTGCTGTTTCTTTATCAAATAGTTTTAGGGCATCCCTGGCTCTGGCAGGGAGAGTGGGATTTACTGATGGGTGAGTGGGGTGTGAGCTATGAAAGCCTGGCCTAAACATCATCCCTTTGTGATGGGATCTTGGGAACAGCTGCCAGGCCATGTTTTCCCCCATGCCAGCAGTCCACCTTCCCTTCCTAGTGATGGTCTGCCACAGAGCTGCTCTCAGTGCCCCCAAGTGCCACATCCACATGGCTGTTAAATCCCTCCAGAGATGGGCACTCCACCTCTGCCCTGGGCAGCTGTGCCAGGGCTGGAGAGCCCTGTGGGGAAGGAATATTTCCTATCCCAAATCCAAACCTCCCCTGACACAGTCTGAGGCCATTTCCTTGCTGTGTCTCAGGTTTGAAACTTTGAATTGGCTCTGAGCTCTCTTCTCCCACAAGCCTAACCGTGGTACTCAGTGAGGGAAAGTTTGTGGTTTCTTTACTTGGCTGGTTCTCTTATTCTGTTCCCTCTAAAAGTTTAAACACCTCCATCTCCTTTGTACAACTGGAGAGGCCTGTGGGACAGCTGCAGCCCTTGGGGAAATTAGTTCATGGATTTGTGAATCCATGGGTCTAACTCCTGGATGGAATTAGGGTGCTCAAGGTGGTTGAAGATGCCTGAGGTAACACACTCATCTCTGAACATCCTCCTGCCATGTGGGAGGGAGCAGAGGGACTCTGTGGCCTCTTGCACTGAGGATGCTCCTGTGTCTGAAGAGATCAGTCCCTGAGATCCTGCTCCTGTCTTGCAGGTGGCGCCTGGGAAGCATCAGGACCTACAACCCGGAGCAGATCATGCTCAGCGCTGCCGTCCGCCGCTCCAGCCAGGACGTCAAGATCATGAAGGAGAAGCTGATCTTCTCAGGTAGGGGTGGGGCTGGTGGGTCCCTCCCTCAGCTGTCACCCAACTGAGGGAGGAGCTGCTCTTGATTCAGGGCTCTTTTCCTGCTCTGGGTCGGGGGACTGGATTGACCTTGCTGCACTGTGGGGTATGGGCATGGCTCATGGGGGTTGGAGTGGAAGGATCCTTAAGGTCCTTTCCAACCCAGACTGTTCTGTGATTCTGTGGCCCGTCCCAAACTGGTTCAGGTCTGAGCACTGATATGCTCAGAAATCCTGCTTTAATAAAATTTAACTTCCTGGGCTGTCCCATCTTACAGTGTCCCACATCTTCTCTGGTGGCCATTGTCCAAAAGCCATAAAACCCGCTAATAATGGCATATGTGACCACAAATATGGTGAGGAGTTTGGGGTAGACCTGGAATTCAGTGGCATTAGAGGTTGTGGAGTCCTTGTGCTCCTCCCAGAGTTTATTTCTGTTGGAACACATTGCTAATGTGTCCATCACACGCCATCTGTAAGAAAGATAGCAAAACTGTGAGCAAAGATGTTCAGCTTTAAAAGGTTAAAAGTGGTGCATGAAGCTGGAAAACTCACCTTTGAAGGAATGTGAATATAATCCCCCCACCCCCTGAGGTTTGTTATGGGTTTTCTTCTTTTGTATTTAGGGTCTGGAGATGCCCAGCAGGGATCAGGGTTTAGTGCACTGGGCACAGACAGAGCAAAAAGGCAACTTTTGCTTATTGTGCGAAATGCCAGCCAGAGGTGGTGAAAATCAGGTGTAAATCCAGGGAACCCAGACAAGAAAAGCAGCTTGGCACAGCAGAATTAAGCTTCCCTAATATGTCCTAGACATAAAACATCCCAGACATAAAATCCCTTAGAGGTGGGGGCAGGGGGGGGTGCAGATTGAAGTTCTGTGCCTCTGAAACGATTCCTGCCTAGGGTGGGTGTTTTACCATTGAAACATTGGTGGGTGCAGGTTTTTCCTGGTGAAACCAGTGACTAGAGGAGCCAGTCCTTTCCCAGGATGGCCATTTGGGTAAGGGATTAGGTTCAGGTCCTTGGTACCACTCTCCCACAGGTGATTTGCTCAGCCTGTGCCAATGACATCCGGTGCAGGGGAGGTCCAGCTCTGCCTCCGGTGGTGGCCGGATTTTGAAGGGCTGAAACGTAGAGCTGAGCCCCACACTGGAGGCAGCTGGTGTTCAGAACTGGTTGTGCATGAGCGTGCAGCCTTCCTGATTCCCTGCGGGATCGGGTGGATGCCAGTGCTGGGACTGCTCAGCTCCCCGTGCATGGGGGGATGCTCCTGTGATGCCATCCCTGCTTTCTCTGCCCTTCCCAGAGATCAACAACGGCGTGGAGGCCACGGACGAGCTGTCCTTCTGCTCCGAGAATGGCTATGCCAACGAGATGGTGACGCCCACGGATCACCGGGACACCAAACTCCGGATCAACTGAGGGCTCTGCTCCGGCCCCGCGCGCGCCCCGGCAGCGAGAGCCGTGCTCTCCTGCTTCCCGTGGGATGGGAACCTCTGAGGAACTGCTGGTCGGGCAGAAACCCCGTCCCACTCCCCACCACTGGCTGCTCCACCTCCCTGGTTGTGAGGCTGGGGGGCTTATTTTTGTAAATATGTAGAAAATCTGAAATTTTTTTTTGTCCTTTTTTTTGTTGTTGTTGTTGTTGGGGTTAATTTTTTTAGTGTAATTTTTTTTCCAGGGCATGAGTGGAAATATACTGTGTTCATTAAATCCTTCACCTTGTTTCACCTTCACCTTCACCAGCTTCAAAGGCTGAAGTTCTTTGGATCTTGATGTGAGAGCCTGTGTCCCCTTGGGGGGTTTTGGGAGCAACACGTTGGATGCGTGTCCCCTTTCTCCCCCTTCCCCTCATCCAGTCCTTCCCCTGGTGCAGTGACTGTGTAGCTGAACGTTGTGATGTTCTTGTGAAGTGTTGATTTTGTTATGGTTTCTCTTCTTTTGTTTTTCCCCTCATTCCCCTTTTCCTGGGCAATGAAAGTGTAGCTCTGATGCAACAGGAGGCTGTTGGAAGAGAAGCTTGCCCAGGAGAGGAATTCAAGCTGCTCTTCCCTGCTGAAGTTCAGAGCCAGGGAAGGGCTTGCACTGGCTCAGTCACTTGGGCACCTACCTGCTCCTTGTCCCGTCCTCCTTCCCCAAGGCCTGGATGCTCAATGGGGAATGACTTTCCTGGAATGTCCTGCCAGAGTTTTGAAATCTGAGCATTGGCTGTAGATTGGTCTCTGCTGGCAGCAGTTTGTGAGGTTTTCTTTTTTTCCTCCTTTTTCTCTCTCTTCTCCCCAAGCTGGGCTCTGCCTGTGACCAGCAATGCCATGGGCACCATCACTGCTGGGATCTGGATGAAGTGCCTGCCACTCCAAGTGGCATTTGCAGTCACCCCTTGCTTCCCTTCTGGAAGAGGTGGTGGTGGTGCAGTGGGAGCTTCCCCCTCTCTGGGACGTGGGTGAAGAAGTTGTAAATAGTCTGGAAGGTGAAGCAGCCCCGGGATAAAGTTTATTCCTGCAAGGAGACCTTTGCTCCTTGCTGCAAAAGCAGGATCTTTAAAGCTGCACATTTATGTTCTCCAAAGGAGTGATGGTCCTGCAGCAAATGCTGATGGGCTCCCATCAGCAAGTTTCCAATGCTTTAACCCAAAATCTTAGACCAGAGATTAAAAGTCTAAAAGAGGTTAAAAAAAAAAAAAAAATAGAGGAGAAGGCAGTCTGGGGGTGCTGATAATACATCATGTTCCACACCCAAAGTCACGAGAGAAGCAGCTCTGAACAGTTTGTTGTTGTTTTGGAACTGCTCTGTCCTTTTAAGCTGAAATGCAGTGGCATTTTGAAACCCTGAAGTTTGGGCTTAATGTGTAAGAGTTGGGGACAAAAGTGGCTGGCTTAACTATGTGAAAAAACCACGTTGATAATGACAATGTGAATTTTGATGCTCTAAAAGGCACCACCTAAAATTGAGGCTTTATTCCTTTGCATTTCCCCCGGGTTTTTATGAATGTAAGTGGAATAAGCCCCTGGTCCTCTCTTACCTTGTGTTATCCCCTCAGAGCCCAGTGCTGCTCCTGCAGGAACAGAGCTCTGCTGCCCCAGTCCAGCCAGTTCTGCTGGTCCAGCCAAACTGGTCAGGGGAGCCCCACAGGCTCATCCTCTCCCAGCCCCAAAGGCAGCCACTGCTGGCACAGCCAGCTCCTGGGCGTCCCTTGGAGCTTTGGAAACCTTTCCCAAACCCCTTTTGTTGCCCAGTTTGGCTCTCCAAATGTTGTGATGTTTGGCACCACTGAGACCTCGAGGCCCTTTACTGACAGGTTGCTGTTTCACAACAGATCTGTGCATTTTTCTGTCCCCTCAGTGAGAAGATAAACCAGGTTTCCATAGAGGAAGCTTAGTGCCAAGCCAGAGATGACACCCAGCTCCCACCCAAGCTTAGCTAATAACCTGGTGTGGCTGGAGATTCATTTATTTCGTGCCACCATCCTCATTCTTTGAGGCCAGGAAAGAGCTGACAGAGAAAACAGAGCTCTCTGTGCTGCAGGAACCTTTGGAGGTCACTAAGGCCGAGCTGGGTTTGATTGTCATTGTGCTGCTTGACAGGCCCTGGACACAGATTTCAGCCAAATATTTCATGGAGAATTAAACTCTGCTAGAAACTCTGGCTGTCCTGCCCTGCATGTGCAGAGCATAAGGGAGCAGGGGCAGCTGAGGAGATGGGACAGCTTTGGAGCAGGGATGTGTTCCCAGCTCTGCAAAGATCATCCTTAACAAGCCCTGTAACACAGAGAAGTGTCAAGCACAGCTCCATTCCCCCCGAGGTTCAGCACAGGCCCTTCTGCCTTAATGCTTCCCAAATATTTCACCTGTTGATTTCAGAGCTGGAAGATTTTAAGTTCCCTGGGGAAATCAGTTTAAAATAGGGCTGTGACTGAGAATTTCTGTTCCCAGAGCTCTCAAGGACCGAGGTGCACAGCCAGCAGTGGCTGTTCCTCAGAGCAGCCCCAGGCTCAGGACAGAGCATCCCATCCAAATCAGCAGCTGAGGAAAACCCAGGCAGGGTTTGCAGGCCCAAGGTGCAATAGGGGAAATAACCTTTGCTCTCTCTGTGGATCCAGCCTGCCCTGGGGCTGTGCTTGTGGGAAGTTAGGCACAGAATGTTTCCTTTCACAGCTGACCTGGCTGAAAACCGACTCTGAAATCCTTTTTGAGAGGATTCCCTTCAGCAGCAGCTCTCAGCCCCGTGACCTTCCCGAGCTGGCTCTGGGGCCACACTGCAGCTCCTTGGTGATCCCTCATGGAATCACAGGGTGCTCTCTGGCTTGGGAGGGGCCTTGAAGATCATCCACCCTCGGGCAGGGACACCTTCCACTGTCCCAGGCTGCTCCCAGCCCCATCCAGCCTGGCCTTGGACACTCCAGGGACCCAGGGGCAGCCACAGCTGCTCTGGGCACCCTGTGCCAGGGCCTCACCACCCCCACAGGGAGGAATTCTGTCCTTAGAATCCGTTCTAAGTATTTTTTTTTT
>VWYO01003918.1:0-16855 GCA_013400275.1 Rhadina sibilatrix
AATGTGTGATCATTTATTTGGCATTAAATGTGTAGGCTATCAGAACAGGAGCCTTGTCATCACTTAAGTCACTAAACAACACAAAAGATTGCATGTTGGTTTCCCCTGGTCATAGGTTGTTTTGAGTCTTGCAGCATACCTACTGTCCCATTCCAAATAAAATATATTATAGATGTTAAAGGTAAATATTTTATACCTATTTTTTCCTTCTTTTGATCATTTTACTGATTTTGCTAGCCTTCTGCAGAAGAATGAAGGGTGAGTGAAGAAAGAAGAAATCTTACTTAAGGATATTGACTGAGATTCTTTATCCATGACGGGCAGCCTAAGCCATATGATAAGCAGTTTCACTTTCAGTAGTTTCCTTTCTTTGCTTAAGAAAGGAATCAAGTGATAGTATACCTCTGCCTCATGCAGGCTCTTAAATAATGTATTTCTTCTTATTTTATGAAGAGATGCACACATGCGGGAAATAGGTACACATTTGTATGATGAAGGAGGGTAAATATTCAATTCTACAGACTTAACAATTTAAATTTTATTAATGCAACATGAGTTCTGTATTGAGGAATGAATTTGGCATTCTTTTAGGGATTATTTATGTACAAAACTATTCTGGAAGTGGCTGATTCTATTCTTATATTTCTGATATAAAAGCAATGGTATACTCTTTTCCAAATTAAGGTTGGTTTCATTTGTCATGCTCTACTGTTAGTTAGAAATGTACAACTGCTTAATTGTATCATTCTTGTTAAACAGTGATTTAAATTAAAATGAAAACTGTTTCCCAAAATGTGTTTATCACATGAACCTCAATAACTGACCAAGGGTTTGTAATTTAATGAAAATCAAGATTCTCATGGGATCTAACAGATTCTTGTTAGAGGTGCCTCTACTGAAAAATAAAAAAAAAAAAAAAAAAGGATAACCTATGTGTATGCTCTTTCATTACCAAAGTAACCAGTCAAAAACTTTACTAATTTTTATGTTCATACTGATTATATGCATTTCATTTTCCCTTGCTTTCAAGAATACCAATGACATCATGAGGTTTTGTGATACTGAGATGATTTTGAAGGCTATAGACAGATGAGTGGGAATTTTCAATTTTCTTTGACAATATTTTAAAAAGTCAAATGATAAGATCCTCCATTCACATATCAGTTTATTTATAAACAAAACTGAGCAATTTTGGGTGAGTCATAGTCAACATTTTGTCATATTCTCCTTCACAACTAAGAATTTACTAATGAAAGTAATTTAAAAATAAGACAGACTTCTCAACTGATTAGTAATTACTTTCTGTCCTAAATACACTTCCTTTCTATACACACACGATTTTGAACTTCCTTGCTCATTTGTTTTTGTGTCTGTTTGCTTGATTACAGGTTATGTATGGAACATCTATCTTCCAAAGAATATCGAAAGAATGCAGGCAATTGTGTACCATTTTCTGTGGGAACTAGAAGTAGTCATGGAAATAACTAATGCAGACAATGCAGAACAGTAGTTTACTGTTAGACTGGCAATCGGAAATCAAGTTAACATTTACTGCATGGAAAATATTAGAGATTATGCAGACGTGTTAACAATAACTTGTGTGTTAACTGTCATATTTATTTGGAACACAGTATTTAACAATTATATGAGGTGAAACATATAGAGAAAATGACAAAAATTGTTCTGTTGATGAATTTTGTGAACAAGTTATAGTGTATCAATGCTGAGAAATGGGTACTAGCAGTTCATAGATTTAGCCATATTGCAAATTGTCTGAAAATTTTTGGATTTTTTTTTTTTTTTACTGTCAGATAGACATCTGATACTGCACTGGTAGTATCATGCAGAAAATTGTGTTACCAAAAGCAAATTAAAAAAAAAAAATCTGAATAGCTATCCAAATATTCCATACACCTCTAGGCTATGTACACTTAGTTAAGTCATTCCATGTGATTTTATACTTGATTACAGGTTATGTATGGAACATCTATCTTCCAAAGAATATCGAAAGAATGCAGGCAATTGTGTACCATTTTCTGTGGGAACTAGAAGTAGTCATGGAAATAACTAATGCAGACAATGCAGAACAGTAGTTTACTGTTAGACTGGCAATCGGAAATCAAGTTATGTGATGTGATTTTATACTTACTTTATACTACTGCCACACCTTTAAGTTTTAAGGCTTTAGCCACATATCTTTTCTTTTAAGGACTATGGACACTATAAGAAGACTTCACTCATAGTGTTTGTTGTTTTATCTCCACATCATTAGCGTGCAAATGTGGGTAGCAGTCCATACATGGATGATCTTATCAGGGATTACTATGAAGCAAGATGTCTTTAAAAATTTAAGATGTGTTCTTTATTGAATACTATTCTCCTGAGAAGAGCTCTTTGTGGCTGTAATCTTGCTTCTACCCCCTGGTACAAATCTTCTCTGGAGGTGAGAAATAAAGTTATACCCAGAGCATTACTTTTTAAGAGTTTTCTTCCTCATGTGTTATATTCTGGGATTCCTTCTCCATTAGCTACCCAGTTTTTTACAAGTACAGATGATCAGGTGTCACACGTACAAAGAGCAGACATCAGAATGCTGTTAGTTTTTTAGTGGTCTAGTTTAGTTATTGTAGTAGACCTTGTTTGCCTTACAGAGGCATATATAACCTGAAAATTGTGGCAAATTTTAAGTCTATATAACTATTTACATATAGTTACATATAAATATACATGTATTTATATTTCTGTATATTCTGGGAAGATATAATTTCCCTAGCATTAGGGAAAATGGTAAGTTTTACTAAATGGTAGCAGAAAAATAAAAATGCAATTAGTCTAAAACTGCATTTTAGCCACTGGCCATGTAGACAAAATAAAAAAAATTGCAAATGCAAATGCATGTTGGTTTTTTTGTTCTTTTAAGCCTCAGATAAAGTTTTTCAGTGTTTGAAATTAGAATGGTAATTACTTGAAAACTATTGGACGATATTAAACACAACAACTTAATACACAGACCACACAATTTCAGTGGCCATTCTTCATAGATGGGGGCTTATCAAAGTCTCTAAATCCCACTGACTGTCATGGATTTTTTAAAATGTGTGATTGTTGCATAAGAACACATTGAATAGGTGCTGTTTATATGCAGTCTGACATAGTTCAAATGAGCGAATGGTATTTGTGCAATCTTCACAGTGTCACAATCAAAAGTCTGAAGTTCTTGGGGTGCTGTATTCCTTCTGAAAGCACAATCTAATTCTCTTGCCCTTAAAAACATGCTGCAAAGCACAAGCAAAAAAGGTGTAATTGTGCTGAGGATTAAATGGAGGAATGGAGGATTTAAAGGATTACAAAGGATTAAATGTAATGCAATTAAATGCCCTGTGATATGATGAAAAAATATCTTGTGCCCTGACAAAATTAAAAAAAAAACCAAAAAATAGCTACACAAAATGCTATTAGCCATTTGCATTTCATTCATGGCAATCTCAATAGGATAAAAGAATAGGAAAAACAGCTGATATAGTCAGGCAACAGTTTCCTATGCATTACCATGCCTATATCTGATCACATGACATTATATGACATCAGGAAGTCTGTTTTATTTCTGTGCAATACTCTACCATGAACTGATGGAAATAATACTTCAATTATTTTATTCCTGAAGTAGAGATTAATGGTGATTGCATATAATTTATTCACTACCAAATGGTCCAGAGAAAAAAAACCACAACTTTTGTGAATAACACATTTATCAAATATAAAAATTAAATGTAAGGTGATTCTAAATCATGAAAATAACTTCCTCTATAAATAGGACATTGAATGCTTAATACATTTTTGTTTAAATTGTTACATCGATTCTATCATATAAAAGTAAGAAATAATTAAAATCCGATTTTTAATGTTCCTTTGGGTATCCTTTTCAAATTTGGAAAGGTTCAATACTTTAGCAGAAGTATTCCTTAATAGATATAAATCAAGTAAATGTGAAAAAACCATGAAAGACAAAAATGTATTGCAAAATATTCTGCTTCATAATGATGGTTTTATTTATTCATTTCTAAAGCAGTAACTTGACTGGGATTGATTTTAGGAAATAATCTATGTTATTATAGTAAGAATCTGTAAGATTTTTCTTTACTCTAGCATATTGGCAGCAAATTGTGTTATCTGAGTAGTTTAGCAACATTTTGTATTCACAATTGAAAAGTGAATTGTTTCCCTCAGTGTTCATGTTTTGTTATGAGTCATTATTTTCATGCAATTGCCCACTGAAAAACATTCCAAACACAGTCATGTTGTTTGATAGATTTCCTTGTGAAGTCAATCAGACAGAACTAACCAGGCAGGCAGGCTTTTATTGTAATCCTGCATATTTGTTCTTGTCTTTCATCATTTAACAATTTTACTACAAATGTACATGATTGATAATGCTCATAAAAGACTCAAGGATGGCCAGAGAGAAAGGGGAAAATTAAGAAGTTAAGTCAATCTACAAACATTTGGCTAAATGCAAGATCTAGGACAGAAGAACATAAACCATTCTTTCAGAGTGGAAGATTTCAACTTGGGAAGTAATAACTCTTAAATATTAGGAGGTAAGTAAATAAAAGCTGACCATGAACGATCAGTGTGCTCAGAAAAAACATTGCAACCCATGCTTATGTGAGCAATAGTCTCAGTAAACATAGGCTGGTTCTCTTATCGCTCTGTGTAGAACTGTTCCCAATGCCAGAAGAGGTGGCCACGATCAGTTGAGAAAATGCATAGACTCAGAAAATTCAAATGGTTAGAAAATGGATATTAATAGAATCACTGAATGTATAAAAAACACAAAAAATGGCAAGGCNAGTATATTGAATTTAAGCTAACTCTCAGAAATTTACTCTATAAATGAAACAAATTTCAATTAACACTGTTAACCAACTGAACAAGTGGTATGATTTGCAATTAATTCTTCATAAGCAATTTTTAAATCAAGACAAAATGCAATACTAATCCAAAAACAAAACTCCCACTGGAATACAAATTTTTATAAAGCACACCTATAGCTTGAATTGCACAAAAGGTCAAGATAGATAAAGTCAGTGTTCTGCTAAGTTTAGTAATTACTTTAGAGAACTACTTGTGCCTGATAATATATTTTCTATCTATACATCAAAGGAAGAAAAGTGTACTAGAACACATAGGCCATGGGACATTGACAAGCTTGAGAGTAAACTTGGCAAAACTGAGAAGTGGACCCACATGAACTTCGAGAAATTCAACGAAGTCCATGTGCAAGGACCTGTATCTGGGTCAGAAAAATCTCCCAACCATAGCATGGCATGGGCTGGGAGAGACCTTTAAACATCATCAGGTCCAAACCCATTTGCTATGGGCAGGGATATTTTACACTAGACTTAGTTTCTCAAAGCCCCATCCCACTTGACCTTGAACATTTCAAGGGTTGGAGAATCTGTAAATTTGCTGGACTACCTCTTGGGCATTACTGAGTATCAGTAGAGTATTGGTAAGGAATGGCCTGAGAGCAGCCCTGCAGAGAAAGATTGGGAGATAGTAGTGAAAGAAAAATTGGATTTGGGCTGACAACCTGTATTTGCATCCCAGAAAGTCAATTGTCTTTTGCATTGTACAAAAGAAGGGCAATCAGCAAGATGAGGGAGTTGATTCTGCTCCTCTGCTGATCTTTGCAGAGACCCTAGCTGGAATACTTCATTCAGTTGTGGGGTCTCCATTACAAGACATGGACGTCTCAGAACAGATCCAGAGGAGGGCAACAAAATGATTAGAGAGATAGAATACCTCTCCTATGAAGAAAGGCTGAGTGAGTCAAAGAAATTTCAGCCTGGAGAGGAGAAGGTTCTGAGGAGACCATATTCTGGCTTTTTAATATATAACAGGGACTTAAAATAAATAAGGGGAATTTTTTTTATTTTTATTTTTTTTTTAACCAAGACTGGCAGTCAAGAGACAAGCTGAAAGAGGGAAGATTTAGACTGGATCAAAGAAAGCACTTTTCACAGTGAGGGTGATGTGGAGTGCATACTGGAGTGGGTTGCCCAGAGTTGTGACTCTCTTTTGGAGGTGTCTGACACTGGACAGGATAGGACTTTGAGTAAGCAGATCAAATGAAAGATGTCCCTGATTGTGTCAGGTAGATTGGACCTAAATGATCTTTTAGGTTCCTTCCAACACAAATCATTCTATGAATCTATGATTCTGACTGTGGGATGTGATTGCTATTCATGTCAATAGAACAGATCATTGTTACAAATAAGAAATTGTACTAATTACTACTTATTACTGTAAATTTAAACTTAACAAAAAAACACCAGAATTTAAAACATAAAAAAAGTATTTGACTAGGTAACTATTTATGACGTCTAGAACAAATACATCTTTTCTGCCAAAAAATTTACTACTAGTTGGACAGTTCTTCTTCAGGGTGCTGGGCAGGAGTCCGATTATATGAGAAAAAAAATTACTTGGTATTATTATCTCTATATGCTTACATCTTGCTTCTAGATAAATAGTAGATTATTACTAAATGAAATAACAGGGATAAATAAAACCTTAAACTGAAATCAATACTATTGATTTGAAGGCTTATAGAAAGATTAATCTTTGCAATCATTTTAAATTGCACCTTGTTTTTTCAGCAGTGTTATGCTTAAAGGCTTTAGAAATGCATCCTGAATTTGATAACATGAATCAAATACCAGTCTAGGCTGATCATTCAAAGCTAAAAAGTAAACCAAACAAAGATAGTGATTTCTACTATAAAAAAATTACTATTAATGAAAGCAAACAAGGAAGACTAATTTATGACTGCTATACATCAGGAGAAACTACATTGAACTGATTGACCAATATATATTCAAAAATATAATAAAATTACAATTATTGTCTAGAAAGTAATAAATAGCTAATGAAACAGTCACTGGAATACTAAATCCATGTATCTTTCTGCATATTTTATGCATGTTTTATTCAGCTGTTATTTAGAGGTTTGTGTGAGATTGTTCCTAGAATTGCATATATTTTATGTTAAATTAATGGGAAGATAAAAATTTTCTAGGCTTATGAAGCAATCAGTTGAAAGTTAAGAAAAAACAGTAGTGAAATATGGATATGGTGTTTTAGTTTTCTAGTGGTTTATCTCAGTAGTCATAACTTTTCTCTCTAAAATTACTAAAAACTATTTACCATCAGCATGGCTCTCTAAAAAGAGGAAGGCAGATTTTAAAATGTGTGAATTTTGTTTCCTTAAGTTTTGAGTGGACAGTTAGATAGCAGGAGGGGGTGGGAAATACTTGTTAGAATGTCTGAAGAATGGTATCCAAGATGAGATATTGTCCAAACCACTATACTTTGCCATACTATTTTGCATGGTACTGCCAAGCCACAATAGAAAAAGAAAAAAATGGAAAGTCAAACTTAATCTGGGCAAATATTTCTTTATGCCTATACAAAAAAACACCAGGATAACTTGAGAACTATGTAGAGTCCTGAAATGGGACTAGGAAAGAAATAGTAAGTGCAGCCTCTTTTAAAAAATCAGTGTTAGTATGGTGAGCTACACCCAACACACTTAGTTTTAACAACAGTCCCATTTCTTAGACAGTCATGGATTTCAGATTCTCTACACTAATACAATTCTTCTCAAGAAACTTGCTCATTTTAGAAGTTTTTAATCTGATACCCTTTCACTGTCTTAGCCTTTCTGAGCACTATTTTGTCCTCATCTTCAAAGTCTCACAGACCTATTCTGATCCCAAATATCTCTAGGACACTAACAGTGACTATGTGGACTAGAAACAGCTAAGCTCAGTTTCTCCCTTTTCATTCTATGACAGAAACTTCATCTTGATCAAGAAGGTGAAGCAAATAATATATAGCATTTTTATCCTCTCCAGGTGATAATGCTGCAATATTTATCTACCTATTCCTTTCCCAGTATATTGAACAGGCTTTGTCTCCCACTTTTCAACATTACCTGGCAGTAGTCCTTCAGATCTCTTAACAATGTTATTTCTGCAAGATAAGAGGTACAAATAGGAAGGTATATAGAACAGAAACTGCCCTGCTTATTCCTTTGTTCATGAGTTTTCCATTTACCACAGGTCTCAAATTTTATTAGAAACTCTCAGAAGTAAAGAGGTGTTAATGAAGTGTTTTGGAAAAAGGAACTTTCCGGCGTTAAGCTGTAACAAACCCTTAATGTCTCAGATCCAGGACAACTGGGGCTGGAAGGTACCACTGGAATGCTCTAGTCTAGTCCACTGGGTAGGGCAGGGCCAACTAGATTGGGTTACTAGGGCTGGGGCCAGTGGGGTTCTGCAGATGTGCTGTTTGCTATCTACAGAAGAGGTCCTTCCTGTGTTATCGACTAAAAAAACCCCACCAGTTTTGAATCTCTCTTTCCTCAGGTGTCTCCTAGCACCAGCCCTGTTTAACTGCCTGTGCTTTGCCCTGTTTGGATGTCTCCTCTTGTCCCTGGGATGCCATTATACTATAGTCTGCTCTGATATGTGTTTGGTACAGTTCTTCCCAGGAGTCTCTGCTTTAGTCCTTGTTTGAGACTCTCTTTGCTCTTGACTGCTAGAGCTGCTCCTCCAGCCTTCCTCAGAAGACTGTTACTCTGCTCTCTTACCTTTGTCTCCTTAACATCTCTTTTCTTCTGCATCTCTCTCCCGATATGTTGTCCCTTATATCCTGGCATCTCTTTCATTTTCCCCCTTGCCTCAACTCAGGTGTCACACCTGCCTTGGTGTTGGTTTGTTGCATCTTTTCTTTTTTAGATGTTAATATCCTTCCTTAAATATACTTTTTGCAGAGGCACCATATACTCCTCTGATGGGTACAGTTGTGTGTTCAGTGGGTTGGTTTTATCCATAGCAGAGCTTATCTGTAACTGGCTATGACTAGCTCAGAGAAGCCCCAGATCTTCTTTCACATAGATCATCACTGCATGTCATTTTCTACTACTGAAACCCGCTGCCTATGTCTGGTACATGTTTAAATGGAATTTTTTTTTTAAATTTCAGGTCAGGTCCATTGGCTTTTATTTTGTCACTTACTTCCCATCCTTGTAGGTCTAATTATTTGGGGCATCAGAAGTCTAAGTGCTGTTTAGAGAAGTGCAAGACTACTGATAAAGTAGAAAGAATACATTGTTTCAAATAGATGATTCATGATCTACCAAATGTATCTTATGCAATATATGGATAATCAATTATTAGTTATGTGCTGGTTTTGCATTGATTGAAATTTGGTGAGGAGAAAAGCCACCCATGGAAGTGATTTTTCTAAGAACAGTTGTGATAAAATCAATCAGTGACTAGTTTTGAATATCGACACTTTGTTAGCCCATTAGAAAATTGAACATTCCTCTGTGAAGACACATGTTAAAAACCGAATAAACCCTGGGAAAAGTTCACTTTCCTTCAGACTGGGAAGAGGTAACAAGTAGGCCCAGCTCCCCCTTTGCTGTAGGGCCGAGCCAGGCAGGCCCTGCTGATAAGGCTGGGCCCATTCCTGGGAAGCAGCTGGGCCGTCCGGCCCGGATGGGGCCCCAGTGGCTGTTAACATCCTGCTGCTAAGCCGCTTCTCCCTCTCCTTCTACCCCAGCCAAGAGGCTGGCAGGCAGAGGAAGGGAGGGCCCAGCCTCGCGAGAGATCATGTGGCCAAGACTAGGGGTGGCTCTGCACCCGTGCAGAGTGGCCCCGCAGCTGGAATTGAATGCAGCCGGAACCCCTGAGATCCTGGCACAGCCCAGTGCTGCCTGAATCTGTCATGACCACTGACCGACTGTCATGACCTCTGCAGGCCTTGGGAGAGGTATTAACTCTTTCCTTGAACAGATGAAACTTGCAAAATGTTGAACCCTCTCTGAGTGAGAGAAAAGGACAGAGTAAAAATAGGTACAGAGACAACATGAAAACATCATGGTCAGTTAAGGAGGAGTCAAATCCTAGATGAGAGGAGAATGAGGGATGCCTAGTCTTAGACTGAAATGTTTTCATAAGGCCATGGTGATGGACTGTGATATACTAGAATATTGTTTTAAGTCATGGAAAACATGTATGGGGTGATGAAGAATGTTTAAATTGCAGATATGAGCAAAGGCATTTATGTTGAATTAAGTAAATGCTGAAGTAGCATGAGAAGCATCTCATGAGAAGTTTGAAGAGAGAGAGAGAGATGAGATGAAGATGAAGACCTGGTCTCTAGGAGAGAAGAAGACCTCTATTCCCAGAGATAAAAACTATCTCAGAGAGAGATGAAGAGAACCTTTGCTTTTAAACCGTTCATCTTTAAAATGGTACCCCAAAAGTTTAGACATGTCCCATAATGCAGCTGTGGGAAGGCTGTGTGATATGGGAGGGACTTCACAAATGCAGATTCCCAGGAGGCTGCTATTTGTGAGAACTGAAGCCATGAGAGAACTGTTTTCCTTGTGGAGGTGTTTCCATGACATGGCCAAACCAGACTTCTCGCTCTAAAAGAACTGATGAAAGACTGTTTTAGAGGTGGTAAACTGACCCAGGTTCTAAGTTTTGTCTCTGCACATTGTCAGTGAGAAAGAAAAGAAGTTTGTGGGGGAGAAGTGTTTTGAAGGTTTTATTCTGATTCTTTTTCCCTCTTGCAGTTTAGTTAATAAAGCTTTCTTTATTATCTCTAAAGTTCAAGCCTGCTTTGCTTTTCTCCTAGTACTGTCTCACAGCAGGAAAATGAGTAAATAATTCTAGTGGGCACTCAACCCACCACACATTATCACAGCTCATGAAGCTTCTGTCAAGACAGAAGAAGACATGGATTTGACTTTATGAGCTGTCCAAAAGATTTGAAGGCCTATTTTGTTAACTGAAACAGGCTTGTGTCTTGAGATGATAGAGGATATCCTTCTTACCCAATTTCAACTCTAAGGATCTTCCTGGTTTTGTTTATATTCCTTGATCCAGGCTAATAATATGACTTTGATTCCTAAAGTTCACCTTAGGAATTTGCTTCTTTAAACCTTATTTTCTCGACAATTGAAGTGTCACAAAGCACATTGCTAAAAACTAGATAAATACGCATTGGTCCTTTAGTTGAATTTTATTGCTATATAACAGCTAAATCCCTTTATTTACTCTTTTTTTCCCACCTAGTCATACAGGGTTCTTTCCAGTGCATTGTTAACAAAATACTTTTCTTACAATGCAGAAAATTTTGAATTAATTTCTAATCTTGGAGGACTTTAGGTGGCAGATGTAAAGGCTTTTCCCCTCTCCCTCTCCTTTAAGGGACTTGAGATTCTCTTATGATTATATCAAATGAATGAATCAAAAAAAAATTGAAGAAATCTTCAATTTTTTAACTTTTGAGCATTTAATTTAGGATTAGGTATTTCTGTGCAAATTAGCACTTAATGATTTATAAGTGCCATGCAATAGCAACAAAAAAACACAAACCCCCATTCTCATAATTTGTGGTGTTTCCTATCTATGTCTCATTCTTCCAGCATTTGGACTCCATGGAAACAGAACTGTGAACCCAGAATTTTTTTGTTCAGAGACCTTATCTCGTATTTGCAGGCACTAAATATCTTAAAGGGAAAGAAAGCATCTGAGGTCCTTGTCATGTGATATTAGTTGTAAGTTCCTTATAAATACAGGCATAAATTCAGACCTGCTGGCTTTACAAATTTCTCTATCTATCATAGGCTTTTAAGGAGAAAAAAGAAAGTTAATCTCCAGCATATACTGTAAATGTAGTCAAAAGTAAAAAGATAAAAATAAGTAAAGGAAAAAAGTAGTTAAAAGATTAAAAGATAAAGATACTAGTGGACCTCTGGAATGCTAACAAATAAGTACTATGGGCTATAAAGAGGAATTAAGAGCCAGCCACTAAAATTTTGGATTTTAATGAGGAAAACTATACCATGATTAGGGAAGTAAAATAAGAGAATGTGCAGATTAAAACTGGATTAGTTGTGGAGATATCATATATGGATGCAAGGAGATTAAGAACATAGATTGAATTAATCCAGGACTAGAAAGAGATTTTATAATTTGAGAGAATTGAAGGGTGTTTCTTTTTTGAAGGAAACTTAAATCTCTACTATTAATAATGAATTAGCATGTCTTATACATCGCACATATTTTTTAAAGGAAATTTTAACTAATAAGCCTAGATATCACCTAGTAGAATACAAAATAACCTTTTGTGTCAATTCTTTCTGAGTTGATGAATCTACTTCTGGAGAATTTTCATTGTATGAAAAGCCACTTGGTTACCAAGAGTCTGAATAGGGTTTTGATTCATCTAACAAATATACGTATATTTTTAGCACTTTGAGGCTGTTACTGATTGCCACTGAGTTTAGATATTTCTTTTCATCAAAGGCATGTCACTGTTTTTAACTGGTAATGAGTCAGTCTAGGGTACATATAGAAGAAAAATGGTATCATTAATGTTCTGGCTACCAAATTATGTTCAAGCTGTGAAGGATTCTGTGGTATTGAGAAGGAAAAAAAAAAAAAGAGTACCTTCTATCACAAGCCTTCTTTTTTTACTTTTATAATTGCAATTTTGTAACTTGGTATTTACATGACTTCATTATTTCCTTAACTTTAAACATTTTAGAGTCTTAGATATAGCATATATATATGTATATCATATAAGTATATGCAGTAAAAATGTCTCCTGACAAAATCAAATGACAAAATCAATAGTTTTACCTTTTTATGTCATTCATATATTTCTTTTTTGCTTCTCACTCCTCCAATATGGAAGCTCTTAACAAAGCTATTCCCATTCAAAGTAATACATTTTAATTTTTTACTGAACAGGATTTCAGTGAGGTGCTTATTTTTGTGCCACTTACAGAGTTGCCTACTTTGATATGTAGAAGCAAATGGAAAAGGAGCACAGAAAAGTTGTGATGGAAGAGATTTGAAGTTGTCCTGTAAGAACTCAGGCAGTTAGAGATTAAAATTGCCACCTTATTCCTGATACAGAGCGGACTGTATTTGACGCTTACCTTAAGTATAAACAACCTTTTATAGCAGTCAAGCCTAGATTGATATATCACTCCTTTAAACTGGCAGAAAGCAACAAGGACCTGAAAGTGTTACTGAGGGATCTCACTTGTCTGTGCCAGCCAAATAACACAAAGTCACTCAATTACCCTTCCTCCCACAATTTTTTTACCAGAAGATGCTATTCTTTACATTATTACTTACTGTCTGAGTCAGAAGTATATTTTCATGATTTATTTATATAGCAAACAAAGCTTTAAATAAAACATGCATCCAAATTCAAAGTTCTGTCTCTAATGTGTCAGTTATGTGACTAATTCATTAGGTTTGTCACTGACTTATGAATTATACAAGTAACTTTTAAGATGTGAAGTTGATTTGGATCCATATTTTATATTTTGGAATGTAAATATCTGTTTTATTAATAGCTGCTTATAAAGAACGAGCTTAGCAGTTAATGTACACACTTATCATTGAAAATATGGTGTGCCCACAGTGCACCACTGAAATACAGAGTTACCTACAAAGATTTCTATCTATAGCCCTCTTTTAAAAAAACAGATGTTCTTCTGCCTTACTAAGATGGATTCTTCTGTTTTCTTCTAGGAGACAGGTGGGAGGATAGAAATGGAGAGACAGTAATACTTGAGGTTCACACTGTCATCAGAGAATCTGTCATATTTTGTTACTTCTGAGCCTGTCTGTGCAAAAATGAAAGCATATCAGTCAGTATTTTGGATCTCTAGAGAAGTCACAGCTCAATTATCGCCCCCCCCCCAACTTAAACCAGGTGAGAAGAACTATATCAAATCACAAATAAACCAAGCATGTAAGGATTATAGAAGCCAAGTGCTTAATGCACATCAGAGACAAAACATTCTTTAAATTCAAAATTTTCCATGAATGTTAGAAATAAGTATATCTGCTTTTCAATGAGTTTGCATTTTTGCCTTCTAATCCACTTGGACAAGACAAGCCTGATATATTTTCATCCTCTGAAACTAGGCCGGCACAGCACTTGGTGTGGATAGTATTGCAGGAAATGGCTGTTGACTGGCCAGTGTGCTGCTGCTGCTGCAAAGAGCACACAATCTGAACTCTCCTGTCTCCTGATAAATACAATACCATTCTCAAAGAAGCATCCACCCAACTCTTCCCATATTTGCACTAATGTAAATTATTTCTAATAGAAATAATTTGAAGTTTGTTTCAGATTTGATTGAAGTTGGTAAATAGGATTCAAACCTTACTAGGAGAAAAACAGAATTTTCCCAAATGCATGTCACATGTCCATAACAAAACAATCTGAAAATTAAACTGTCAATTAAAGAGAGCTAGCATCTGTTTTCAGGTTTTAGAGTTTCTGTTTTATGGAAAGAAACATCCATAAAACAACAGCTTCACTAATTCTTAAAATTTTTGTCTGAGCAAGCGATAAAAACTTTCTCTGCAAATGTTACTTAAGATAAATGAGCGTTTGAATGCTTATGCTACATGCATTTTATTGTTCCTGGTGATGGTTAATACATGGATTTGTGAGCCTGCCAAAAAACCCCAAATGGAACAAAAGCCCACAAAAGAACCTTCCTTTTAAGAACTCTAAGAATGAGATCCCATAAATCTGGAAGTACCCCATTCTGTAGTGAATTAATAAGAAGTTATGGATTTGTTAAGCCAAGCAACAGTCAAATTAAGTGTAAATCCCAACCCTCCCAGGGAAGGTAGTGTAGAACTACATATTCCTCTAGCAATATAACAATACTTTAATATTTATTCAAGAGCTTTGTGACTGCCTCTCTGAAAAGACCTCTATCCAGTGCAAGGTCTGTTGCTTTTATGCAAAAGTGTGAGGTTTTTTTTGTAAACTACTGTGAATTATATCAGTGTATTACATGGGCATATTCCCTGCCCATCAGCAGGGAGTTGGAACTTGATGAAATGTAAGGTCAAATGCTGTAATGGTCAAACCCAAACCATTCTGTGATTCTATCATAAAACTAACTAAATCAAGTTTCAAGATATTTGATTACAATACATTTATACATCACTCAACTGAGTCTTACTGATCAAGACAGGATGAGGTGATCCCTCAGTAATTTTCTCTTCCTTTAGATCATCTACATTTTAAAAGCCACATGAAATGAGGTGAAAAAGGAACACCAGAAAACATGTACTATCCTCACTTCATTGAGAGGATCAACTGAGGGACAGGCCTTCTGAGGGAAAGCTTTACACAGACAGAGAGAGACAGCCTCCCCTCTTGCCCCTCCCCACTTCCCCCCTCAGAAACTTACTGCTAATTGAATACTGGTGAGCTGGCAGAGTCAAGACCATAATTTCACATTCTTTACTATTTTGAAAATGTCACAATCTCAGTGGGTCAAATTATGTTCTTGGTTATGAATATCTGTGTACCATTCGGCCTCTTATTCAGGGGCAGGTATTCCTGATTTATACTGCTGTAGAAGGCTCCATGAATTCAGCTGGATTTGTACCTTCTAGCCCAGAACAACCTTTGACCTAGTGACTGAGACCCACATTTAATAACTATGTAGCAGAATAGGTCACCCAGTAAAAATTAAAGGACTTCAGAGTCATCCTCTATGAATGATTTAGAGATATGAAATTTCCATAGCTTTTTCCTGCAAGTATTTCTCCCAAAGATCTACCATTTCCCTTATTAAACATACAAGAGATGCCATAGAATCTACTTGCTTGAATTTTAGATTCTAACCTTTTAAAGGTTTTCAGTCATTCAGCCAGAAGTGATTTCCTTCTGCATGCATGAAGCTTTCCTTGCTAGAATTACTTTTCTGGAGATAGAAAATCCATGACTGACTTGACCTTGAATTGTTTATCTCTACAGCAAAATTTCTTCTGAAACAAACTTATCAGGCCAACAAGGCACAGACGTCGATGCCCTTTTACCCTGTTCCTGCTTCTCTTCCTCTCATTGTTACTGACCTCAAATCCTGAAGAGAGAAGTGAATTTAAAAATCTATGTGAGCTGACTAGCACATACTACAGATTGCAGATGTGTAGTGTCCATCTCTCATCTCATTTATTCTTCTAATAAAACCTACTAGGTATTATAATGTTGTATGGGAGAACAGAAGGGAAAACAAGAGTGTTTTGGGAAATGGTACAGATAAAGCACTCGGGATTTCTTATTTTGAGCCAAACTACCGATGCAAGGTCATAGGATGATGCAACCGATCTTGATAAGCATCATAGTCAGAGGCCTTTTTTAAATGATCAGCCCCTTAATTATGTAAACATCCTGAAAGTCTTTGAATCATCAGTCAGTGTGGCATGAAGCAACAGAAGCAACAGCTACAGTAAATTCTGGGCGCTGAGCACTAGACCAAGCTGGATTAAAAGTTCCCAAAGTCAGGAAAATCCATACAAGGGTTCAAAGACTTACCAGGAAGGGGCAGCTCTCATTTCTGAGGCTGATGTGAAGCAGACCTTGTCTATTGACAGCAACAACTGGTTACATAATAAAGTTTACAAGAGAAATAAAGATTTGGTCGCAAATCTTAAAGTTTAAGATTTTGCTAATAAAATCTCCTGAAACCCAATATTCTACTTTTCTAAATGATAGAGAATTCTTTAGGTTAAATGCATCAGTATTTGTTAGCAATAAGCTTTTACTCTTAACCTACATCAAGTCTCTTAACCCACATTCTTATCTGCTTTTTTCCTCTTAATCCATATTAATTTCTGGATATCTTCTGTCATTACTTCCAGAAAAAAATGTCCAGGCATATTTTATTCTAATTTTTCACAGGAAGAATTTTTGTTTGTTTTGTTGTTTGATTGCTTGG
>VWYO01003918.1:28160-39119 GCA_013400275.1 Rhadina sibilatrix
AAAAAAAAAAAGCAGTGACATGAATGGAACTTAAATGATAATTCCAATGTGAAAATAAGCAATAAAAGGCATCATGGTGATAATGCTACAAGCATTGCAGCTCACAGATTCAGTAGATGGTGTAATTTTTTCTGAGGACAAATAGTTAAGTATCATTGAGTACTGCATGATTGCAGGACACTCCGCCTTCTCAAAGACTGGCTGAAAATGAATGTTTGATAGAATTTAGTTCCTTCTTTCATATTTTTAATACTCTCCAGTTTCTCTAACTATTCGCAAGAGATGTCGTGCTGAAGAGATTTGTTCCCTGGTGATTATTTTTTTTTAACAGAATTCTATGGTTCCAGTAGAAATCTAGTATATGCAGACTCTTCTGAACATTTGCTTCATAGTTATCAGAGACTGTCATAATCTCAAGTCAGAGACCTAATTTGCTCTTTCCAATGTTATGTAGAAAGTAAAACTATATAGAAATTTCCCAGTTGTTCAGATCTATGAGGAGCCTCCATACTGGGAAAGACAAGCATAATCTGCAGAGACAAGAAAACTAGATTACCTTGAAGAAAATTATATGAATTTGTCAGTAGCTCATAGAGACACAGAACTCAATTACTTGAGAGGGCTCAGGGTGCACAGAAATTTGTGGAGCATTTTGTATTTGCAAAATACAATTTTCCTTCAAGCACTCAGATATTTTCAGAGGAGGTCCTGTGATTCTTGAAAGTGAAAGATTACGTAAGGCCCAAGACTCACTACAAATCTGGATGAAGTCCCATTCTGAAAATGACAAAGTAATTTAAAAAAATGAATTTTTACTGGGCTAAATACAATTAGAGGATGTTAGGAATTCTGTAATTATATTCATTTTCTCTTTTTCCCATCTTTCCACTGAGCTCCATGGTAGTACTCTTTGTACGTTCACTCCCAATCTGAGCAACATGAAGAGAAAATAACCTGTTTGCTTCAAAATAACAAAACATAATATCAGCGAATCCATAAGGGAGAAAGTTGTACAGCTGCTTACTGTATTGAGTCTATTCTGGCTTTTAAAATGTTCTACTATATCTTGTAGGTTGATTTAAGAAAACCCAAAAAAACAACCAAACAAGAACAAAACACTCCCCACCTACCTAATGCAAACAAATAACCAAAACAAAACATTTCCAAAACCCAGTCTGTGGTTCTGTGTGTTCTACCTTGTTCTTGTTCTGCTGGTTCACACTAGATTCTGTTTGTCTAGTGAATTTGCAGAGGCAACTAACAAAAACAGTGTTTTTTTTTTCCTCTATATACTTCTGTCCATTAGCCTACAAAGCACACTGTGGTTTACACTGATAAAAGAAAAAACGACCTCAGCACTACTTTGAGTGCTACTTTGAACACAAATCAAAATCTCATGGAAGTACTAATACGATATCTCTCACCTCTTGCATAACAATTAAATTAGGTAACACCAGCTTGCCTATGAAAAAAAGGACAAGAAAGGTGTATTTTGTGTTTGACATGCTTTTGCTGAACTGAGATTGAATAATTTCTACTTTTCTATGCCTTGTTAAACTACTAACAGGATAAGGCAATATTATGTTAGGTACTGAGCAAATTAAATGCACTATGTTCATGTTTCAGCTATAATCAGTGGGAATACTAAGGATCCTGTGAGAAGTAACAAAATTTTTAAAGCAGAAATACAAATATAAGGAATGATTTAATTAGTCAATACAAAAGAGACATTATTTCAGTTATTTACTACTATTTCACATTTTCACATAACTTACTTCTTGTACACAACTTGAAAAACTGTATTACATACAGGCACATTGCTATAGTGCAGTTATTGCAGAACTAACGAATCTGCTCGTCTAGAGGAAGAGAAACGTGTTTCAAACCAACAACAAGTGATTTAGTTTTCACTCAGGAAAGCCAGGTGGTCTTGTACCATTGGAGTGTCTTTTGAACAATCATTACAAAGGTTGAGACTGCAACAGAAAAAGCCAGTGAGATTTCTTGAGGAGAGAACTTTTGTGTAAATTGTATGGACGTAGAGGATCTAATAACAAACTGCAAACCACAGTTTGCACACAGAAAATGCACACAGCAGCTCAGCAGATAATTTGAAAAGCTGACTGCAATAGATCATATGTCACCACAGACGCTAAATCAGATTCAGTAGAGTAGAGTAAGCTTTACTTCTCCCATATGGATTATTCAATATTATGTCTGGTTCTTTTCAATGCAAACAGTTTGTCTTCTCCCCACAGCTTAGCTGTGAGTGTATAAATGGTGCTGCTATTGAGCAGAGTGATAAAGACGGACAAGCCAAGATCGCATAGTGGATGGAGAGTACCACCTCTTTAACAATGGACACTTAACTACTGACAATCCTCACTGGAACTTTTTTTTAGTAGATACACTGTTTCAACCTATCTCCTCTGCTACTGCTTGCTAAGGGTACCTCGTGAGAAAAACAGGCCAGATGGAAAGCTAAGCTCAAACTGGGAAAAAAGAAGGTAACTGATGCTAAAATTAAAGCTTTCAGGATGTGCCATAAGAAGGGTTTTCTTGAAAAAAAGTCTTAGTAGTTCCTTAATTTGGTTCAGCCCAAGAGCCTGAATGCCACACTATTAGTTGCCCTGATTAAGGACTGAAACACTACGTCAATTTTTCAAATTCAAATCAAGGTGAATCCACATGAAGCATTATACTGAATTCAAATGAATCATTGTGATTTTCCTATCAAAAGTTCCCAGAAATTTTAATCTATAAGAAACAATATTATCTGCATTTATATGCTTATATAATTATATATTTATTTTGGTTTTGCTGCAGGATAAAATTGAATTTCCAGTTACTCAAATAACATACAGTGATAAGATCATGCTATTAAGAATCAATAAATGTGTGCGTAGAAACCATGTCTTGGAGTTATCTGATGTGAGCAAGGATATAGTCTATTTTTAGAAGCTCACTGTATCAGTGTAAAATTGTAAAATTAGCACTTCTGCTATAGTCTTTCACTCCCTGATTAATTTTTAGATTATAACTTACTGACTAGAGGTCAAAATTGTACGGGCAAATGGATATTCTACAGTATATAGTGTGTATATATATTTTCAAAGCAGAAACACAAATATAAGGATATAGATATAGATATGTATATATATAGATATGTATATGTATGTATATAACTGTAACAGCCATTAAATATCCACTCTATCAGTGAATTCATACAGTATTGAGCTAATTGCAGAATTGCTAATGCTTTAAACATAAATGAAATTGTCTCTTGTTCCTTACCCTTTCATTATCAGAGACAAAAGGGTTAAAGTTAGAATCTGAGTTAAACTTCAAAGGAAATTAGGCATAATGAGTTGAAAAAATGCTGCGATGAAATCAGAAATGAATATATCAAAATGCCAGCTGTAACATCATTATTTCTAAGGAAATAGATCTCTTTTCTTCTTAAATTCTTGTGTATCACTATTAAGCCCTTAAAGGATTTGTGGTACTGTGGGTGTGTTTGTATGTTTGGTGGTTTTTTTGTTTTCATTTGGTTTGGTTTTTTGTTGTTGTTGGTGGTGGTTTTTGTTTTGTTTTTGTTTTTGTTTTGTTTTGTTTGTTTGTTTGTTTTTTGGGGTTTTTTGTTTGTTTTTGTTTGTTTTTTTTTTCCAATAAATATGTGCACCTCATAAAAACTAGCATTTTAAAAGATCCATGGAGTTCTGTTTGCTTTACCCATCACCTCTCTCCCATAGTGCCCATCATGGCTCCTGCCTGGCTGTACTGCAGGGATGATGATAGTGAAAACCTTGTTAGAGTCACTCTACCAACTGAAACAAATTTGATTCAGCCAGCAGCACTTTTGTGTTCGAGAACTAAAATAAGATGGGTCTGATGCAGTTCTTTTCTTAAGGTGAATTGACACCTGTGATAGCAGGTGGCTTTTTTTTTTTTTTCTTTTTTTTTCTTATCAAAAGCTTTCCTTTACGACTGAAAAGAACAAAGGACCTGTGAAACCACCGTTCGTTCTATTTTTGTCTGTTGTTCCAACAGTATGTATTTTGCTGACTGAATATGGCAAATGAAGCTAGTTGTGTCTTTCAGGCAGAAATTTCTCTCCCATTTGACATATTTCAGGGTCTGAACGCACGGCTTCTATAAAAAGAGAACAGAACAGCACAGAAACAAGGAATTTCAATCAGTGGGCCGAATCTTTAAATACTGGATCCAGGCTACCTCTGCGTGGAGGAAAAGGATGACGTAATGCTCTGGTGAAACAAAAAGGCGAGGGCCTGGGCCGGGTGGTGCGGGCGGCTGGGGGCGGCAGTCCCGGGCCGGGCCGGACCGGAGCAGCACCCGGGGCGGCCAGGTGGCGCCCCCACGCCGGGAATCGCCCTGGGCGGGCCCCGCGGGCCCCACGCCGCCCGGGAATGCCCGCCCGGGAATGCCCGCCCGGGAATGCCCGCCCGGGAATGCCCGCCCGGGAGCGCCCGGCTGCCGGCCCCAGCCGGGCCGCTGCTCGGCAGCCTGTGGGCGCAAGGTGTGAACGCGGCCGGGCTGTACGGGTGACAGCCTGTGCTCAGGGAACCATAGCGCTACGGAGCTGTTTGGGATATTTTCTCCTGCTGTACAGCATTGCAGAAACTTACACGGGCTGCTAACGCGGGGCTAAAAAAGAGCGTCAAAAGAGCCAAACAGCCAAAGAGCCAAATAATGTGTGTAAGGATTTTATGTTAACTCCCCTTGCTCCTAACCGAGAGCTGCCTCTCGTCTCTCATGAGACGCCACCTGGAGTACTATTACCACGTCTGGAGTCCTCAGTATAGGGAAAGTTGTGGACTTGTTGCAGCTCCTCCAGAGGAGAGCAAAAATTTGATCCAAGGGCTGAAACAGATATCCTATGAGGAAAAGCTGGGAAAGCTGGTGCTTTGCCTAGAGCAGAGAAGGCTTTTGGTACTGAAAAGGGGTATTATAAGAAAGATTGGGTCAAACTTCTTAGCAGATCTGTAGCAATAGGAGAAAAGATCGTGGTTTTAAACTACAGAAGAATGTACAAAGAAGAATTCTTTTTTGATGAGGGTGGTAAAATACTGGTACAGGTTGCACAGAGAGGTCTTAGATACCCTCTCCCTGATGACATTCAGTGTCAGTTCAGACAGGGCTCTGAGTTATCTGATCTGTCTGAAGATGTCCTTGGCCCATTACAGGAAGTGTTTGGATTAGATGACCTTTAGTGCTCACTTCCAACCCAAACTTTTCAGTGGTTCAATAGTTCTATGGCTGTGCTGCCACTTGACATGAACCTGAAGAAATGGACTCCTCTCTGTCTTACAGGAGGCATCTAGTTGTGTGTCACTTTTCAGAAACCGTAGCTGACAGCTAAAGGAAGCTATTAACAGTATTTATGGTGGTTGCTAACGTAAAACCATTTGTGGATAACTTTTCAGCAATTTCCAGATAATATTGCCATTTATAATTAGCATACTTATAGAACTTCTGCAAGATCTTTCCATTCAGTCTCTACCACAAAGGAATTCATTATCTGCTGTGTCCATGAGATCTCTTTGCATGGACTGGCTAACCAATTTATACCAATAGACCCACTGAAAAACCTGCTGTGTATGCTTTTCCTGAGCATGTTATACTATCATAATAGGGTAAAGAAAGAGAAGAGAAACAAAGCATAGATGCAGAATAAGCAACAGAAATAAAGATATCTGAGCTAACTTACTTTCTGTAAACATGCCATTTTGGCATGTTTCACTCTCCTAAAATAACCAAGTTGTTGACAATATTTTTGGTTTAGGGAGAGAAGAGGCCTATTTCCATTCTGTTTTAAAGATATTAAGGAGCAACACTTGTGCTGATATCTGAAGTATTTTATCTGCACACTGAAGACTTTTCCATTGTTAATGTCTGTTGCACGTTCTCTACTTTCCTGTGCTAAGTACAGATACATAAAAAGCGTTAAGCGTAAATGTACCCAGAATGAACCCTCTACTCCAGGAACAAACAAACAAATTCTGAATTATAATAAACCACACAAACAGGATTACACTTTTCAAAACTATGTTGTTTGTGAAAGTGAGAATAGGTAGTAATTATGTATAACAGGAATGCCTAGTAAATATGAAAAATATGATATTAATATTATTTAGAGTTTTAGTTAGTAATACAGAAATATGAATATTTAGTTGAGTGTTATGAGCTCTCTGCATATTGTTAAAGGGTAGCTTCAGTGGGGTGCATGTTTTATCATAGGGTACAAAATTCTTCACACTTGGAACTTCTATTGCCTCTTTCCCTCCTTTTGTGTTGCAGAGACTGGGTGTAGAAGAGTACTGGGTGGTATAACAAGTGATTAGAGGGTACTTGTGACATAAAGAATTTAATAATTTTCACTGATGCTTATCCTGCCTATAATACCTGATTGAAATATATTCTTAGTTGAAAACTTCCTTGTCTTTGTTTTAAGAATATTATTTACAGCATTGATTCATACCTTTAATCTTTAATCTTCTGCTTTTCCTTGCTCACTTTTTATTCTAGGTTTTTTTTTTTNCTCTGCAGTCTTCTCTGGTTTTTCACGTTCACCCACATCATCTTGAGCTCTCTGACATTTCAGTCTGTTGATGCACACAAACATTCTGCCAAAACAAGTTAGCTAGAAACAGGGCCATCCTTAGTGACTGCTCCACTTTCAGCACTACATTGTACCAACTGTGATTGACAGAGCTTATGCTGTCAAGCCTAATAGTTCCTAAGTGGTGATTAACTGGGCTAGTGATACACAGATGGGGGTTGATGGACACCTAACTTTCTGCTGCACTAGTCCCACCCAGATGCAGATTCTTTACTCTTTCAGAAATGCCCCACTGGATGATTTACTATGCTTTGCTAATTATTGTGGTGGTTTGGTTGTTCATTTTGCCTCTACTCACCTCAGTTATGAGCTCTGCTGTCTCACCCTGAGGAAATAAAAAATGTGGGAGCTGCATGAAGACAAGAGAATGGAAGCAAAATATCTGAAATAAATCTGCCAAAAGTCTGGTGCTTTGTCTAAAAAGTATGAAATGACAAATCAAATTATGCTGTTATGGAAATAAGTTCTGGACCTATGTTCCAAGAACATATGACAATTTCTTTAAGCAGTGTTACTCTCCCATTACTCAATCTCTTTACATCATGCACACATACATCATTATTCTTTCTCTTCTAACATTTTTCTGCTTTGCTCTACCATACTCTAATTATCCAGACTATTACAATCCAAACTCTAATAATACCCCACTTTTCATTGTCTATTTCTCTCTGCAACAGTAAAAGAATAATTTTGAGAATTTTTAAGCCTTATTCTGTCTCCATAAATCACTGTAAGATTTCCTTTATATTTAAGTGTATTGTATTTGTTGTCTGTGGATGCATTTGGTCCCACACAAAATACTAATGGTTTAAGCAGAATTGTGTATTATAGGATGACCGGTATCATACAAAGCTGTTGCACAACATCAGAATACCTGAATGTGCTACATGCCCAGATTATATGATAGAGGAGGATCTGGAGCTGGCATATATTCTTACTTAAAAAGAATCTAAATAACTATTAAAAAAATCTTTTTATGAAAGACTGTGAAATCTCTGGAATAAAACTCAGAAGGTGTAATGAAGCTTAAATTTCTTACACTGAGATAACCTTGTGACGCACTTTGGGTTTGTTTGTAGTACCTTATAGCTTTAGTTAAGATTAGGCATATGCCCTCAATACAAGAATTGCTCTCCTATGGTCTGCAGTGTCAAGTGTTTGTTCTTAAAGTGCATAAAATGAATATTTCTCAGATGAATTTGATAGAAATTTTCGATCAAATGGAGTTGGGCAGGCATTTCAAAAGTGCACATACAGCAGTTCAGCTTGTAATTACCTTAAGTCCCTGGTTCTCTGAGACATGGAATCCACCTTAGATTTATTTTTTGCTGGTCATTTCTTCACCAGCCGTAGGCACCATTCCTATGGGGAGATGGCTGTTCACTACCTGACCAATGCACAGTAGTTCAACATGGAGCAGGAGCAGAAAATACTCTGAGATAAAGATTGCACTAATAGGAAATTGGAGCAAGAAGTGTATAAATTAATATCTAGAAATGTCTTCTTAGGAATACATTTTATCAGGTGTGCTTTGAGGACCAGGAATACAGTGAATTTTGATATTTAAATATCAGGCTAGCATCACTCTGAGTAATTTTCTTGACATAGCAATATCAGGAATTCACTTAGTGTCAATGTCAGACATTTCTCACCAGCTCTTCTGGTGTACAACCAACCTCCTCGCATGTTGCACTTCTTATAAATAAATGCAGACAGCCTTTAAAGATTGTGATGTTTCAGATGTTCCCCATCTGTAAGCTAATGATAATCTCTGACTGAAAGATTTGTAAGGCTGTGGTCATTGACATTTGGGACACACATAACCACTACGCAGCACAGCTTTTGAAAAACCTATAAATAGAATAGCCCACGCTATCTTTGGAAAGGAGACAGATTTGTTGCTTTTTAAAAAATATAAAGTTTAGCAATATATGGTAGTATTCCCATTTAGATGCCATATAATTTCAAAGACAAATTACTATTCTTTTATTCTTTTTAAACTGTGGATTACCGCAGTAAAATGTCATATTTTATGATTTATGGGAAATCTTAAGATTAGCTGCTCAATGCTTTTTGGGAATTTGCAGTATTCATTTCTCAAGCTCTACTACCAAGAATATATACTTGAGTACTCCAAGGACTGGATTTCATCAGCAGAAATACACTTAAAAATTAAGACAACTGGATGACAACTGTATTGTTCATGTATAGGGCATTACTGTTGGAAAAGGCAGAATTAGAAAATGATGCAAGAAAAGGAAGAGATGCCAGAGAAAAATCTTGAAGGTCAAGCATCTATTTATGATTTATTTATGAGTAAAGTATTTAAGGCCTTTAAGGGAAAAAGATCTTTATGAATGAATAAATTTTATACTAGATTTTGATTTTACTGTAATAACCATAGTAGTTAAAAATCCTGTCTTCTTTGCATCCTAAATGACTTTTCAATCTTCAAGTTTATTGACAAAAAGTGTTTGTCATACTCTTTTAGATATTAATTTTGTGGTCTCAGTATTTCCTAGCTGATGTATGTCAAAGGTGTAATAAAGAAGACTGAGAGTTAGAGTATTTTAAATAAATATTCCCATGCTAAATGTATGTGTGTCTACAAAGGTTGATAAAGTAGTGCAACTATTCCCTGAAGCTAGTGTAATGTGTGCAATTTTATGACTTAAGATAATTGTGCACCAAAAAGACACTGTCATTTTTCATTGTACCAAGAAATATAAGGTGCTCGTAGGGATTTTGCCAATCCAAACAAGAAACCTACAGGATAATACTGGCTTCACGTTGGCTGTTACTGCAAACTACTACCAGACACTTTAAAAAGGAGCACAATTGCTACTCTGCTAATACACTAGCATGGATGTTGGGCTAAGTCATCTCACAGGGATTTCTTGAACAGTCCATTGCCTATATTGATAGACAGATGGACTAGAAACTTTCTGGTTCTGTTGCTCCTACAGTTGCTGTTTTAAATTGTTTTGTCGATTACTTAAATGCTGATAAATATATTTAGAATAAAACAGAAAGCAATAATGTACAGGCTATGAAATCAAAAGTAGAATTACTAAGCAAAGTGATTAACATTGCCCATCTAAACAGACAGAAACCTCAAAACGTAAAATTTGTGCATGAAAATTTTTAAGCTATTCTCATAGTTTTTAAACTGCTTTCATAGTTTTGAAAGAGAAGCCAAACAAGGCGCTGGGTACTTTTAAAGATAAGTAGGCTTACCAGGTACACTATCCCTAGTGTTGTTGTCTGTACTACTGTCAATGTATCTGCAGGCTATGAGATTCACCTATGAGTTGCTGGTGTTAGTTTTTGTTATCTCATATGCATTTCCACTTAAACACAGATTTCCATTTTAATTCAGTTTCAAAGCATTAACTTCAGGTCATTCCAATGCTCGTAATTTTCTTTTCAGATTTTCAACACTTTAGGGGAAGGATTTAGGGCTGGGCATTTATTGCCTTAACAGTTTGACTGGAGATCCCATTTCATGGTTTGACAGTGCTGTGCCAGTAAAATGTTCTTCCACCTCCTTAGTTATTTCTATAGCACACAGCCAAGTATGTAAATATGTGAATAATTAAGTAAATAAGCAAATAAATAAAGTCTTCCTGATAAAATAAGACACATTACATGTGTAATTTATGCCCTTATCTGAGTTGTACGTATATAATTTGTGTGACATTTCATTTGTCTAAACAAGACCAGTACTGGACAGCCTGCAGAAATGGTGTTTTTTCACAAAGACAAAAATGGTTTTTTTTTCTTAGTAAATCCTATTATCCAGTCTGTATAGACAATGCAACCAAATGGAAGTCCGATGAAATTTCACCTTGTTTAAGTATTACTGAAATCTAAATACTAAAATTACTTCCTAACTTTTTTGAATAGCCATTGATTGCCTTTTCTTCACCAAGCTTTAAAGTAACATGGAGCATTTAGGTGTAGGAGAGAACAAATAATAAGCTCTGGGTTTTTTTTTTTTTCTTTTTTTTTTTTTTTTAAACTAATCCACTGAATTCTCATTAATATAGTGAGGGGTGTACTGCTTCAGTCAGTGCAAAAATCCTTCTTTGAAGGAGGGATCCTTCAGAGGAGGAACTGGGGAACATGGTAAGAGGAGAAGAATCTGATCCATTTCCACATATACATGTTTATCAGCACTGGAAATACATCAGTCATATATCTAAAAGTCTGAAGGGACTTTAAGAAAGTTTATTTTAAAAATACCTAGTATTAAAATCTTGAACTTTGTATATTACAACTACTGTTGCTGTTAAAAAATGTGATTTGTCAGCTCAAGT
>VWYO01003919.1:38426-58489 GCA_013400275.1 Rhadina sibilatrix
TTACAATTGCTTTTGGAGTGTCTGCCGTGTGTCTGTGTGATTGCGGTTGTGCAGTGGTACCAGGCTTTCAGAATAATTCTACTGCTACTACTCACTTTAATCTGTTTTAGGATTATGCATTTTTTATTCTTCTTGTGCAATGAAAACTGTTAATTTGTTTGTCCTGATTAAATATATTTGCCTATACCTGATCTCAGTTGAATATATTAAGGCATAAGACAAAAATTATGTGCTCTCCTTGCTATTTCCTTCATGGTAAAAGGTTGTGATACTATTTATCTGTACTACTGTGCCTCTCTATCTCTGTGAATTCTTTATCGAAATAGCGTGGTGGTGGCTTGCAAGTGATGAAAAACAGTTTCCTTTACACAAATGTCCATCTTTGTTAATGCTGTCAGACAGTAAGTGTGATATTCAGGGGATGCACGCCAATCTGTGGGCTACTGATAGTGTAATCTAATTTCCAAAAATAAATTAAAAGCATCTTTTCATCTGTAGCCATCAGATGTACACCAGCTAAAGACAACAATGCGTTAGAGACAGCACATGTGAATTTGGTGGCTAATTGGAAATTAAACCTTTGGGTTTTCCACATTTTCTGATAGGCTGACCTTGCTGAAAGAGGTCAGGATGGTATCATGTGTTGTGGCAGAGACTTCCACAGATAAAAGGTCCGCGTGGAAGGACTGTTCCTTGTTTCAAACAGTGTCTTTGAAAGCTTTGTGAGCAGTTTTTACCAAGCCTTTTTTGGGCAAAACTTATGCATGGCATTAGTAAAACTTGCATTTAAAAAAGTGAACAAACAATAGAGATTTTTAATAGATGTCTTTTATGTAATTTTCCATGTTCTCCCAAGTAAAATGGGGTACAAAACTAATCAAACTGCATTTCTGATTTTAACAGGTGAGGTGCCACAACACAGAGTGAACTCTTCTCTAGTGTGTACAACTTATATTTATGTGGTGTTTTTTTTTTTTTTTTTTTTTTTTTTTTTTTTTTTTTTTTTTTTTTTTTTTTTTTTTTTTTTTTTTGTGTTTTTTTTTTTTTTTTTTTTTTTTTTTTTTTTTTTTTTTTTTTTTTTTTTTTTGTTTTTTTTTTTGTTTGTTTTTTTTTTGTTTTTTGTTTTGTTTTGTTTTGTTTTTGTTTTTTTTTAAAGATGTTGTAGCTGCATATTCAAGTTGAAAAGATGGGTAATACTTCTTTCTATAGGGAAGCACCACAAAATTTACATCAAGTCTTTTTGATAATTAGAAGATGTGAGAGATGACTCCTTCTCCTTCCACTCCCTTAAACTATTGTGTTGGACATTAATGTGTCTTCACCCAGGTTTGCATGGTTGTAGCTCAGCTGGCACTGGTTGGTGTGTATGGCTGAGATATTCTTCCTTTAACATGACAAAAACGACAGTTTTCTGTTGTTTGTCCCAGACAAGGCAAAAAATATGTTCAGAGCTCCCATATGTCCTGTACAGCATCCCCATTGCTGAAGAAACACAGTGGTTTATTATAGATCGTTTATTCTCACTGAATTGATGAGAATAATTCAATTGAAGGAGTTGCCTGTTTAATTGAAGGAGTCCTTTTATGATTATTAAGAACTTGCTGTCTGAACCCTGGAGGTGGTAACTTGCTAGCTAGATTTTTCATACTAGTTGCATAAATCTCAGAATCCCAGGATATCTGGGGTAGGAAGGGATGTCTGGACATGATCCAACTCAAGCCCCTGCCCAGGCAGGGTCCCCTGGAGCAGTGACACAGCAACGTGTCCAGCTGGGCTTGGCATGGCTCCAGAGAGGGACACTCCAGGCCCTCCCTGGGCAGCTGTTCCAGGCCTCTGCCCCTCCATGGACAGAAGTTCTTCCTCCTGCTGGCCTGGAACTTGCTGTGGTTCATTTGATGGCCATTGCTCCTCATCCTGGCACTGGCAGCACTGAACAGAGCCTGGCCCCATCCTCTGGCACCCCTTGGAGATGTTTGTATGGATGGATGGGATCCCCTCTCAGCCTTCCCCTCTCCAGCCTGACCAGGCCCAGCTCCTGCTGCCCTGCCCAGCACAGAGGGGCTCCAGACTCCTCCTCAACATTGTGGCCCTCTGGAAATAACTAGCATGTAGATTATTCCACATATTCCTCCATTCTCCTCATGACAAGTTTATTATCTCCCTTTTGAACCAGAAGACTGTAAGGTATTTCTGATGCTTACTAAAGATGTATTCAAGTTTACTGGAGCAAAGCCTCAGTATAAGTTTCTTGTACAGTAGAAAGAACTCATTCTTTCTTTGTTTCCCAGTTCAGACTTGGGTCTCTGAAGCTGCAGGAAGTCCCAAGCTCAGCAGAGGCAGTCAAGGAACTAATTGGTTACTGCCTGGACAGCCTGGGAAATCTGCAGGCCAAAACTGAGCATCTGCAGAGAGAAAATGAAAGGCTTGTCAGCAACTGGAGTGATGTGGAGAAGAGGTGAGTTCCCAGGTAGATTCACAGATGACACCTGAGATGCTCAGCAGCAGTGGACAGAAATCTTTATGCATTTGAGACATATTTTGAGCCCAGTTACCCACAGCCCACGTTGTTGTGGATCTCCTCCCTTTGACATAGATGCAACTGATACTAAAAATTTGCAATTAAAGGTGGTTGTAGCTTATGAGTTAGAAAAAACCCCCAAACCTCAAAATCTGTGGAATTAGCTTCACTTTCTTTAGGAAGCCTTTTCATTAATATTATTCTTAGGACTGGCACTGTAAATTATATGCATTTTTGAGTAGGGAATAAATTGCTCTTTTTTTCATCTGTTTTCTTTGTTGAAGAAGCCAGAATTGAAAAATGAGTGCACTGTTATAGGAAAAAGTACCATTATTTTTCAAGAGATTGTTGTAATCACTGTTGCATTTACGATCTGAATTGTCTATCATTTGGTAGAGTGAAATAATCTATGCTTGTTTCAGTGAGTATAGAACTTTTAGCACAGAACAGTCAGAGATTTATCTTGCTTTTCTGTAGCTTTACCTGAAAAAACATGCAGTCTAGGAAGATTGATGAAAGAATGCAGCTAATTTGCGTTAATTTACCTTGAAAAAGACAGCCAACTTTTGGGAGGAGTTAGTTTTGTTTCCCTCTCATTAAAATGAGTAACAGTTTCTCCTGACAGTCTCCTTGACAAGCAAAAGGCCTCCTTAAGTAGTGTTTTACTGCTTAACAGTGTAATTGAACAATAGTGTATTGTTCAACCCATGTTCTGTACTGCATTACACGCTGATGTGTAAGAGGCATTAGTGCTTGTATCAATTTCCATGGTGGGGTGACACTTTTACAGAGTAACCCCAAAGAAAAGGAGGAAAAAGAAAAAAAAAAAATCAGAGTTGTGTGACTGTTCTCAGTGCAAGCTGGTGGATTTCTTTAGCATGTTTATAGTTTTCAGTAGATGAAAAATGGTTTTTCAAAATACACACTGGAGGTTTTATGGTCAATAGTCTTTGGCCAAGTCTGTTAAATGCAGAATAAAAATAATTCAAAAATAGTTTTCATTCAAGAAATATTGGGCTGTTTGGTTTTCCGGGGGAGGTTGTTTGTTTGTTTGTTTGTTTGTTTTTTGGTTTTTTTTTTTTAGATTTGGTTTGGTATGGTGTTTTTTTTTTTCAATTCTTTTTGCCACAGCCCAGTTCTACCCTGCTGCCTCCCTTTGCTACTTCAGCTCCAAATGCTGAGAGCTGCCCCGAGCTGAACAAAGCTGTGCCTGTCTTTGTTCAGGAGGCAGGATTTCAGGATTTACATCCTGCACCACTCACGGTGCTGGGTGGTGAAACATCAAATACGGAGCACGTGGTGTGGAGAATTGTGCTCCCACCTCACACCAGCCCCACAGCCCCTGCATCTCCCTCTGCTCACAGTCTCTCTCCTCAGGACTTCATTACAATTGAAACATAGCAGGCAGGCCTCTGAGAGCTGCTTTTGTGCCCCTTAGTCATGGGGCACTAGGTGGAATTATTCAATCATCCCATTTCCATCTCCCTGCTCAAATTTTCTTGCCCATCACAGAGGTTTTGCTGAGCAAGTGGCTGCCAGGGGTTGAGTGTGTGTGTCTGTGTGTGCACCTTAGGGATGGATGAGTTAAAATATCAGAGCAGAATAACTGTTCTCTTTATTTCATATAGAAAATTCAATGCCAGTTAGTTCCAGGCTGGGTTGGACAGAGCTTGAAGCAACCTGGGTTAGTGGAAGGTGTCTCTCCATAGCAGGGGATGGAACTGGCTGGGCTTTAAGGCCCCTCCAACCCAAACCAATCTGTGATTCCATGACAATGGAGGTGGCAAATTTTAAGTAATAATAACCTGTAGCAAAATAATTCCTTGCACAATAAAAATCCAGTTTCTGGTTTTGGCATGGGGTGTATTATTGGGCATTTAAAATTTGTGTAGACAAGCCAAATTCAAAATAGCTGCCAATTTATGTTGTCATCAACTGCAGTGACAGTATATTTAAACCACAAGCGGATTATAAAAATGCAAGCTAGGTACTTTGGGTTTGAAACTGAGTCTTCAGCATTAGCTCATCAACATTCCATACCATTGCCAGTGCTGGGGGAAGGGTGAATCTGAAATGCAAGGGAACAGTGCTGTGAGATCCAGGAAATATTTTAGAGCACAGGGAACAGGGATGAATACCAGAGATGCTGAATTCTTTCCTTCGTAGTGCTGGATTGTGAAGGTTTCCACTAATAATTAAAGAAATGCCATTAAGTTTCATAGCTCACGTTCACTTCTGTAGAGCATGTGATTGCTCTCTGTTGGGTCAGCATGTGAAATCTTGGGTTTTATTATTAATTTCTCAGTTTATTGTTTGTCATAGTCCCTAACAGTGGCTGATTTCAGTGGGCTGTGCAGGATTTTTGATGCCTGTCGCCTTGGGTGCATTTTGGCACACAAAAAGCATCGCAAGAGACCTGAGGATGAGAAAATCGGGAGGCACCACTCCAGCAATTAACCCCCACTTGGGTTCATGTGCTGGGAGCTTGTCTGTGAGATTTGCAGCTCCTCCATTTGGCCTGGGGAGATGGTGTTTGAGGGGCACAGGGCACACAGAGGCAGCAGCACGTGAGGAATGGCAATTAAAGTTTGTGTTTACAGCCGCTGAGGTATTGGAATGAAACCCAGCCAGCTCTGCTCGGTGCTCACGGAGCTCAGGTGGTGAATGCCTCAGTGAATCCTGAAGGCTCCACAGAGCCAGCCCACCTGCACAATTAATGCTTCTCTCTGTCCCCAAGGCCATTGCCTTTTACCAGTCTCTTTTAAAGTATCAGATATGCCATGTAACACTGTATTTTAAAGGCTCATAACTTGCAAGTACAAGCATTAATGTGATGCTTTTGTGATGTTCAGTGCTTTTACATTGAGTGTTTTGCCAAATTAATGCCATTCTGTGTCTGAAGAATATATTTGGATGTGGATAGCTTTGAGTAACAGGAAAAAAAATCAAAAAATGGTGTTCATGTAAATGAAAACAATCATATTGATTAATTGATGGCATACTATTAATGGGTTTTGTCCAGAGGGAAGAGTTAATATTCTAATTCTAACATTCTAATTCTAATATTCTAGATGCTAATTTTTTTCTCCAGAGACTGAAGAAATTGGCTAGTCTTGCAGTTTCTGCACTATACTACTCACAGTCCAGGCAGCATCAGCTTTACTTCACTGGGAGTTTCCACTTACATGGGTTTTCATCAGAGGATGTCTTTGCAGCTCTCAAAAGCCTCACTGAAGTTATCTTGAATGGCACATTTTTTTGGCCAAGTCAGCCACATTTCTCAATATTTGAACCAGCCTCAACTACTCCAACACAAACCAGTGCCTTGGCAAAGTAAAAGCAGAGAGCAACCACTTTCCCTGGTTTATGTGTGGGAGAGGGAATTATTCTACAGGATTTGATACAGACAAGATTAGCATATTTTAGACAAAATCCTTTTTTCCCCTCAATTCTTATGTATACAGAAATAATTGGTATCAAGCATGTCCAGGCTCTTCTGGGCCCTGCATTAGGGTTTATGATTCTTTGTGAATTGTCTATTTATTCTCCACTAAACAGTTAACTTCCCTTTTGTAGGTGGAAAGTCTCCTGGTAGTTGATTAGTACCTATGATCTTTCATTTAGGAATTATTGAACTGATCTATATGGTAATGATATTCTGCTATTTGCATTTAAATTAGATGAATTATTTATCAACTATCAAGTATATCCCTAAAGCATTGAACAGTAGGCTTAATACTTTATGAGTTTTGGGGGGTTTTTTGTTATTGTCTTGCTTCTTACATCATATATGGTTTTGATCTGTGAACAAAATGATTAGTATTTATGTAGGAAGTCTGTTGAAATCCCTTTCCTTATAAATTAATATTTTAAAGTCTATTACATATCTGAGTTTAATAGCATAATAAGTCTTCTAAACTTTCTTACAGCCTTGCACAGGCTGGTGAAAAAAATGTTTTTAAGTTATGACTATTTACTATATTTACCATGATCAGTGAGATTACTGAGATGTTTATTTGCTTCTTGTGTACATAGCTAATAAAATGTTTGTGGTTCAACCCAGGGACTGAAATGTTATGAAATATAAGAATTAAAAACAGAATTACATTTGCCACAAATCACTTGATTTGTTGTGCTCAGATCTGCTTGTATTCTAGTTTTGCTTATGAGACTTTATACACCCATATTCTTAATTTAATACTCCCATTGTGCTTGTTTTTATTGATATTCATCTACCCACAGATGCATACTAAAATTTTTTAAAAACCTGAAGTATATTTTCCTCTGAAGATATTAAGAACTTCTGAACATTTATATATTTTGGAATTTTCTTTTCATTTTCAAATATATTTCACACCAGTGTGTGGTCCAGATTTGAGACCTGTCAAGGTGAATCGTATCTGTTTATAATCTCATTATGTGTATCCTGCTAAGGTATGCCCATTGTTGTGATTCAGCATTGAAAATAAAGAACATTTGCCTATTTATATTTTAGTTGTCTCAGATGGAAGTGTGCAGGAACCTACCAAAAAAATAGTCATGAAGAGAAAGGTTCATATCTGGGAACTTTTCCTTTTCGCAAGCAGAGTTCATTGCACTTCTCTGTGGAAAAACAGGAAAAAAAAAAAAAAAGCTTACTCTTGCCTGTTTCAGACACTAGTTGTGTGTGGTTTGGAGTGGGGATTCCTGGCTGGCCTCACAACAAAATTGTCTTCTAGGAAACAGAAGAATTGGTGTAACAGTTAATTTTGTGCTGCAGGCTGGAAAAATGTGTAGAAGCTAAAGAGGAGCTAGAGGCAGACCTTTACAGCAAGTTTGTTTTGGTGCTGAATGAAAAGAAGGCAAAGATAAGAAACTTGCAGAAGTTGCTGAGTGAAGCTAAAGAATCTGCAGTGGATGCCAAACGTGCAAGGTATTTATAATTTCCCTGGATTTGTTGGTGTGGTACCTGGTGCATATTTGAGTTTAGCTTAGTTCAGTTTCCATTTCCTTGGCCCTGACAGTGCATGACAGTCAGTTCTTCCTGGCTGAGTGCTGGATTATCCCAACCAATCCTGGAAGTCATGGAAGAGGAGGATTCTTTCTGGCATCCTTGCAAGCAGCAGCTTATTGCTGTGGATGCTGTAGCCAAGAAGTGAGTGTTTGATGGATCTGTCCTGTTTTCTGCTGGGCTGCAGTTGCTTTTCCAATCAGATCATGTCCCTGCCCTTTCCATAGGTGGTAATTCTGTGCATATTCTCCCTGAATTACTTAGCTCCTTTGGGAAACAAAAATATCTTAATTTCTTTCCCTTTCTTTTGATGTTTTTAGAGATAGTGTAGCAATTACTGAGATGGCTGTAAAGAGAGAAAATGACTATGATGCCAGCACTGATGAGGAAAGTGAAAATCCAGCATGGGCCTCGTTGCCATCAGGTAAGACAGAAAGCATTGTCTTTATATTATATCATAGACAGGCTTTGTATGAATAAACCTTAAGGAAGGCAAAATACTACCTGACAGATTGCTCTGTGACAAGCCAGCCAGCAAGCCTTAAAAATACCTCTCCTGAAGCAGAGTACAATACTGGCATTTTCAAATTAGAGAGGGGAGGTTTAAAAGCATGCTGCAAGAGTGAAGGCACTGTCATTTCTTGCAAAGTGACAAATTACACACTTTGCAGAACTAATGACAGTCTAACAGTATCTGAACCATCAACAATTCCATTTTAAATTCTAGGAATCATGGTGTGTGTGCCATGATTGATAAAGTGTAAAAGGTAGCTCCTGACAGTTTCAGTAGTGTTTAAAAAGGTGAAAGAGTGGAGGTTTAACAGCTATAAAAAGACCTGTGTGCATAAATGGAATGAAAATGTATTTATAGCAGAATCCACTTTAATTTGCCAGAGAATTTTTAGCCTTGTGAAGATGCTCATGAAACTTAATCTGATGATTTTTTCCAGGACTAGAGCCTTGTAAAGTGTGTGGGATGCAGTGATGGCCCATTATACAGCACAAGATATTTAACTGTGAATCAGGATTCTGGCATGTTTGTGATAAACTAGTGGGAATACACAGGGAAAATGCTATCAAAGTTTCAAAACTGCATTGATAGTTGTAATAGTTATATATATGTACAGATATATATACGTAGGTGTATAAAAATACATACATAAACTTCCCTTCAGGTCTGCAAAGTTTGCTATGGACTCTCTCACTGGAGCTTTTTATTTCCACCACAGGTAAAGGTAATCCAGAGAACAATGTGTTCCTGTAAAACAGCAATTTTCTGTGCACATTGAGAACAGGAAATGTTCAGGACCCTGTTGCCAGTGGTAAACAGCTTTGTCACTCACGTAGGCCTGTTTGCTGAGGAATTTCTGGCTTTATGCAAAGTAGGTAGAGCTTCAGACAAGTAGAGGAAATTGGGATTACAAAAAGAAATCATTTAATATTGCACTATGCCCTCCAAAAGTCTTTGCTGTCAGGTGGTAATTGGTCAGTTCAGGTAACGTGATGAGAAATACTTTGTTTTGTGAGAAGGCAAGGAAAAGTGGAAGGTGTGGAGTCTTCTAAATTCAGTGGGGCTTAACTAGCTCAGTGACAGTTTTGACACAGGGGTATGTATTTAATAATGAAAACAACACCCACTGCCCTGCTCAGGGAATGATGAGGAACTGGACTGATCAGTGTTACAGGAAAGTACACCAGCTGTGTTTTTATTTGAGGTGCAAACAAAAAATGTACTTTCATTTGCCTTTGAGGGATGCAGTCCTCAGGGTTTTGGTGCTGACTGGAGGAGTTCAGATGCAAAATTTGCAGATAATGTGAAAACCATGAAGTTCATGCTTTGGGTAACACACTAGAGTTTTTCAAGGCAATGGCACTGTTGAGCCCTCTCAATGAGTATCCCTGAGGTCAGCTCTTCCAGGGATGCTCTTCCTGTGTGCACAGCTTTCTCTTTCAGTGAACATTGGGAAAGCAGAGCTGGGTGCTGAATATCTGTAGTCTGTCCTAGAATTTTTACACTCAAAAAGAGGCAGACCATGTCTTTACGGAGAAAACAGTGATTCAGGGATGAGTGGAATGAGTGGATAATGAAGTGCTCAAAGCTACGTGAAGTGTCAAGGACTGTAATGCAGAAAAGATAAAACAGATAATATTTTGGGTTTTTTTTTAACTCTGTTTATCTTAGTTTTCCTGTCTCCTAGTCCATCATTGTATTTTTTTGCCTTTTGGAGTTGAAATGTCATTGCAGGAGTTAATGAAAATTGGAAAATCATTGAGGTAGTTTTAGTAGATATTGGTGAAACACACAATCAAGAAAGATTTACAATCAGAAGATCATAATTAAAAAACTGCTTTCAAGGAAAGTGACAGCAGGTGTGTGTATGCATGCACAGATGCACAGTAAAAATGCATTTGTACATTTGTATTTGTGCATGTCCAAATAAATCACTATTAATTGAAAAAGCAGCAGTGCTTAGCAGGTGATTGGGTTTGTGTTGGGAGGGGAAAACTTGGGGTGGTTCCATCACAACATAATTCTCTTCTAGAAGCTTATGGGGATGAAATCCAGACATTGCAAAATCAGGAAAAAAAAAATCAGTATTTGTTGAACTGTAGAGTTTAAAACTCTATCTGAAGGTTTTTCTTAACCACCAATAATGGTTCTTCTCCCTGAATTTTTGGGGCACTCAAATGCCAGCGTATTTCAGTGGAGATAAAAGAAAAACCTGCTGACGTTTATTAAATGAAAACTTAATTACTTATTTAGTTATCAGTCTGGTGTTGATCTGATGCAAATATTGTAACAAAACCCTATGAAGAAAAAATATTAAGAAAATGAATAAAAATTATTAATTGCAATCTTTGTAAAGGGGTAGAATTTGGAGCATAGAACTTTAACTAAAATTTCTTCTTTTTTTGGCATTTCCAGTACTATTTGTAGGTTTGATTTATGGTTTGCTTTCTCAACAGTTTCTGCTTCATAGCTTAAAGCAAAGATCTACTGAAACATGGTAGCTTTTGTCTTGCCTACACACTGATGTAGTTAATGCTTTGTATTGTAAAGGAAGAAATTAAAATTGATTTAGGAAGTATTTTAGAGTGCTCAGAAAAACAGCTGCTGAGAATTACACCCCTTAGAAATAGTACAACATTTATAAATAATACTGTATGTGATTCTATACAAGAGCTTTTCCTGTCATGCCATGAGCATGGGGGGAACTTATTTGAAATCTTATTTAGGGCTGGGAATGTGAGGCTGAGAAAGGCACAAAACTCTAGCTCTCACTGCAGTATAATAAATTTTGAAGCTGCAGCTACAGATGATGTGTCCTTGAAATGCCTATGAGCTCCTGCTTGAGAGAGGAAGGAAGAGATGAAGGAAATCCTGCTGATGTTCTTCATGGATGGAGTGTCAGGAATATTTCTTGGTAGCAGGAGAGTGCTGGTTTTACTTTGGCTTGTTGAGGTTTTGCTCCAGGGTTGGTGAAATTCTATGGGTTACCAAACCCAAGTGTAGTTGTTGTTCTCTATTGGCACTTCAACAAAGTTCCCCCATCTGGGGCAGACCTTGAAATATCACAGAAGGTGTGGAGTGGGATAAGGCTGTGGTTCCTTTCATGTGTTGGTGCCAGCTGGACACAATTGTTCTTTAAAGGGAAAAAAGCCAAACAAACCACAAACCCCAGAAACTGCCAGCCTGTGTTTCTCTTAGCCCACAGGAGTGAGTGGGTGACTCAGCATGATGCCACTACGCTGATTCAAGATGTTTCTGTCATTAGGATACAGAAACACTTATTCTGGTTAAGGACAACCCAGCTGTTACAGATTCCTCTTTCTTCCCCTCTGCACTGAATTTTACTGGTTTTGTTTACTCCAGCTACTGAGCCCTTCCTCCTGGGAATTCTGAAATGACAATATCAGACTGATAAATCATAATGTGGTATCGTGGTCGGAAATAATGACTTTGTCCTGCAAATCAGCTCTTTTTATTAACTGAAAGATGTTTTAGTGGTCTGTGTGTGAGAAGGCTTTTAAAACATGAACAGGGATGGGATAAATGCTCCCCTTCTCTGCTGCCTTCTCAGGAGCTTGAAAAGTAGGTGAAGGGTGATAGTTTACTCTTCACAGTGGCTGGAAAGTGACCAGAAAGAGAATATTATTCCTCCTCCCAGGTATAGGACAAAACTGCAGGGAAATATTTAATTATTACAAACCATTTTAGATTCAAAGGATAACATAGCAGGTGGGATGTAGGCAATGGAAGAAATTGTTTTATGATTTATTGTTGTTATTTTCAGTTATAAATGCTATTTTATGTGTCTGCCTGTCGACAAAACAAGGCTGCTTAGCAGCAGTTTGCAGTCAGCTTGCATCCTGTTTTATTTTCTTATGTCCCTAAATACTTTAGTTACATTTCACATTATAATTGGTAGAAGTTACCTCTCCTTAGGGTAAGGGGGGATGTCATCATCTGCCCTATTGGATCAAATAAAATTTTACAATCTGTGTTTCTTGCCGAGGTGTGTGGAAATGTTCCATATTTCCCCAGACATTCAGTGCCCGCACTTTTCTGCATGTTTGATGACAAGGACAGGTTCAGAATTGGTTGTATGAAGCTCTCTGCAGAGCTCACAATAAATAAGAGCAAGCACCTTGCCATCTCCCACTGCCTCACCATGCAAATGTTCTCACCCCCTTCATTCAAGCTCCTGCCTTGGGGATTGTTTGTTATGCCCTCAGGACTTTGAGGCCCTTTAAATTTAATTAGCTCTCCTGTGTAGTCCAATCCACTGATGGCTTGGTGCTGCTGGTTAATAAGCTTTGATCAAAGTTAATAATAATAAAGCCTGTTGTAACAGCACCCGTGCAGTTAAAGTTCCATCTGTGAAGGCTTCTCTTTAAAAGTCTGTTTTTAAGGAGTTTTAGTACTTAGCCATTTTAATTTACCTCAGGTTTAAATTATTTCTGGTTTTGTCAGGCTGTAATTGAAAATGGTTCATCCCAAGGAATAATCTCATATCTCTTTCCCTTAAAGCCGTAGATACCTTTTTTCCTTCCCCCTGAAACTTGATACTGATTTTTTTTCCCCCACAACCTGATGGTTTTATGTCTCTGAAATACTTGTGGTAGCCAAACTGGTTTCCCTCTGTGTTACACCAGGTGCCATGGTCAAAATACATTTACAGTACAAGTATCAAGATGTTCCATGGCCCTTAAAAATCCTGTTGTGACTATTGCATTAAGAGGGATTTACAACATATTACTTCGACGTTTTTCTATGAAAATTATCAAAATTGCTTATATCTCTGCATATTCTCTACACACCTTCTTATTGTTCCTGCTTCAGCATGTAAAGTGATGCAGCTGAATGTGGTTGCCCCAAAATGAGTCATTATTCAGTGAAATTATATAACTGACAGAGTCAAAATAGATTTATGCTTTGCTAAGACTGTTGAAAGTCTGGTGATTGATGAAAAAAATTAGAGCAGCTAATGATCACACTGCACAGTTAGGTGCAACAACATTGATTAAGGAAAAATTTAAAAACATTGTTGTATTATCCACATTTTACTAAATGTTACACATGAAAGAAGTTTTACTTCCTTGGTGAGTTGTAAAATCATTTCAATTACGATTTAATTTCTGCATAAATCATCAAATTAACTGCCTTTATTATATTTAAATTAAGTAGTAAGAACCTTATTTTACAATCATTTTCAGACCAAGGTGGTGATTCCAAGCTTGATGCACACCCATGAATCCAGTGTTGTTTATTTTCTCCTCAACTGAAAAAACAGGGTAATTTCAACAGTTCAGCAATGCACACTTTGAACAGAGGTAGACTAATTTCATTTGGCGGGGGCAGGGGGGGGTTGTCAATATGTTCATGCAAAGGAAAAGAAATTATATAAAGTTCATGTTCTTAACTAAATAAATCAAAATTAAATCCATTAATGAAGCAGTGCCTTCATAAATGTTATCTCCTTCCATGAATAATCATTTCCCAAGCCAATTTTGGCACCTGTTGGTAGTGAATTTAACTCCCCAGTTGTGAAACTGCAACATCAGTGGTGCTGGAGCTGTGCCACCACTGCCCTGCTCTGCCTCATCCTCCTCTAATCCACAGCTGAAGAGCCACAGCTTGTCAGGTGAGCAGGAAACTCCTGCCAGCATCAGCAAGCTGCCAGGGGCAGTCCCCATTCCAGCTTTTGTTTCTCCTTTAATCCACAGCCCCTGCATTTGTTTAGCACCCAGGGTAATGGTCTTTTTGAGATCTGGTGCAATTAAAGGACATGTCAGGGATTATTTTTATTACACCAAATTATTCTTCAGTACTTGTATTATGGACCAGAGGAATGACTGAATTGGGTGCACAGTCTGCCCAGGAAACCTCTGTCACACAATTTCATTTTGAATTTTATCCTCCCACTGTCCCAGGCTGCTCCCAACCCCAGTATCCAACCTGGCCTTGGACACTTCTGGGGATCCAGAGGCAGCCACAGCTTCTCTGGGCACCCTGTGCCAGGGCCTCTTGACCCTCACAGGGAACAATTCCTTCCCAATATCCCATCTAACCCAGCCCTCTGGCAGTTGTAATTCAGACAGGAAGAAACAGTATCAAAAATATTTAGGTATATTTAATGATATGCTGAAAACAAGACAATGGACATGAAGAAAACACAGTGCATTTGCATTCCCTTCTTGAAAACATGTCTGTACTTTAGAAGAGTTGACATTTGGTTTAGCCCTGTTGGCTCTTGGAGAAGGATCCTTTCAATAAGGAGAAGTATTGGTTCTTGAGGAAGAAAGGTTCCTAAAAGTGTAGTGATCTTGAATATTGGGATAAAAGCCCTTATTTTCATCTAGGGAATGGGCTGCCTATCGTGCCAGCCAGCAAACCCTGGATACTGCAGGCGCTGGCACACCAGGGAGCAGCACATTCAAGCAGAGTTTGCTGTCACCTGTGGCTCTTCTACAGTCTAGATAACAGCTCTTCTGATGCTGAGTTGAGTATTTTGTAGGTTGCCATCTCAAACTCCACATTTCCTGTGTGTTTTGAGCGGGCTGTTGGGGAGTCAGGCAGTGGGCAGTTCCCCAGTGCTGAGTGTACACACCAATTTATTTTTTATTTGGAGTGTGACTCTCCCTGGGAAGGGCATTTTCTCTGGCCACCTGTGCAGCACTCACTGCCATAATTATCTTAATGACTTCCCAGCTGTATTACAGTGTCTCATCACAGCAGACAGCCTATCTTGATTAAAAGCTGGGTTATTTAAGATTGCACTAAGCCCTGTGGTTGTTCCCTTGATTTATTGCTTTTCCAGGTTAAAGCACCCATCCCCATTTTTAACTGGAAGTTTTCTCAGCCAGGCTGCACCCTGTGAGTCTGGTGGGTCTTGGCTGGATTTGAGAGTTGGTTTCCCAGTTTGGCTTTGCTTACTGTAGCCCTTTTGTTGTGTCTTTAAGTCAGTGGAAACTTGATAGGAAACAGATTTTACACCTAAAGAAATGTCAAAATCATCATACTATCTAAAACAGGAATAGAAATACTGTTCTGTTTTAATGCTTTAAAATACCTTTGATTAAGAAGAAGGCAATCTCTTTGTTTCATCTAAAAGTAATGAATTTAATACTCCTGTAAACTTTTTTTTTTTTCCCCTCCTCCTTTTCTCTACTGACCTGCTTATTCAACTGGGTATTTTTATTATTTATGTCCACCTCAGGTAAAAGGTACTGTCCCAAACCCACCTTGCTATGTGCCCATAAGCTTTTATTCTTAAAGTGGCACATAGATCGATCTTAAAGACAGTGCGAGTGAGGTGATAGAATTGTACTAGAAAAATTTGCTTTACTCAATGGAAACCCTAAATGATGGCACTAAACTGATCACAAATATCACATAAATCACTTGGCACGTTGCCAGATTTCCTGGAAAATGGGGATTATTTTTGTCTGTCATTGTATTGGAAGGCTGAGAAGTTACTTTTCATCTTTAGGAAGAAAGGCTCTTCTCAAGGACTCTTTTCCTCAATATCCATGATGCTGCATACATCACATGCACGAATTTAATGCAAAATATTAGAAATTTATAAAACTTTGAAGGGGGAAAATGGCTTCATAATAATCCAGATGGAATAGGCAAATGACTTTGGTAATTACTACTTCAGATTTTGTTGTGTGTTTTGCTGAATTCTGCTTGGTGTTGAAGCTTAACTTGAACTTGCTTGTTTATGTACAGCAGGCCAGGTGAGACCTCATAAAGGAGCTCTGAGTTACACAGCCTGTATTCAGGCAGGTCAAACACAAAGTTACATATTCTAAAAGAGAACTTTCCCATGTGAGATCTGATAGAGGGGAGATATTTTCAAAACTGGAGATGTCAGCAGCATTTTATTAGTTTGTGATTTTTTTTTTTTTTACTTACTGTATAAATTAAAAGTAATAAAGGATATAATGCCAAAGCAAAAGTATTGTAAACTCTGGATTTTGCTTTTTTTAATTGGGTGGAGAGAGAACCCAACATATATGAAACACAGAGAGTGTGTATTTCCTCGTACATATATATACCTCATTTATTTATATTTCTTTATAACTGATTAGTTTTACTCTGTTAGGACACATAAAACATGACATCTGCTAACCTTCCAGGAAGAGTAAGAGTCATGAGGTTCAGAGCTTTACATTTATGTTTAGGAGGACAGGTGCAAAACACACTCTGGGCATCCTGAGTATGACCCTCCTCTCTTAGAAACTAAATACCTTAAAACTTTGTTTTAAGAAGGTAGATTTAAATAAAAAGATTCTCACAGATGGATTCATCTTCCTGCAGTTCTCATCTCCATTTCACAAGTCTTTACCTAATCATTTGCTCCTGTTCCTGTGAGTTAATAGGTGTGATTGTGATCACCTGGGACCAATCACACTAAAATCATTGGGCCCCCTTTTAAATTCTTCCCAAATTTAAACTTTTCCAGAGAAGGTATCCCTGTAGTTAAGTTGTAAACCTTTTCTTTCCTTGTAGCTTATAAAAATGTCAGTAATAACTCATTTATAACTCACTATCAATTCTGTCAGTGTGTAAAAAGGCACAATATTACTCTTCATGCAAACAGAAATTTGCATGCTCTGTGAGCAGTTCAAAACATATTGTTCTAGCAATCTGGATATCTAAGTATAAATTAAGAGACTATCTTTAATGGTCTTTTTTTTAATAGAATATGGGATAAAATTTAGACTTTGTTGTGTAGATATCAATTGTGTCCCAATTTGGGGCAATTAAAATGAAACAAAAAAGATAAATTACCATACATTTGAATGTACCAGTATTTTTGAATGTACTAAGAATATAGTAAAAATTGAATAAGAATAATTATTCCATGATAGTTTTTCTTAGCCTCTTTTAACCAAGTAACTGCCTCAATTATTTGAAAGCCACAATCAAAATAAATTAGTCTTCAGTGTTGATGTGCGTGGCAGAAATCCAGTTTACCATGCCTTTGTCAAATTACTCCCACTTCACTGCCAGGGCATTCCTTTGTTCACTTGAGAGCAGAGTTTTGGTGGTTTTATTTTTTTTTTTAATTTTTTTTTTTTTATTTATTTAATAAGAACATAAAGCTTCCTCAGCACAGAAGTGAATATGCATCTCTTTGGTAATAAAGCTATCTCTTTGTGTTGATAGCTAAAAATCTCAGCTTTCAAGAGTGACCAAAGTAATTTGCATGATTTAATGGGTTAATCCATCAGTAGCTTGGAAAGAAATTGGATGTAACCGGTTCAGGCAAAATCAAAAGTCTTAAATTTTGCTTCTGTAATGAACCTGTTTGTTTCAGTTGGAGAAATAAGTGCAGCTTCTAGGAGGACACCTTGGAGCAGGGCTTTGTCTTAGCTGAGACTGGGTCTTCCAGGTGTGCTCACCTGGCTGCAATGTTGTCTCTGCTTATACAGCCCCCAGATTACCCTCTGCTGATCCTGCAACTGTCTGAATTCTATACAGGAAAAGGAGGGTTCATTTGGGATAAGCCATACTGTGAGCTGTTGTCTCAGTCAGGAAAAACCAGCTCTTTAATCTATAGCCAGGTGTTGGATTCTCACAAGGATACTCATTACCTGGGCTCGAGAGAAGGGTCAGGTCAGGAGTATCTGATTGCCAGCAATTTCCTTAAGACCTTTCCTGGTTAACCTGTCTGTAATCCCCAGGGGTTCTTTCAGGGGGTGATGTTGGCATTCTGGCACTCTCCAGTGGGTTATTCCAATTTTGTCCCAACATCTCCACATCTCCATGTGTTGTGAATGCACCTCATCTGCTGAAAGCTTCAAAGTAATTTAAAAAAAAAAAAAAAAAGAGAGAGAGAGAGAAATTTTAAATATAAAATAAAGCTGTTGTATATTCCCTGCTTGATTGTTTACTTCATTACACCTCAACAAATATTAACTTTTCTAGTTAGGCATGAAATCTGGGCTGCTTTGGGAACAGTATCATTAACTAAATGGCTCACTAGTAGCTCATTGCTCATGCAGGAAGCATCAAAACATTTTGGGTGCAATCTCTGAATTCTAGGAAGACTTGGAGAATTTTGATGAAGATGGAATTTTCTTTTGTTGTTTTTGGTGGGTTTTTGTTTTGTTTTGTTCAAGAGGTGAGGAGAAGAAAGCAAAAAAACAGTCACTTCCATGAAGCTGCCATATGACCCAGGGGACAGGGAAGGAATATATGATAAGATCTGGGACACATCTCTGTAAAGCGAGGCAGTGGCTTCTTGCATCATTGATCAGTGTGTGAGTGAGGGGAATGAGAAGAAAGCAGGTGCTAAAATGTGTGTGTTTGTGTTGGAAACAGCACACAGGGTGTTACCTAACATCTACATGGGGTGCAGTAAGTAACCTTGGGGAAATCTCCTGGAAATGCTGATTTTTCCAAAGCAGTTGCATGTTGTGAACCCCTCAATTTTCCTTATTAGGTAAGACACTTTGTCCTTGGTTGCCAGTGACTCCTGTTTTCCATGCTCGGAAGACTTGCAGTGTTTTTTGGTTGGGATTTGCAGGAGCACCCTTGCTGTGGGAAGGAAAAGATATATAGGATGTGCAAAATGACAAGGATATTTGGTAGCAAGTAATTTTCTTGGTCAACCTGTAAGTCCCACAAAATCCATGAGACAGTGTGTAGATCACACAGACTGCTTTGTGCTGGAAGGGACCTTGAGGATCACCCAGTGCCACCCTTACCATGGGCAGGGACACCTTCCACTGTCCCAGGCTGCTCCAAGCCCCCATGTCCAACCTGGCCTTGGACATTGCCAGGGATCCAGGGGCAGCCACAGCTACTCTGGTCACCCTGTGCCAGGGCCTCCCCACCCTCACAGCACCCATGGTTTTCACCTGGCTGCTTTTCTTGGTGTGAATTGCTTGGTGTCAAGCAGTTCATTTTTTGTTTAGTCCTCGTGCTAAACAGAGCTGCTTAACAAAGCCCTTCCTTTGACCTGAATCACCTCCTCTCCATTTGCCGTGAGACACTGACTGCTTGCCATCCATTTCCATCTGTGTCCAGAAGTGAATCCTCATCCTTATTCCGGCACTCTCCTCAGTTTAATTAGCACTAAGAGCACTGGGTTCATTACCTGTCTTTCACAGAGTCTGTCCCTTGCCCAGCCCTGGCTTTACCCAGCACTGTTTGCAGCCTGCCCGGAGACAGTTTCCCGGTTCCTCACTTGACAACAACAAATCTGAGTCACAATTCCCAGCGTGTCTCAAGGTGTGCTGAATAAACCTCACCACAGAACACTGCTGCCTGTTTGTGTGGCTGCTGCCTGCAAAAGGAGCCTTTATGCAGCAGATTCAAAACATGTTGATGCTCCAGTGGAAGCTGCTTGTAAATTGCACCTGATTTGATTTCAGTTCTGTTGAGCAAAAAGGTCAATTCCAATATCGTCACCTGCCTTGATTGTTAAAGGAAAAGAAAATTTGGGGATTGATGTGAAATGCAGATGGACTTTTACGTTAAATGGATTTTCAGTCATTTCACTATACTGTCATTCATTTTTCATGTGATGTGCCCTATTTTTATTTCACCTTGCTGTTTTTTCTGTTCCTTCCATATTTAAAACTATTTCATTAACCAGTGAAATTTGGGAATATGTTCTGCCAAGTTTCTGTAACTTCTGAAGACATTAACAAATCACTAACCAAGCACAAAAAGCCATCAAGATACAGAAGAAATTTAAATACACCTCTCTGCATGCCCAGGAGGGATAAGCTCCTATTGTGCACTTAGCTTAACTTTTCATTAAAGTAGAGAACAGAGAACTATTTTCTTTCTGGAACTTGTAGTTTAAACTTCCCAGAAATGATTGAGTCTTATAGCTTTTAGGGAAATGTAAAAGTGCTTCTGCCCACCAAGGACTTGATAAAGATTTTTGGCATCTGTGACATGAATGCATCTGTCTTTTCCTTGTGATCAGAAATGGAGGTGGGCTGTGAATGATGGAAATGTGATCTTTGATGATTTCCCACTTCCCTCTACTTAAACTGATTGATTTTTTTTTTTTTTTTTTTTTTTTT
>VWYO01003919.1:62286-94355 GCA_013400275.1 Rhadina sibilatrix
CTTTACTTTTTTTTTTTTTTTTTTTTTTTTTTTTTGACGACATTGTGTTTTTATAGTATTTCATCACTAGAGTTTAGCATGTGGTTTATATCACAGTGATCATCCCTTGATATTTTTCCAGAAGCAAGGTGCCAGAGGAAAAACTCTTTTCAGTCTAAACCAGTCGTTTTTGTTGTGGTGGGAAAAGGAGTGTGTGTTTATGCAGCCTTTGTATTTAAATCCCATTTTCTCTAAGCTTTATTTGGTTAGAGGGAGACAGAATTACTTTTTGTAATCAAACCTTACCATTACAGTTACTGTTGTTTTGGAGAAATGTCAGGAAGTGTTTAAAAATTCCACAGGGTCTTAATAATTTAAATGTATTTTTGATGGTAAAGGGGCATGAGAATTGCCCAGTGTAATGAAATTACAAAAATACATTAAATATAGAAAAGGATTTTCTTCTTGCATATAGGTATTTTGAGTCTGCATGAAATATTAAGCAATCATAATTTATCCCTATATATAGATATCCCTTTTTTTTTTTTAGAATTGCTGCACACTGATGGAGGGCTGGAGGAATAGCATCAAGCTTTGCCAGTCCAGGCTGTGTTTCACCCTTCAGTAATCCCTCAGGCAGCTGATACTCTGCATATCAGTAAAACTTAGTAGGGAGACTCTCCAGTAGGGAGATGCTTTATCACCATATTTCCTGGGCTTGGATATTTGTGGTTTGTGTTTCCAAGTGGGTTTGGGGATTTGGGTGATCGAGGCCCTGCCATTCCTATTTCAATAAATGATTTTCCTGGTGCCTCCTGGCCCTGGTAGCTCACAGGGACATTGGCTGGGAGAGGATCTGTGGATTATGAGCACAGCTCAGGGCGTGATCCTGTTTTTTCTCACTGAGGGCTGTAGCTTTTGCCATATGGAAAGACTATCCCAGGGTTAGTGGGTCCCAGAGGAGCAGGGCCAGTCCTGTAACGAGTCTGGCTGTGGTTCTCTCCGTCACACACACTGACCTCACCCTGCATCCTGGCTCTGCATCCCTGCTGTCTGACTGACTTGGGACCAGCTTGTTTGCCATGGTCTTCTGCCTTTCATCTCCACCACTGCCCTCTAAAAAATCCCTGAGGATGTCCCAGCTTGTCCATACTCTGTATACTACGGGTGTTTTCATGGTGTGGGTTACATCTCCTGAAGTTGAGATCCTTCCTGACTATGCGCTGTCATTGCTGGACTTTGCTCATGGTCACAGCCCAGCCAGACCAGGAGAGCCCTGCAGATGTCCAAAGACCTGGTGAAGAGAAAGAGCCCAGGTCAGAGTGTAAACACAGGTCTGGGGTCCTGTCACAAGTGTTACAATCCATTCACAATGAATAATAAATAATGACTAAAAATCATGCTGTGGATGTGTCTGTGTGAGTGTTTAAGAGCATGTAAATAGTTGATTAAACCAACTTCTCAATTCTGATTGAGGCCTGCTGATTGATAATTTTTTGTTCATTGTATATCACTGGCTTGCACATGACCAGGTTTCACATTCATTGTTCAGTAAGTGTTGTAATAAATATTAATGTGTTGCTGCTCTCAAAGTACTTACTGAGATCTTTAAAAATCTTTAAATATACCCTCAGAGCCTCTTAGGGCAGCCAGAATTACCTGTAGCATTTTCCAAAGCAGAATTATCCCGTGATGTTGATTGAGATTGTGCCAGTGCATCTGCCATGAAAACATTAATGTCATTTCTGACTGAGGCACCTTCCATGTTCATCATTTCTGAATCCATTACAAAGACCTTAATGGCAGCTGTATATAAAGACATGCCATAATGACATCCTAAATGCTGTCTTTAAATTCGCAGCATGAAAAGCCTTTTAGGAATACAGTATGACACAAAAGAAAAAAAAAACCGCAGAGAGCTGACAGCAATTTGTAGATAATACTCATGGTATGTCTTTTATTTAGTGGAGGTTTTATATTGATTTCAAGAGATATAAATGGGTCCAGAAAGGTAATAGTGTAAATAGAACATTGTTCCTAGTGAATGACATGTAGTTCAGCTTGCTCATTTCACAGCAAATACAGGAAAATGCATAACAGAATTTGGAACTAACCAGCTATATCAGCTGTTATACAAAATTAAAAAATGTACAGGAGAAATAAAGGATCTAAAACTTGTTTAATTCAAGGGAATAAAAATAATGTCTAAACATACAGAAAGCACAGTATAAATATTCCAAAAATCGCTTCTGCTGGAAAGGTTATTTGGAAAGGGCACAAACTTCTCATGGAACAGTCTTTGAGAAGGAAGGGGTTTGAAATAATTCTGTCACTTTCTGGGCAATGATCTGCTTTTACCAGTCACCACAGTCTCCTCAGTTTGTCTCAAAGTTTGGTAAAGGCAGGGAAAGAAAAGGAGAATGGATGTAAAAGAAGGCAGAACAAAATCTATCACTGAAGTGTGGAGGATGCTGGGGCAAATCTTGGCTTTCTGAGGTTGTCATATCTAACTTCCCATTTGTTCACTTCATTTTTCAAGGCATTGAATACTTTGGGCAGTGGTTTAATCTTTAAAATGCTTTAAAGAAGATTTTTAAAAAGCCCGAAACACATTTAATGTCTAAATTTGTTTCCTTAATTAGTTTACAATGTTGATATCACCTTTGGTCCTGTCAGAAGCACTGTTTGGGGCATTAATTAGGCTTTTCACTCTCAGCTGTTCTCCATCAGCATTGACTGAAGGATTATGGACACACTTTATAATCTTTCACATGCTGAAGAATCACATTAGCTGTAAGAGTGGCTTGTGGACCATTAAATCACAGATTGTCTTGTGCCTGAGCCTTGCTCAACAACACTGGCCTTCTCCTTATGCCTGCCCATCCCAGGAGTCACCATTTCCCTTTTACTCATCTCAACTTTTGCCCTTTGACAATGACATTTTGGGTGATTAGGCTCTTGCTGTCATTAATTCTGCGTGTTCACATTTAAGGACAGTTTTAAAGTGACTGGTTTATGTTCCAGGGTTAAAGCTGTGTGTTGTTATGGAGGGGGCATAGGTCTTGTGTCACTGACTGATTTTAGAGTGGGTTATTTTAAAGCTTTAAATCTGTCCTTTTCTTTAAAAGATACAGTGCCACATATTTATATTGCTATTTTATCTCTAAAATAGCACCACATATTTATGTTGCTGTATAAATAAGTAGCAAAATACTTTCTGTTCTGAATGTAGTATTTGTTTAAATGTTTTTGTGCTTCCTTACAAATATATAGTGAAATACAGGCAAACAAAGTTCCCGTTTAAACAGGTTTTGATTTTAGATTTTTTTTCACCTGAAATGTTTTCTCAACCTAAAATACAAATATCTACAATACAAAAAATTGGAATGTGTAATACAAATGAAGAAATCTTAGATTTATAAGTACAACATTATCAAGTTATTGGTAGAGGTTACTAATTTATCCACCACAAAATGCCATCATTATGAAAATATACATTTTCCAGAGTTATGACCTCCCTTGAGTTGTATTGATTTCCTCAAAGGTTGTTTAATGGGGAAAGAAATCATTCTTGTGGCAGGGGAGTCTGAGCTCCAGGTCACTGGAGGGGATGTCCCGAGTGCAGCTCACACTTGGTTTTTACGGCTGCCTTTGGTATACAGGAGTAAATCTCTCTGTCCTCATGGTTCCTGTGGAGTTCTTAGGGAATGAGCTATATGTCAGGATGGTGATCCTCCAAACCAGCTTTAATGTGCAAGTCCAGGAGACCAGGTAGTGCAAAGACTGTTCAAGCAGCAGGGCGACCCAGTGCTTTTATCCAAAGAAGTAAAAAAATAAGTTTAACAAGTGATGGACTCACAGAATCATTTATTTTTGTTGGAAAAGCCCTCCAAGGCCATCCAGTCCAAGCTGTGCCAAATCCCCACCTTGTCTCCAACCCAGAGCACTGAGTGCCACCTCCAGGTTTTCCTTGGACACCTCCAGGGACAGGGACTCCAAACCTCCCTGGGCAGCCCCTGCCAAGGCCTGACCACCCTTTCCATGGGGAAATTCCTGCTGGTGTCCAACCTGAGCCTCCCCTGGCCCAGCCCAAGGCCATTCCCTCTCCTCCTGTCCCTGTTCCCTGGGAGCAGAGCCCAATCCCCCCGACTGTCCCCTCCTGTCAGGGAGCTGTGCAGAGCCACAAGGTCCCTCCTGAGCCTCCTTTTCTCCAGGCTGAGCCCCTTTCCCAGCTCCCTCAGCCTCTCCTGGGGCTCCAGACCCTTCCCCAGGTCTGTTCCCATCTCTGGACACGCTCCAGCCCCTCAATTCCCCGTCCTGAGGGGCCCAAAACTGAACACAGCACTTGAGGTGTGGCCTCAGCAGTGCCAGCACAGGGAACAGTCACTGTCCTGGTCCTGCTGTCACACTATCCCTGATACAGGTCAGGTGCCATTGGCCTTCTGGGCACACTACGGGCTCAGAAAGTCAAAATAAAAAGCTAAATAAAGTCAAAAGGCTTTGTTGTCTACAGATCTTACAGTTGCCAGTGTATTTCTCCATCCAAGGCATCCAGTGAAGAATCTATCACAGGAGTAGCAGCAGCTCTCACTACATGCATGAGGGGTTTGAGACTTACTGTTAGTATTAATTCAGAAGCCCTTTTTCAGTAGTGGTCATGAACAGATATGTTACTCATCTTCACATTCCAAGTAGCATCACAGGTGACTGCAGAGGTTGTGGAGTCCCCAAAAGTGTCCCCAAAAGTGTCCAAGGCCAGGTTGGATGGGGCTTGGAGCACTGTGAGAGTGAAAATGTCCCTGCCCATGACAGGTGTGGCACTGGATGAGCTTTAAGATCCCTTCCAACCCAAACCATGTCACAATTCAGTGGTTTTATGACTACATAAAGGTTAACAAATCACTTACTGGTTTGAAATTTGTTAAAAATATTGATTATTCACATTCTTCTTTAGGACTGACTTTCAGACCTTGGGCTCCACATCTGCACAGCTAGGGGTTAGGAAGAAAAAAATTATTTCTGATGTGGGGTAACCTTAGAGGTGATCTTTGGAAGCCTCACCACTGCTGGTGCCAGGGCCTGGATCTGCTGGGTGGGCTGAGTGACAACAGCTCAGACACCAGAAAATCCAAGTCGAGCAAAAATGATGGAATGCCAAGCATGAGGTTTATGCTTTATGATCCTGGTGAGAAATTACTGTGGACCCCACTACCTCACGTTGAATTGAGGCATCACAGCCCAGAAATCTTTTCCAAAGCTTTCTGCGGCCACATGATTTCAGCTCTTCTGTCTGTCTGCCGTGTTGTTTTGTTTACTCGACCTGCGTGGTGCTTCATGCCTCCTGGGAGTTATGTCCAGAAGCCTCCTACCTCCACCCTGGGTGGTACAGATGATCCAAATGGGACATCCCAGGAGCCCAGAGGATGACTCCAGCAAACAGTCACACCCGGGACACTGAGCTCATCCAAACCTTTTCAAACCACGACCTTTTTGGTGCTGATGCCTGAATTTGGAAGTGCTTGTGTGCTGGATGACAGTGCATCCAGCCGTGGTGCACAGAAAATTAGCCTTAATACAGAGGTTTGAGAAGATTCGAGGGCCAGAGAGGGAGAAAAGGTTCATGCAGTAAATCAGGAATTGCAGTGGATTGTTGAAAAGCTGTTGCTGAGCAGCCTAAAACTTGTCCCCAGACAGCCCCTGACCAAGCCTAAAAGCACCACAGCATCCAAGCCACCAGCTTTGGTGCTGCTTCTGTCAATCAGCTGTAGAAGATAAAGCAGGGAAAACAACCTTAATTGTTAGGAGATTTTTAGATTTCCAAATTGAAATTGCAAAATGTTGCCTCAACAGAGCACCTGCCCGACTCACATCAAAGATCTGAGTACATCCCAAAGGTTTCTCTTTGTGCTCTGAAGGAGGTACTAACTTTCAGGGGCTAGAGAAACTATAAATTTGTAATATTTTCAAGCAAAATCATAACCTTTAGCAATGCTTGTAAGCAGGGACTTTTTTAGAATTATAGTACTACCAAGGTATTTTCAGCAGAACACAGTGATATAGATTATTGAAAATTAACATCTCTCATCTGATTATGTGGTTCATTTTCCTTCTCAAGATATTTTTTAAAGAGGGATTTCTATTACAGATCATGGTTTTGATGGTTAAAATTAATGAGCTCCCTCAGAGTCTGTTGGATATGTGTAAAATGTACTATTTTTTTACCCTCTTGTATTTTGATAGATGGAAAGAGACTTTTTCATGCTTCCTGACCAAACTTATTATTTATGTGTCAAATTTACCCTAATTCTTTTTTGCCATATAGTATCAAGACAATGTGAGTTGGAAACAGATGAGCACCTGAGTTATCCCCCATAAACAAGCACTGAGAAGGAAACCTTACGGCAAACAGATTTTACTACAACTTGATTAGTTTTCCTGAGGGTTTGAAATGAAGGTGTTTTGTGTGGGATTTTTTTTTTTATTTTTTTTTTTTTTTTAATTTAAAGTGTTGTATTTAAAAAGCTTTTAGAAAAGAGTGACATCAGGAAAAAAAAAAAGACTTTGCAAATAGAAAATTCAGTGGTAATACAGCCTAGAAGGATGAAATGTAAACTTCCTTACTGAGCTAACTACAATTTATAAATTTTCTATAGCTAGATCTAAACTTTTTGCTGGAGTTGTTTTAAAATGTGTCTTCATAAACACTTCCCATGGAGATATTCTTTGTAAAAATAAACTTTAATAACCAGTTGACAGAGAATTTATAGAACCTCAGTCTCAACTGCCTCTTGGCCCCAGGGGATTACGGTACAGTAAACCCAAATTTATACAAAGAATTAAATATACAGTAGGGCAGGACAAAGGGAACAGGGAATGGCTCTCACTGTTTTCCTAAAATTGATATAGTGACATATTCCTACATTGTTGGTTTTACTGAAGCAGATGCATGGAGTGTAAATACCAGTGTTTAATATCTCTGAGTAATCTAAATAGATCTATTTCTCATGAAAAATGCCAGGATCTGTGTACATGGGGTAACTTCAGTGTAGGTAGGAATGATGCTTCCTCAATTGCCTGTCAGGAATGACTTAATCCTGCTTTGCAGATATTGCCTTTGCATCCCTGGGATGTGTTAATTTCCATACCCATTCATTTAGAAGCCTCTGCTGAGACTGTCATAGAGATGCTAATTATCATCAGCCACGGTGATCCCTGGGGAATTATGCTGGGATTGAGAAACCACGAAATTGGTGGAGTTACACCACAGTCAGGGATTAAAGTGATGAGTTCTGCTCCCTCTCTGTTTTTTTCTTTCTCTGGCAGCTTGGGGAACAGCTCTCACAAGCAGTTCTGATGCTCTCGAGGTGGTGGGTTTGTGGTCACTTGGCCACCTCTCAGCCCACCTTGTCTATTGTGAGTGCTGGTTTTACTTAAATCACTAGCTTTATTAAAGAGCAGGACTTGGAAATTCAGTTAATTCCATGGGGCAACACATGCTGCCTGGAGTTCAGCAGAATTCAGCCAGGGACTTCTGCTCAGCTAGCAGGAGGGCTCTGGGAGGAATTGGGGGGGCTATAATAGTGTTAGTATCTGAAAATCTGAACTAATTTTCCTAAGTCTTTACTAATCTGAGGAAAAAGCTGAATTTTTGTTCAGGAGAGAAGTTAAAATTGTCAGAATTCTGTGCTGTTGTTGATGAAATCTCCAGGATAGGCGATGATTTTAAATAAAGACTTTTCTTCAGGATAAATGCCTCTGTCCTTTAAAAATATTTGCTGTCCTATATCAATCTGGATTTTTTTTTTTTTTTTTACTGCAAGTATTTTATTATGATCAAGCAATTTCATTTAGTGTATGGGCTGAAAATGCAAATATTCCTTGAATCCATTTAATCATTTATTATATCTTGACTATGTAACAGCAAGGTGAAGAGAAGTAATGTCTGTGACTGAGTTTCCTGTAGGTAAAATCAGATGAATTGCAGCTTTTTTCTTTGCTTGTGATCTCTTATTCATAATTTGGACATCGAGGCTGCATATTCTGTCTGTGTGAAGTTAGGTCATTGTAGGCAAACAAATTCCTCAATTTTGGAAAACTTCTGCTTGTTTTTTGCTTGCTTTGGTCCCTGTTTATATTTTTTATGGCAAAACTAAGCTTTTGGTGCTGAGTTTAGCCGTTTATTGCCGAGAGAATCTGGATCCTGTTTTCTTGCTGACACTGTCATGCATAATTAGACAAGTCAAAGCTGTAGGATTTTCATTAGAGATGTGCCATACACAAATGAATATGCACAGAATTTTGGGGTTTTTCACACTGAAAGGTGGATATGACTGTTTGGAAGGTGTTTCTTTCTAAACAATTGACTTCTGTATATCAAAATAAAGTACTGCAAAAGTGTGTTTTAGAATCTTCTAACATGACTACCTGCCTATAACTAGGCTGCAGAAATTAATTTCTGCCATTTCAGAGATCCTGATGCTGTATTTCCCAATGTCTTGAGGGAGTCCTGACATTTTTCTGTATTAAAGGCATCTTCTGTTTCCAGGTCCCCAACATTATGGGTCTGCATTAATTTAATTTCATCCTGGATCTTCCAAACCAATGACAACTATTTTTTTATTTTCAGTTATTTTCTAGAATGCTCTATTGTAAAACTCCCTCAACCCACCAAATAATATCAGTCTTGAAAATCACAAAAAAGAACTCCCCAAACAAGCAAAAACCATCTAACCAGCAGGAGTTTTTGTTTAAACTCTTTAATCTTCTTGGCACAAATTGACCCATGTACTTGAACCATGATCCCCTTCTTGCTCTCTTATCAATCTTATTTCTTGCAGTTACTCACCTGCAGGAAGTATGTTATCTATTGGGAATATTTTCTTTTCCTAATCAATGTTTGGTGTAGGAGGTTTAATTACTGTTTTTCATCCAGCAGTACTCTTGTCTGTGTTTAAATTGCTACCATTTCTCTCAAAAGTATAACAATCACTCCTATTGAATTACATAATATAAAAGAAAGAAATTTAATTTCACAAGGAGTCGAGGAACTTCCCTTCCTTAAAACGTTGCTTAAATTTAGATGAAAAAATATTTTCAGGATGAAAATCTAGGCTTGTGCCTAAGACTCTCTCATTTTTCCAAAGGACTTTTACATTGAGTAATGAATAATATTTTGCTGAAGCTTACTTTGGCTTTTAGTCAAGTGCTATAAATGAATTCATTAATAGGAATTATTTTTGGGTAGCAGTAGTGGGTGTGTGTTTAAAGTCCAGTGGTGATGCATGGTACTGTGAGAGTCAAGTGTATCCCATCTTTTCTTCAGCAATTCTGAAACAAACACAACAAAAATACCCAAGCCTGTGGTGATCAACCCTCACCTAGGAGCCAGTCTGCTGCTATTTGTGAGATTGAATTCTGGGCTACCTGAATGAGAAGCCTTTCTCTTGGTATAATTAAATGAAATTATTTTTTTTGGGAGCAGAAGAAAAAAAAAAGTACTTTTAAAATTCATTTTAGACATAGAAGAAATCTGTGTCTAAACAGCAAAAAAATGCTGAGCATGAGCACGGTGATCACCAGTGCACATTGAACAGATGAAAACACAGAGACATTTCTTTATTATGTCTGGAAAATCTAGGTTTTGTATATGAGGTTCACCTCTGGATCTACTTTTTGTTTGAAATAGAGGGTGTGTGAGGAGAACAGCAAAAAGGAAGGATAAAGTTACGATAGCAAAATTATTTGAGTTTATTGGGTTCTTGACAGTAAACTGTTCTGCGTGTATTCATTAGGAAGAGGCCAATTTTGAATAGTGATGTTGAAATATATAAAATAGTATTTATGCAAATGTTAGACACGGTGCCCCAGACAGGTGATGAATAACTATGGTAAACATATTTTCAGCATTTAACACTGAGAAAGTATGCATATCTGGTTAAAGTTTAGTATGGACACTTAGGCTGTTGTTTAACCCTTCTCCACATTTATTTTAGGAATGTATTTTGTCTATGCTGGCCTTTGGAACTTGTTAATTAGCTTGTGCCTTGGAAATATGTCAACTAATACCTGTTGTCACCCTGCAAATATCTGCAAGTCTGTGATGTAGTGTAGTGCATGCTGGAGAATATTTAATATTGTTAAATGTTAAGCATTTGCTTCACTGTGAGCAGAGGCTCTAGGGAGCCTCTGATTAATTTATCAGTGTTCATGGCCAGAAACACGTTTCTTTGAGAAATGGTGAAAATGCCACTTCTAGGCTGTGTGTTACCTCCCTGCTTTATTTTCAGTACACATGGATAACATTGTGAAAGGAATGGGGAAACAGGTCTCATTATTATTTACTTTCTGTGAAAACCGTTTGTGTTGAATCTCAAGTTATGGCATCTTTCATCCACATAAGGATTAAACCACCCTAAAATGCACAGAAATGTAATAAACAGGGAAGTTACCCTAATAGCTTCAACCTCAGTCACCACATTATTATTTGATAAATTTCAGCTGAAACTTGTGCTGTTTCTGGATATCGTTGTCTGGAAAATTATAGGTAATTAAAGATTTCATTTTGAAAGCAGGCATACAAATAAAAATACACTACAGGATGTTGATAGCTGGAATAAAAATTCTGCATAACTTCTGAATGCTTTAATAGGGTGGTTTTTTTGATTTTTTTTTTTTTCTTTTTTAATGGAGGATTTTAGCTTAAGGAAGGATCTGTTTGTCTTGCCATTTGAGTTTTGAGTAGATAATTGTCAGAGTGGAGAGAGGTTTGTTGTTTAAGTGTAGATAAAGCATATTTTGTGAATTTACATGGTAATTTCAGTAGGTAGATGAACCTGGACAGAGCATACTTCACTCAGCTTTGGGAAAGGAGGCATTGAAAATCCAGACAGATTGCCCAATTTGGGGTTGCTGGCTTGCAACCACTGGGTGCAAAAATATACCAAGAAAAGATTCTTTCTAGTTTAAATTCAGTCTATTTGAACTTGCCTTTATGTCACAAACTTCTCCCATTTCTGAGGCCATCTTGGGACTATAGAGATTTTCATAAGAAAGACATAGAAAAGAAATATTTTAAGGCTTGTCTTGAAACACTTCAGTGTTAGATTTCTTTTGACCTTGGTTGGTTTTCCTCTTGGCAGCTCTGGAACGAAGGGATTCCTCCCTCCTGGGCAGCCCAGACATCGTGGATCCAGCTCCGAGGAGAAAACGAAGGCAAAGGACAACAAAACCTGCAGGGACAGGAGCTAAGGTGGCTGCTTATGAGGCAGAGCAGCCAGCCCCGGAAAAGTAAGCAGGTTTTAAATATATTGAAATGTTTTTATGTTCACAGACCTCATCGGGTTCATGGGACTCCAAACCCAGCTGGGCACGGACAACCTCTGGCTGAGGAGGTCCAACCTCACCACCCTAAGATTCTGCCTTTGGGATTCCAGTGGAAAGAAATTACCTCTCAATTCTATCTTTAATAGATTTTTCTGAAAATGAAATCTCCAGACAGAAAAAATAGTTCCCTCTTAAAACACAAAGCAGGTCAGGATTTGTAACACTTGAAAGTATTTTTCTTATGTCCATTTCAAGTTCTGGAAATATTTCCACATGTTCTGGGAGGTGCTTATAGCTGTGCATAGAGTTGCCTCAGAGCTGCTATGGGATTGGTAGTATTTTCTTCATAAACCTTTTTTTTTTTTTCCCCTAAATATATGGTGAATTATATTTGAAAATACATATTTTCCATTTTTATCTGTAATAGTCCATGGATTGTAAACAGCCTTGGATACAAGTAGATTACAAAGACATTTCCCATGATTAGCAAAGATCTCTATTTAAACAGCAGAATTATCTCATTTTGACGTAAAAGTTGTGGTTTGACGCCAGCTAGGAATGTTTGAATTTGCAATCTTGTTTTATTAGCTAAAAAATTGCATTTTTTAGGATGGTGTAGAAAATATGTCAGACCTTGCTTTTTTGTTCTTTTACACCCCAGTCCATTGCAATGGAAAATGCCCTTTCCCCATTGTATTTGGTCGGTTTGATTTTGACAGCCTGCCTGTGTTTGCCTGAAATTCAAGTTCATTTTGTCTAATATTGATTGTTGAAGGAAAACCTGTGGAGGCAAAGTATTGCAAATATACAGGGGCCTTGGAACTGAGTAATTGTCTGTTTATGAGTATCTTAGTCTCCTGTGTGTAGAGGAAAAATAAGAAGATGATGATATTTTTGTTTTAATTCTTTGAAATAAGGCAGATTTTAGTAGAAACAGAGCAGCATTATGATCATATATGCAAAGAATTTCTACTCAAAGATTGAGTCAGGCCTGAATCTAAAGAGTGTCTCTTCTTATTGGCTATAATATAATTAGTTATATTTTGAGACTGGCCATATGGAACATCCGTTCTATCAGTCTCTATCTCCATTTTTCTTTTTTGCACTTTATGTGGCAGTGGCAGTTCTTGGATTAGATAAGAAGACAGGAAATAGCCCTGTTTACCTGAAACATTACAAAAGCTGAAATGAAATAATTTCCACTTTGCTGGTTTTTTTTTCCCAATGTCACTGAAGTTTCTGAGGTTATTTGAAGTCTTTTGCCAGCTGCTAATCAAGTTTTCAGTCAATTTGCTTAACTAATAATTTTCAGTTCTCTTCAGCCTGTCAAAAGTGGGGAAATGTAGAATTAGCACCGTGATCCAGTTCACAAATATAGGTATTCTTTTTATGGAATAATTTGTAATTACTCCAGTAATTTGTGCTGATGGAATGCCAGATCCTTGATGCTGCAAAGGGCTTTATCTTAAGCTGACAGCATGTTGGGGTCCTGCCCAAAATGTTTTCCTGTATTGTGTCACTGAGCAAAAAGAAAAAAAAAAAAAAAATCAAAATTATTTAATCCAAGCAAAGGGGTAGCAGAGAGAAATGTTAACCTCAAAATTCCTTTGCCTCTGGAAGTGCTCCATCACAAACAGGGAGATAGAGAGCATGTTGTGGTGTTCCGGGATCAAGTTCCAGATTTGATCTGATTTTGTGATCACGTCTGCAAATGCACCAATGAGTCCTCCCTCGTTCCTGGGCTCTCCTGCTCAGACCTGCAGCCAGGGCTGGCTCCTTAATGTAAATACAAATGTAAGTGCTTCCAGGCCAAGTCACACAAAACCCTCTCCCACAGTTCTTGCTTTAGCAAATAGAGCTTATTTAGAGTTATTTCCCATGTGGAAGTTTTGGTGACATCACCAGTGTTCATGTCATGCTCTCCAGGCGAGAGAAGGGCTGCCACAAACCCAACACCACGAGCCTGATGCTACCCTAACCTGCTGCATCATGAGTTCCTTGGGACAAGATACTTAAAAAAAAAAAATAAATTAAAAATACTTCTTTAGCAAAGGAAAGCATCCAAGGTTTTCTTTTCCCTTGGCCTTTCAGATTGTTTTTTGAAAACACAGTGTTTTTCAATGCAGTCAGTGTTATCACATAAGAAAAGTTGTGTCTTAACTTTTAAGAAAAGTTGTCTTCACTTTCATATACTTCTCATAAGACTTTACAGTGTGCTAAGAAAGTAGCATTTATCTTAAACTCAAGACCATCTACAGTAAATACTAAGTCATCAAAACCTAAAGGATTCTATTTCTGCAAATATTTTGGATTTATGGATGTTGAGGCTAGTTGTGTGGCAATTCTCTGCTCCTTGGAATGAAAATATATTCTTGGATATGACCAAAAATACTCAGAAGAATGCAAATAAAAATCTATTTGACACAGGAATTAGAGCAAAAGGTGTGCTGCCTTTCTCATGCTTTGTGTGTGGGTGCAGTGGAAAAAAAAAGGAGTTGAATTGTATTTATTCATATTGACATCTAATATTACTGTGGCAATTCATTCAAGGACTAAATCAACATTTTTAATGAAACTTGGCAATGAGCTTTGGATAATATTAAGCTTAGTGCAAGTAGCCATGAGAGCAGCAAGGAACAGAACTAGGATTTGTGGAACAAGGTTGTTAAATGAACTGTTTAATTATTTGCTGAAATAAATATGGACTTTAGGATAAAGTAGAAATTTAGAATAATTAGTGGGTCAGCCAACTGCCAAGAATGAGGTTTATCCACCTCTCTAGCAGACTGTTCTTCAATCGGAGATATCCAGTGAAGGGAAATGCTTCTTTAAGCAGACAGATGTTACTTTCAGTTAATAACAGCTGACCTATGGCCCTTCATGTACGCATTTTAAAAATATGTAAAGACAAAAAGTAGATCTTACTTTTCAAAACACAATTGAGCCAGGAAGTAAAACAAAATTATTCTGATTCCCGTAAACTGTGATGGTCTTGGTGCAGCTCTAACTACAACTTAATATCTGGCAATTTCCAAAGGTGCAAGGCAGCGATAATATATAAGTCAAGTTAAGATGCAAATTCTGCTTTTCACAATTTGCATTTCATAATTGGAGGAGAAAAAAAAATTAATAAGAGCATTCCCAATCCAAAGTTAGAAGTTATGCTTATTGAGGCATTACCCAAATCCCTTCAGGGGCTGCATATGAATGGCACTATTAGCTGTGTGGAATATGCATTCAATATAGAGGCTTAGCTGTATGGCCTGTCAGCCTGAATCCTGTAAATAATTGGATGTTTCTATAATATTTTCACTTTAAAAGTGTTGCAACCTACTTGAGAGCAGATAGTACCTACTGAAGATGGCAAAGTTTTTAATACAATTTTAAAAATGTAGCATAGTCATTTAACAAAACCTGCAGCCACAGATTACAGTGGAACAGAGATGGAGCCTCTATAACTAAAATAAAAATAAATCAGGAAAAAGCTTCCATTTCTAGTGCAACTTACATGTTTCCATTTTGATTTATCAAAATTGGGGGGTTTTTAATGAGTTAAGAAAACCAAAACCTTTTATTTCTGTCTTCCATTTTCTTGCTAATAAGGATCATTTATGGTCCTCATTCCACATGTGTTTCATAGGAGAAAGTCTTTGCTGTATAAGGCTCAAAATTTCTGTAAGTTATTCTGTATATTTAAAAATATATTCCATTCCTGCTGCTCGAGGGTATTCATAATTTATGTGCCATTTAATGCATGCCTACTGTTGAGCGGATGTACAATTACAGAAGTGGTTTGGGGAAAGGCATCTTAAATACAGGAAAAAACATTATTATGCATGCAAATACGCTGGATTCTCCTGAGAAAAAGACTAGAAAAATAATTCTAAAAAAAATTCTTACAGAGGAAGTATTCCATAATTCTGAGAAGCAAGTGTTAATAGATATTCTTAATCCAGCTGACTGAGAAGTAACAGGTATTATTTTCTTGTCTTTTTTTAATGAAGAATTGCCTGTTTGCACCAAGTGAATCTGACTTATTAGTTGTTCAGCATGCCAAAAATTGCAGTTTCATAGGTCTAGTTTAGTACATTTTATGTCACTATTACTGCCTTTAAAAAAAACATAAAATTGAAATTTGACTTTTGCTGGCTTAGTACCTCTTGCTTAAGTGATAAAATGGAGTGACTGTCAGAATCAGGCATAAATTTAAATTGAAGGAAAGAGGTGCTCTCCCTTACTTCACTGTGTTTGGCTTTGCTGAAATTTCAAGTTGCAAGTCAGTTTGATGGGATCTTTGTCACCAGTAATTAATTTGCCACCTTTCCCTTTTTTAAGGGAAACCCTGCTTTTTCAAAGAGCACTAGAAGGATTCAACATATTTTTTAGGAGCTCTCACTCTTTTAGGAGAAACGCAGAAGCAAGTCAGAGAAATATAATCAGGTTTCTGAGTGTGTGTTTGAAGGTCCCAGGAGTTGCCAGGGGGAGGCTTGTACCACCTGCATTGCCATCCCTTGCTCCATCAGAGGCCAAACAGAGAATGTAATTTTTACTTTAAACATGATTATTACAGTGCTCACACTTGCTGTTTGTTCTTGACTTCAGGGCCTGATTAAACTTATTCATGTGTGTAATTGTGGGTAGAATGAGCTGCTGCATGGTTTTTACTTTTTAATGATAAATGTGGATTTTTATTTTTGTCCCGTGTTCATGCTCTCCTCCCTTTCTGTACCTTCAAAAGGTTTTTTCTGAGTCTTTGCAGGTATATGTAATTTATTTGGAAAGAAATCCTTCAGCATTGTATCCCAATACTGTAATAAGCTGGACTTGTCTTTCTTTTGGTAAACTTCCATCCCCTTAAAAGCACTCAGAGCCTGTGGTGAGCCCAGGGCTCCCTGGGGATCATCTCTCTGCATTTGTTTAATTCATTGCTTGCAGTTCACATTTTTGTAGCTCTAATGCAAGGTTTATTTAAAGTGTGGTCTGCCACCACCAGTGACTCAGGTAGGAGAAACCACAGATATGTACTGAAATCTGGCATTCTCAGAGGGTGACACGCCAGGCTTTGGGTTTTCTGTCTCACACAACTTTTTCTTCTTGTAAAAGTTCAACCAGGCAAAAATTGGGTTCTGCTGAAAATGACACCAGAACCTTCCAGAGGGGGTGTGAAGTCTATACCACAGTTACCCCCTTTTAGGGAAAGGTGTACTTAAGAGCTCATAATGACATGTCACTTTTCTCTTAAGTGCATTTATTTAATACAACAGAAGAGAACTTTCCTGGTTTGGCAAACAGTCTGATCACTGTGATCTTTCAGTCAGTCAGAGCAGTGAATGTGCACAGCAGTGAGAAGCTCATTCCTGCCATCATAAATTTATGGAATGTAATGTTTAGAAAGTTTTTGATGATTACTCGTTCAGTATTCATCAAAGTAAAGACATCTCTTAGAAGTGGATGATTGGGTTGTATGATCCTCTAATGTGAGTATTAAGCCAAAAAAATTTAAATAGTGAATTAAGACATCTTTGTGATTCATGCAAGCTCAGCATTATCTTGTGCTTTTGGTCCTTTCCCTTTCCCTTTCCCTTTCCCTTTCCCTTTCCCTNGAGGGGGGAAAAAAAGTGGTTGCAAAAAACCTAGAGTAAGTCTTCATTCAGCTTGAATGAATAAGGCAGAAATAAATGCAACAAAGCTGTTTTTCTCCTGGTGGTGGTACTTGTGCAGTGTCTTTCTTTAATTGAGCAGCAGATAATTAGGCTTCCACCATCCATGTGGGAAGGGGAGATTGATTTCCGTGGAGGTGGAAGGAACTGAGATCTACCATCACTATTTCTCCTGATGCCCCAGGGAAGGGTGGGATAATGCGAAGGCTGAAGGCCCAGGGCAGGAAAAAAATGAACACTGTCTGCTGACCTCAGAGGTTGCTATTTCTCCCAGGGAAAGTGTCTCAGCTCTCCAGTTTCTAGCACATCTCACAGCTTTTGTCACTGGTAATAGCCCAATAATTGACTGCTGATGGAGGAGTTATTACTCAGTAAGACTGACAGGACTCTATGCTCTGCTGTCTTCGGGCATGTTCCTTAGGTCAGGGTTTTATTGCTGTGACAAATCTAGTGAGATATGTGTCTCCAGTGATTCATCTGTAATGTATTTCACTGAAACATTTCCAGAAAAATTTATTTCATATTTCAGGCTGTGAGATTACAAGAGAAGAGCTTAAAAAATGCAAAGGATACCTTCTTTCTCCATTACCTTTTTGGTAAACTTTTGATGCTTTTCCCTTGACTTTTCAAAAATGGTTTTAGCTGGAGTGGTGTTTTACCTGAGCTTTATATTTTAAGCCTCTCTTAGGTAGGTTGTGGGTTTGAATAGCTTAATTTATCACACTATGCATTAGTTTTGTTAAATACTGAGAACCTTGATGGGTTTTTTTTTTTAATGTGGGAAGCCAAAGAATTTCTTCTCAGAGGTAAATTACACTAAGAAGTGGGGAAAACTGTGTGTGGTTGAGGCAACCAGCAGTGCTGGAGCAGTTGTTCACTTTTGAAGTAGACCATGCTCCAACATTTTCAGCCTTTGAGGGTAAAGGGTGGGAAGCTAAGAAAAGGAGATTGTGTTAAAAGCAACCAAGAAGGCAATATTTGAAATTCCACGTGCATCCTGGTGATCAGGGTGCAGGAGCAAACATGCACTTTCTGTGTGAACACATCTGCAAAGGGCTCTTGATGGTGCCATTAAACCTCAATTTCCCAAAGCAGCTTTCCAGGCAGAATTAATTTCACATTATTTGTAATAGGAAGGAGCAGATAATGTAGGTGCCTGAGATTTTGATTAGGTGTTGGCAGGAAATTGAGATTAGGCTGATGGAAAGCCCGAATAACCTGCTTGCCACCTCAGCCCTGGTGTCAAAAATAGCATGGCAGAGAATAAGAGGAAAGCTTGGCTCCATTAATGACATAAAGCTGCCTCAAATACTTGTTTCTGTTGTTCTTTGGACTGAACATGAAGTTAAGTCTTATTTACTGCATTAAAGTGGAGTATTCTGTACAGCACAACTGTATGGGAAGGCCAGGAATGCTTAAATCATAATGAACCTCAGAAAACCTGCTGGACAAAATCCTGTGCACAGAAATACACTAAAAGTCATGATCTGGGAAAGGATTTCACAAACCCTTGCAAGTGGTTCTTGCTCTGCTGAGGTGATTGCTCAGTTCAGTGCACTTTTCAAAACTCAGATTTCACTGCATGAAGCTATTAATCTTTCTATTTTTATTTCTGTTCATCTTTTTTTCTTTACTTAACTTTTTACCATTTTTTTTTTCCTCCCAGAAATGCCCCACCTCAGCAAAGCAGGACTAAAAAGCTAGCATTTAGATTTAGCAAGAATTTCCAATTTCTTTATGCTAAAATTAGTGTTTAATCCTCTGCTTAAAATCCACAGAACTAAATGCATGGGTATTATTTTTTCAGTGAGTGGTGATTTTACTCCTCAAGCAGTGATGGCTTTGTCTAGATTGCCTGTTTTTCTTCATCTGCCTAATTTCACTGATTACTGTTGATTGTGAAGACCTAGGTCCAGCCAATGAGAAATATTTTATCAGATTTGGGTGTCTTTCTAGAACTCTTGTGTGTGATGCATAAGGATGCTGCTGAAACTGAAAAGGATACAGATATTAGGACATTTCTGTTCCAGAATGCTTGAATTCTGGTGCAAAAACAGAGGGAAAGGGGGAAAAGGGCTTGTACTGAATTTATTTTAATCCTATTTCTGCCTCAGAATGTCTTGGAGAAGGAGCAGGAAAAGGTCTAGAGCACAGAAAAGGGTGAGGGGTGGCACTGGATATGTCTGTGAGCAGAGACAGGAGAGTTCCCTCTCCTGTTGTGAGAGGCCCTGATGGTGCATTTGTTTTCTCCTATTTACCATGTATATATGTCTCCCCAAAAGCAGTAAAACAAGCCCTTGACGTCCATGGCAATGAATTTCTGATGGTATTTAGGGCATCCCCAGATCTGGTCAGAGTGGATAAATATTCATAAATTTATACACTTTGACTAATACATACAGTCTGAGCAAATGCACTTTCATGGTTGGATGAGGGGACTCATCTGTTTCTGTCAGCCCGTGTCAGAATTCCTGTGGCATTAATCAGGACCCCTTTTTGATGAGTTCTGCCATCTGTGGCAGGGCACAGAGCACAGTCCCATGCATCAGTCCACAAACTTTGAGAATTAGAGACAGAGTTGCCCACATCAGGTCTCTCTTAAAATTGTTTGACTACCTATCAGTCTCCTTGAGCATAAATAAAAATGTCTTTCTTAGAATCTGCAGGAGGTGCAGAATTACATTAATATGAGCCTTGTTAACACGAATATTGCTGACACACTCCCTTGATTACTTAATAACTCTTAAAGTAATTCCTTACTTTATTCATCTGTCAAACCTTTCATAACAATTGTCATGTAGCTGTTGCATCACTCAAGCTTGAACATACAACCAGTAATCTGAAAGCTAATTACATGCTTGTGTTTTCCTCAGATGGTTTTCTGCGTTATCAGCTGTTATAAGTGGACAGGGTGTAAAACTGAAGGAAAAGGATCAATATTCAAAAATGATCAGCAACAGAGTCAATGTTGTAATGAATCCTAAATAGCAGAAGTGAGAAAAAAATTAAAGGCTCTTTTCAAAATTATTTTGGTATTTCAAAGTACTGAGGTGAATTAAAATCTAATAGTAGTGTAGCCACTGGCATCAGTGTTTCAACCTGTACATTTGGAATGAACACAGTAATAATGACTAAAACTGAGGAAATAGGACAAATGTGCAAGAAAACTCCACTGTTTGGTAAGGGTGAGTTTCATTCCAGGTCTCGTGCCAGAAAGAGATGAGATTTCTCATGTGCTTCTTTAAAAGGTGTTAATTATTCAAGAGCATAGAAATAAATATTTTATATTCCACTTATATAGATCCCCCAAGGAGTATTTGACATCAAAGTAAGAGACCTGTCTGTTAAATTAAAAAATGGTACACTTGCCTTGTGTTTATCTAGAAAAGATAAAAAAGGTATTTAGCTTGAGAAAATAATTTATGAGAAGGTTGTTGAAAAAGGTGCTAATTGTAGAAAAAGGTTGAAAGAAATTTGTTTTATGTTGTAGAAGCTCACAGAGATGTGATTTTTGAAAAAACATCACAGAACACAAAGAATGTTCACTGAATTTAGCAGGAGTCTGAAAAAAGATGATTTTTTTTTTTTAAAACATATTGAGAAGTTCGTCACATAGTAATTAAAATTTTCAGGTTCTGAACTAGGGCTTGGCCACAGGAATAAACTTTTATTAACACCTAGTTCACATTGTGATCTTCCCCACTCCTCAAATTCCTGAGCACCTCTATAAAATATTTTCACAGGGGTTATTTTTTGTTTAGAGAGGAAAATGGTTCATTACTCATCACTTCAATGTTCTGCCACAACTGGCTAAACCTTGAAGTTTCACAGGTGTAAAACTAGAAAAAAGTGGTGATAAATCCTTTGGTTTCTGCTGGAGATGTGAACCATCCAAAGAGTTACTGCTTTAGTCCCTCTGGAGCTGATCCTTGGGTAGCTGTTGAACTACCTGAACAAAATCCTACTTTTATTAAGCTATCCTGAAAAAAAAATATAAAGAAAACCTTCAATCCTTTAGGCTAAAACTGAATAGGAAAACATTTCTACAAGGAGTAAACCTCCTGGGTTTGCTGTTTGTCACAAATACAAAATTATTTTTCTGTTCAAGTACTGTGTCAGTGTCAAACTATTCTGGAACACCAGGTTAGGAAAGAATATCTTGGTATTAAAGCTCCTCTCTAGTTGTATACCTGTGTAGCTGCAGCATTAAATAAAAATGTTAAATAAAAAGGAACCACCAGATTATGCACAGTTGTTTTGACAAAACTGCTCAGAACCTGAGCAAGTGTTTCAGTTGAAGTAAAAACTGATTTGAAGACACAAAACAGAAGATCTCCAAATAAAAACAAAACATATTCAGGATGTGATGAGTTGCCTGTTGACTCTTCAAATGATTCAAAATACTTTGTGAGTTCCTAAGTTTTAAAAAGAGGCAAAACCATCAACTTTTTATCAATGTTACTAAGAGCCATCCCAGAGCAAAATGTGTAAGCAAAACGTGCAAACAAAATCTCCAAACCAGTCAAAATCACCCCCAGCCAGTGATGGTGGCAAGGGGGAGAAGCAAGGGGAAGAACAGGAGGGCAGGAGATCAAAGTTTTTTGTGTTTTTTTTTTACAGATACATGAGTTTTATGAAACTTCCCTTTGGGGTGAGTGTTGTCCTTCCCTAATCTGGGAACAATGGGGGTTGTTTGGGACAACAAGCTCTGCCTCGGAGCAGGTGGTGGCTGGCATGGCTAAACATAGGAAATAACACAGCAGGAGATTTGGGAAAATCATGTTAAGGTGCTGGAATAAGCAGGGATTGGATTGTAAGGGCTGGAGGGTTTGGAGTGACATGAAATTCGGTTTTAGAGGGATATAGTATTGCCCAAGTGAGTCTTTATCCACTCTTTGGTGTGAGACCTCTCAGTCTCCTGTTTGCCTTCCCACTTTATGCCCTCCAGCACAACTCTTGAGAGGCACAGAACAATGGCCTCCTGCATGCCTGATACACATCTACACCTTTTCTGCTCTAACTGACACCAAATCAACCATCACATCAGGGCAGGAGGAGGAATGCTCACCAGGCTGTTTACTCAGCATGACTGGGTGCAGGGTGCTGCCAGAGACCACAATCCTCCATTCACGGCTTCTCTCATGCAATGATTTGCAAGGTTGAGATGTTCCTGATGCTGTTATAACCTTTCCTTGAGCTAGATTAAAAAAAAAAAAAAAAAAAAAAGCCAGTTTTTGTGTTACCCTGAGGCAGTGTTAGCCAGACACTCCCCTTCTTCATGGTTTTATTCACGCCACTCCCAGCTCTGCACCAACTCCTGTGTCTTGACCTGTTCTCATTTTGCCGAGCTAAAGATATGGATTTGTCATTTCTGACTTTTCTGTTGCTGAAGTCCCTTTGCAAAACTAGCCCACAAGTGGGTAGATCACATTGAATATGGTGACACATGTAATTTTCAGACACCACGGAAGTTTTGTGATGCGTCAACCAAAATACATATTTCTATTCCAAAGGCAAAAATGCAAGTGAAATCTGATTTGAAGGAAATTTATATTAGTAAAGTTCATTACTGAGAAGATAGATAGTAATCAAGCTTGGATGTTGTTGTACAGGTGAGTATGCATGTCCTATCCAAGCTTTTCAAATTACTTGAATCATCCTGAATCTAAGCTGGCTATTCATATTTTTATTTCACATATTCACTTTTGTTTGTTTTTTTTTTTTTTAAACCAGGCATTCCTGTCTTCAGTAGTATTTAGTGTTTATTTTTAAGCATTCGCTTGATATTTATTTAAAGGCCATTACCTTGGCATCAGAAAGTTGGGTCTCAGTTAGGGCTTCCAAATCATTAACCTCGAAACTTCTGTCACACTTGAAATTGCTGTTCCTTAGCAGGGCACCAACATTCCAAATGTAATTGAGTTCTCTGCTTTTACGTATATTTCTTGGCTGACTCATGTTGACAAGTGCTTTTCATCTTGAAAACTTTCCAGTTGTTAAGACTTAGCCAATTTGACATGGAATTCAGAAAATGAATCAAGGTAGAGCCCGGTGCTGCCTGCATAAAGGTGCACCTGTGTGGAGGTTTACCTGCCATCACCTGACATCTCCAAATATTATTCTTCCATTGTATGTTCTCACAAAAGTAGGCTGTCTCATGTAACACAGTCTCCATTGTCCCCTGGAGCAAAACGTGACTGTCTTAATGTATGTGAAGAAAAGAGGAAGAAAAGAGAAATTGGATTGTTTTTCTGAGCAATTTCACCTAATAATTTAGCTGATGGAAACAGAAACATAGGGTCCACAGCTGTAGATTTTGATTTTTTTCTTGAGGCAGCTTAAAACCTTGGCGGTAGCATCCTGGAATGGGTTTTAGAATCCAATGTTCCCCCTTGTGTGGTGTCTAATTCAGATAATTCCCTCACCCCAGATTTAAGTCTCGTACTCTCTGGCAGGACAAGACCTAAATCTGGGATGAGGGAATTACTTTAACCTATAGGTTATTGGCCTCAATGCTGGTTGTGTCAAAACAGCATTGAACTACAAAATTCCAAATGAATAATGGGGATTATTTATAAACTATGGCAAGATCTATAGTCTTGAAAGCCTGATGCTCTTCATACTTAAAGACTCCATGGAAGTTAATTAAGGACAAGAGAGTGATAGGACATAATCAGGGTCCTCAGTCTTTAATAACTTCTTACAGACATTATTAACATGTCAGTTCCTCATTTTGTTATTGTGAATCTGTTAATGGAGAATTATTTGCAAGTCTTAGATGAGAAGGTAGATTGTTGGGTTTTGTTTTGTTTTGTTTTGTTTTGTTTTGTTTTTGTTTTGTTTTGATGGGATTATTTTCCAAAGACTGTTTTGGACAATGTAAAATTAATTTTCAGTGAGCCAAGGAAGTAATCAGTGCTGCAGGACAGGATATTACAGAGATATAATTGAAAAATTAAATTATTATTATAAATGTGCAAGCAAGACACCTCTGTAGACTTCTTTTTCTTCTCAGCAGCAGGATACTTTTAATGAATGCTGTTTTATTCTCCCTCTGTATTTTATCTTGTTTTCAATGTGGTGCTATATATGTTCTCTCATTTTCCATCTTTCAGCAAAATGAATTTTCCTGCCAGTAACCAAGCTGTCAGATAAATTATAATAAAATTTATTTATTAACCTGAAAAATAAACTAAAGGAGTAATCTGTATTAAAGTATCCATAGCAATTCCATGTTCCATCTATATATGAAGCTTACAGGAGAAGGCCTTGATAATGCCAACTCTGAAGCGACAGTTTTTTATTTTAACACTCCTTAATTTCACAAGAATTTTGCTGTAGATGTAATTGCACACAAATTAAATGAAAAGATGCAAGGCTTCTCCACTGGGCAAGTATTGAAGAAAAAAAAAAAAGGAATATGTTGACAATAAATACCTTTTTAATTGGATAAATAAGACAAGCTCCTGGATGAATGATGACTGATAGGTGATAAAGCTTTCTGGTGTTTAATTATAGATGAACTGACACCATGAGGATAGAGCAGATGTGTGAGAAGGGCTTAGGAAGCAGCTTCAGTTTTATTAAAAAGCACTTCAGAAGAAAACTTAATTATACACAGGCAGTGGATGGATATAGATAGGGGACAGAAAAATTCTTGGTCTGTTGAGAGACATTAACCACAGTGGCAGAAGGGCAGAGGTTTAGAGCCTGATAGTTTTCCTGCTCCTTTCCTGGAGCTCAGATTGTGTCTGGCTGCTGGCTGGACCTCTCCATCCCTCTATTCCCACCGGTTCCTGGCACATCTTCCAAAACAAGGCTGTCAATGTTCCACCTCACTGGGAGGTTTCCAAAGTCACAAGTTGTGACTAAATTTGAGAGGTGTCCCTCTTGTGCAACCTCATGCTTTCTGGTGCTGTGAAGAATAGGAATATTAGCCCAGCCTCCTTGTCCCAGCAGAATTCCTTCTATTTACTGACTGTTTCAGGCAGTTTAAACTATTCTGTATCAACTGTAGGCTGTCCTCTGGAGTTCTTTGGTGCCAGAGGGCAGGATGATGACCTTTGTCTGGTTAAAAGAGACCAAGGAATGAGGACTGAGCTGAGCTATAACTTGGATGATTTTGGGGGCCAGTGGCAACTTTGGGCTGTTCAACCTGGAGAAGATAACTTTGTGTGGAGACCTCACAGCCTTCAGAACCTGGAGGAGCTGCAGGGCAGCTAGAAACAGGACTCTTCATCTGGAGCTGGAGTGAGACAGGACCAGGGAGAATGGGCTCAAACTGCCAGAGGGCAGGGCTAGGTGGGATATTGGGAAGGAATTGTTCCCTGTGAGTGTTCCCTGTGAGCTATGGCTGTCCCTGGATCCTTGGAAATGTTGAAGGCCAGGTTGGATGCGCTTGGAGCAACCTGGGATAGTGGAAGGTGTCCCTGCCTTTGGAACACACGTCCCAGCAGGAATTGCATGAGTTTTAAGGTCCCTTTCTATCCAGACCAAACTGGGAGTCTGATTCTGTGAACTGTAGGGAAATAAACCACTCCGTCTTTTATGTCTTAGGCCAGTTGAGCCATCCCTTCATCCATCCTGCTGAAAATTCAGATGTCTGCTAGAGTCCTTCTTAATTCTGAATTAAAATGTATTTTTAAAATGTGAAGCCGTCACTGGAATATTTATGCATTTTCTTTTTTGGCTCATAATCTATTAATTAACAGTGTGCACTTTGAAATAGATACTTTTTTCTTGTTTTTCTATTTTAATCCTTATCTCTTCTTTCTCATACCTCCAGCCTGTTGAGTACGCCCACTGCTTCCCCCTGAAGCTAATGTTAAGAGAATTTAAATTTCAAATTACTGACAGAAGTGAATTGCTGTTCAAACAAGCCATCTCAATGTTCTCAAACACCTTGATAAATTATGCATTCAGAGGGCGTTTGATCAATGAAATCTTTAGTGTGTTTTTATTTATATTCTCTTTCCCATCAGTGGAGTTGCTTTCTACTTAATCTCCAAAGCCCAGTCTGACAATTGCTGTGGTGTTTCAGGTATTTTATACACTTACCTCTGAAATATAAAGAACAGATTAATAAATATTGCATACGTGACAAGTGGTCCCTAGACTTATTAATCAACACAGAAGGTTAACTGCTTGCATTCAGAGGCATTCAGAAAAACACAAATATTTTCCCTGAAAGGCACTGAAGATGTCTTAGATTTTATTGTACCATGTACTCAAGTGCTCTGTACAACTAATAGTGATATTAAATGGTGGAAAGCTGCTTTAAAGGTGTTTTTATAGCTTTAACCAGAAAAAATATTTATGTGTCTATTTGATGTTATAGTAATTAAAAAAATTGTCTGAATAAAATATATACTTAACAGAGTTCTAAGCATAAGAGAATAGGTCTATAGAAAGGAGATCATTTGGATCAGGCAAAAAATTCTTTTTTAGCAGACACATGATCAGTATAGTGTGATTAAATGGATGAGTATGAAATACATACTCATATGTACATACTGAGTCTGAAATACGTATTTTTAGATGTATGGACCCAGCCTCCACACTTAGTCTCATCAATTGCAAAAATCATTTGGAAGTGAGTTACTTTTTTTAGCCTGTGAATGGTTTGTTTATACACTCATCAGTCAGGAGCTACTGCAGAGGGCTCACCTGCCAGAATCCTTCCATAGGGCCTCCAATTTCCTGCTTTTTTAATCATCCTGTGTCATTGTGTGTGTGGTGTCCTGAGGATTTCAGTCAGAAAGCAGGTGAACCTAAAAACACTAATTGTGGCAGACTAAATCCCCTGATATTTCAGAAGGCAGCTCTGATGTTGGGCAGCACCTTAAGTACATGGAGCTGCTGTATTTTTACTTGTGTGGGCTGAAATTTAAATTTCTTATTGTACACTCCACAGGGCTTACTTTTGGCAGGTGCCTTTGCTATGTAGAAAACATCCAGCCAAAACTGTAAGTTTGCAGCTCTTGGATAACCTGTGAGGATTTTGTAAAGATCTTCTTTGGTTAGGAATCACAGAATATCCTGAGCTGGAAGAGACCCATCAGATCATCCAGTCCAACCTCTGGCCCTGCACAGACCCCCAGCAATCCCACCTTATGCCTGAGAGCATTGTCCAAACACCCCTGGAGCTCTGGCAGCCTTTGCCCTGTTCAAAATTGCATCTGTATTTCTTTTATGTAGCATGAAATTTTTTGTTTGTGAAATCAAAAAGGCATTTTGTTTTCCACCATGAAAGAAAAATGATGGAAAATGGAATTACTGATCTCCCTTCCTGTGGTCACAGCAACGATTAGGACTTGCATCATAAGATAACTTTGTAAAGAAGCAGTCTGCAAAAGCTTAAAGCCAACCCAGAAGGCAGTGGCAACAACATAAATTCATCCTAATCTGGAATTTGGCCTATGGTGTACATTCAGGTGGATGGGAGCAATGAAAGATAGGAAGCCCTGTGCCTCCATGTAGGACCATGAGGACCCAGGGATGGTGCAGGTTTTGTCTCTGAACAATTGTCCCCTGAGAAACCTCCCCTTCTTGGAAGGCTGAACTGGGCAGGAATGTGTCTCCTTTCCAAGGGAAATGTTTTTATTGCAGAGTATTGAAGCACAGGCTGCATTTTTGCTGTGGATGGGAGCAGTTGTGGTGACATTCAGGACAGGAGGCTGGGATGATGCATAGTGAGGACGTCAGCACTCACAGGATTCCCTGCTGAACCCACCAGCTGGAACTAAACTGGGCTTAAATACTTATATTGCTGCCTTAGGTTAGTAAAAGCAGAATGATACAACAGGCAATGCACAAAAAAATGCTGATGACAAGGCAGCATTTTGCTTGTGGTGCAGCTGTGAGGAAGTACTGAGTTCTCAAATATGGATTATCTCTGAATTTGTGCTTGCTGGTAATCCACTGTAATTCCCATTAAACAAGCATTGTGAACAGCCTATTGTTTTGAGAGGAGTTAAATGAGGGTCTTAATGAATTAAAAATGTACCACATTTATCTGTGGAGGAAAAGCTTTCATCTTCAGTCCCTCAGGTCCCAGTGCCCTCCTGGGGAGAACGGTCATCTACTGAATTGACCAGAATAAAGTGCTGAAAATGGCTTAATAGGAGGAGACGCAATTTTTCACTAATCTGTTTCAGGCTTGCCAGAGGTGATTTCTCAATCTGAGCTGTGGCTGCTGGAGCTCAAAGGGATGGCGAGTGAAAATGGCAGGTGGAATTATTCAGCATAAAACCTGCTTGCCAGGAGCTGCCTTCCTAGGAGGGATGTTCTGGAGGGCAAAAGTGCTGTTTAGGCATGTGTCTCCCTTTGGCTATCAGTGGAAGGAAGATCTGTAATCATCCATGACTGGCAAATTTAAAAAAAAAAAACCTCTTCCTTCACCTTCTGAACAAACTGTCGGAATAGGAAGTTTGAATTTCAGAGTGAATATAATGAGGTCAGGGCAGCTGCAGAGCACTAATCATTCTTCAGAAAAAGGCCACTCTGTGCTCTCAGTGTGAAACATTTCCCAGCCTCAGACATGCATTTTATCCCCTTTTTGTCTGGCTTTTGCAAGTGGATGGCTTAGTCACCCTGGTATTAACAGTTCTTGTATTCTAGACCTTGCTGTAAGCTTGATTACATAGGCAAATTATTGCAAAATAACCTATTTGTTTAATCAGTGAATTTAAACAGCAGTGGTATTGCACAAGTCCCTGACTTACACTCCAACTTCACAATTATCCCTTTTTATGCTCCAGCTCTCCCCAGCTCCAGAGGAGACAAACCCAGACCCTGTGGATGCTTCCTTAATGCAGGAGTCTCCACCTGAGGGATTGTTCTCCTGTTCCTCATCCTGGATGTTTGAAAAATAGAAAAGTCCTGACTGTCTCAAGACCTTAGAAGAATGTTATTTTATCCAGTACATGTCCTGCTCTATTAGCTTTCCAATACTCTTAATTTCTGGGGGGTAGTTCAGTGATCAGCTTTGAGAAAAATTGTCTCTGGAGCAAAGAAACTTGATAATTTTTCTTGTTGGGAGCCAAAGTAATCTGATTTCGACTTTGCTTTATTTCAGGGGCTGGATAACATTAGTAAATTCATCAGTTTTGTGTGTAAACTGTTCCTATGTTTGGCATTCAGCTATCTGATTCTGTACTTTTTAATATTTCTGCAGCTTAGCCCACAGGATCGCAGCAGCAGCTAGAAGTCAGTAACGTTATAGGGCAGGATTTGTGGTGCTGCTCAGCCTGTACACAGCAGGGCTGGAAAATAATGTGAATAGTATTGAAATTATTATGGAAAACATGAAGAGTTCTTATGAGAACTGCAGGCTTCTGAAGCACAAGAAACTGTACCATATGTGAGGCCGGCAGAGAGAGGTTTTTGGGGGGAATATAGTCCTTGGAGGAACAAGTCCTGACAGTTTATCAAAGGCATAAAGCAAGACAAACTGGGAAAAGTAAACAGAGCGACAGAGCTGCCTTTGTTGGGGCAGGTTTAGGATACAATGGCTCATGTTGTTGTTGCTTCCTGAGTGATCCTGCCCCATCCCTGCCAGCCAAGAGCTTTTAATATGCCTGATTACCCCTTTTTCATCTCACTGCCCCTCTCCTCAGGTGGGGCGAGAGGGAGGCATGAAATAACAGAGTCACCTGGAGCCGAGGCTGCTGCGCAGAAAGCTTTTCCATAAATTGCCCATTTTCTGTGCGTTGGTCTTGCAGACATGCCAGAATTCTGGTCAGGACCAGTAGAGCACAAGGTTCACCAGCCCCTTAAGACTAGGTCTTTAATGGTGTTTTATTCCTGTGGACACAGGGAGATGTTTTCTGGGATAGCTGTGTGTGCCTTGGCTCACGTGTTCCCGGGGGGACAATTTGCTGTGCTCACTCAGCCTGTAAGGAAAGAAATAAACCTGTAACATCTGCAGAGTCGTAAACATCTTCAATAAAAAATTGTGTTGCTAAAGTATCAGGAATGAAGGTTTTCTTCACTCCTGTAGGCCTCATCTCACACAGAAATGACTGTAAAATGACTTACATGCCCTGAGAAATGTGCCTGTGGTCGTTTTCACCCCCTACACACACATTCTGTAATGGTATCCATTATTAGAAATATTCTGTTTTCAATATACAGAAATCCATAAAAAGACAGAATAGAGCAAATTTAGATAGGGGAGGAAAAAAGCCAGCACACGTTACGTATCATTTACAGATCATCTGGAACATCTTTGCTCTCTTCCAGTAGGAGTTAAGAAATTTTCTTCCAAAATGATTTTGCTGTTGTAAGAATTCTTTCAGGCCATAAAAACCTTGAGAAGCTGCTTGTTCCTATTCCGCCTGCAGGCAAATTACAAAACTTGCTGCTCTGAAGAGAAAGAGGACCTGACACTTTTATACTTTCATGGCTTTGGTAATGGATTGTGCATGGGGGATGCAGGGAGGATAAAAGGATGAGGTGCATTTCTGTCTTTTCTTACACATTTTCTTACACGTAGAGTTAAAGGCAAAAATCTAACATTCTGAGGGCCTTCAAGGCAGTAAGAAAATCTTAATTTTTTTTATTATTATTCATTTACTTCATTACAAGCTGCAAGAGGGCCACTGGAATTGTGGCTCATACCTAACTGCTTTGCTAGGAAAGCAGGGAGTGCAAGCACTCAAAACCTATAATCTTTGTCTTCTCTGTGGAAAGGTGCTTTTTTTTAGCTCTTTTTTTTTTTTTCTTTAATCAGTTGGCTTGAATATTACCAGCTACTTATAATTAAAAAGTCATATTTGCAAATGCAGTAAATTGAGTATAACCAGAAACTGCATCTCTGGAGGGAGGATCAACCAAGCAGCAACAACCACAAAACCAAGCTCGGTGATGCTCCAGAGCCTTGTTCTTGTTTCTTGGCGGTGCAAGTGGAGGCTGGGAGCTGCGTGCTGCTCCCTTGCTTCTCTAAAGTGCAGCAGTGAGCTGTAAAACTGATCCAATGAAAGCCCTTAAGGTCTAGTGGGCAATCACCAAAACAAAAGGTACAGTTTTCTTTCAGCCCAACCAGCACAACGTTTCTTTGATTAGACAGCTGAACGTCAGAGTAAATAAAGGAAGAGGATCATCACTTGCTCTTACTTTGGGAGCAATTAATAGTCCTTTGATAACAGACTATTTCCTTTTTTCCGGCTTTAGAATTGCCCTTCCTTTCCTTTTGCTGGTTAAGCACTCTCAATAGAGTTTCATCTAAAATTGTGGGCAGTAGAAGTCGTGGTGATTTTATCATTTCCAGGTGATTAATTTTGTTTAGTTTGGTTGTGGGGTTTTTTATGCTTTTGTTTTTGTTTTTGGTGGGGGTTTTTTTGTTGTTTTTTTTTTTTTTGTTTCTTTGGTTGGTTGGTTGGGTTTTTTGTGTATGGGGGAGACAAAGGTTACCTTTCTCAAAAGAAAAATATGAAAGGTTTTCTCACATTATTTTTTACTTTCCTCCCACCTAACACAATTAGGCTGAAATGCCTTGTATATCCCAGATGGAAAAGACAGTAATTTCATTTTGTTCCATTAGGCATTCATTTCTTTTGACTGTTAGATAGTTCCTGTATATCTCAGTGGATTAGGAAAAAAAACAGGTGGTGAAGGAAGAGAAAATTCCAACTGGATAAGTTTCTGGAATCAAGAATTACTCTGGAAAGCACATGTTTTTTCTTCCCCATTGAATGACACTTTTTTGTTAAAATTGTGCTTAATATCATACATCAAAGAATTTCATCATTGCAATAACCATAAAATTAGATAAATTGTTGTTCTCCTTATTACTGGTGATGATACTACTTTAGCTACAAAATTGATAGTTAGCAATCATGCGTAATTAAATTTGTAAGTTTCACTCTGCAGCTGTGCATTTGTTTCCAGTCTTCCTGTCCCATTTAGATACCCATTCCAAGACTCTTATTTTTCTTGAAAACATGGGAATTTTTTCTTCAATGTTTCAAATATCTCTAGAACTGATAAGTTTGTCCCTAATCTATTTGCATACAGCTTAAATTGACTTGTGTGATTTAGCCCTGGTGTAAGGGCTTCTTTTTTTTTTTTTTTTTTTTTTTTTTTTTTTTTTTTTTTTTTTTTTTTTTT
>VWYO01003919.1:129011-154853 GCA_013400275.1 Rhadina sibilatrix
AAAGAAATTTGTGCACCAAAAAAAAAAAAAAAAAAACAAAAACAAAACAAAAAAACCAAAAACCAAACAAACACCAAAAAACCCCATCAAGTCTTGAGGAAGTGCTGCATAAAGTGTTGCCTTTGGCATGATAATGTTTGATTTTGAGGTAATGTTTTGACAATCTGTATCACTGCTTTAACTACCTTCTCACTATTATTCCCAAAAGCAGACACTTGTGTGTGTGTGTCTGTATGTGCATCAGATTCTCCCTCTCTTTGTGCCTGTGATGTATAAATGGCTGCATGTATAAATGTGATTCTCTGGAAATATTTAGTGTGGTGTAGCTGGCTCTGACAGCTCCTGCAGTTTGATCCATCAGCCTAGAGGTGCTTGAGAGAGAAAAAGTCTTTACACATGGGGATTCAAGTGCTGATAAATGTTTAAAGCAAAGCTTCTTTTTTTCCTGTTTTTCTGGGAAAAGTAAAATATGGGAATGGTGAAGTCAAAATGGAAGGAAAACAAGGCAATAAAAGCATGTCCAGGCTGCTTAGAGACTGAAGGTGGTACATTTGAACTTCTTCTGAGCAATCCTAATTGAGAAAAATGCCCAGGATCTGGTTACCCTACTGAGAGAGGATCAACAATCAATCCTCCCGGCAAGGGCCAGTACCACTTTCCTATTAAGCATTTTCCTGCTCTAATTTTATTCTAATTCCCTTCACGAAGTCTGCCCTGTCATAAAATCTTTCTCCTAAATTTCCTTTTGATGATCTGTCATCCTCCATCTCATGTTTTTTTGTTTTTTTTTTTTTTTTTTTTTTTTTTTTTTTTTTNTTTTTTTTTTTTTTTTTTTTTTTTTTTTTTTTTTTTTTTTTTACTTATAATGTTGATCAACATCTGAATTTTCATCCTGTTCTGACAAGTAAACGATTTTCCTGCTATTATAATTACACTCAGAATCGTTTTAATACATAAAAGTCATCAGGATTAATCTGCTACTGTTAGGAAAATAAAACTATATTTTTAAAGACCAGCTTTTAAGAGGGAAAACACTGAGCTGGAGGAAGACTTTCTGGAGATCCTCAGACATGAGTCCTGGGGTCAATCTTATTGAGCATTTTCACCGGTGACTTTGGAATAAAAAATAGGAATTGCAGTAAAAAGTCTTGAAGATGTGGATATGGGAAGCCTGGCACTGTCTGGTCTTGAATTTCATGCTGTCCCACTGGGCAGAGGTGACAACAATAACCAGAAATCACTTTTTATTTTTTTTTTTTTTTTTTNCGAAATTCCTTTTTTTTTTTTTTTTTTTTTTTTTTTTTTTTTTTATTTTTTTTTTCTTTTTCCTCTGAATTCTAATATCATCCAAGGTGATCTTTGTGCAAGCCCTGGATTAAAAGGATGACCATTCTACTTTAAGTTTCCTTCTCAGGAAGGAAGCAAAGCTCAATTTTGGGTTTTTTTTCTGGCTCTATTTGCCTTGTACACAAATATTTAACCAATGAAAATCTTGCCATCATTTCTGCAGCCTCACAGAGTCACTGGACAGGTGATTTTGGAAAGGGACTGTGAAGATCGTCACTGTAAAGGTTTTGTTGTGACCTCAGCTTTTTGGGAATCAAACCAGTGGCTCCTTGCTGGAATACCTTTCCTGGGTAGGAAACAAACACGTGAAACCACTTTAATACTGAAAAAAAAAGCTGGAAAAAGCTGTCCTATTATCTTCCTCTCACACACAGAGCTGTTTTTTATTTGAGAGAGTCTGAGAGGAATATTTAGTAAAATTCACATCCAGAGGTAGACCTCCACTCTGTGTAGGGTATGAAGGTATGTATTTAAATATCTGTTTTTATGCAGCTATTACTGTAGAACTCATTTAATAATCATAACAGCTTGTAGCACTCATGTTGCTCTATGATATAATACCACATTGTCCTTCTTTTCCAGCTTAATTAATTATGACTTTGAAGTTCTGCATCTTATTTCTAATGCATGGTTCTGATTCCTGTTGGTTGAGAGGCCAGGGTTAAGCCCTGGGTTTAATCAGTTTAGGCACCTACCTCAATATCCTCATGTAGCCCTTTCTTTCTGAGATGTTGCCAGACCTTCTTTGGCTTCCAAGGTAGTTGAAAGATGATGTTAAAACTCAATTTTAACCAAAAGCCAGAGTTCTAGGCAGAAAAGGCTGGAGAAAAGCCTGTCCTCCAGACTCACATCCACGTAAAAACAGGGAAAGGTGATAAAATATATTTACAGGACTGTTCACAAGCCTGCTCACTTCAAATCTATAAGGAAACTGGGAGAGGATTTTATGCAGCAAAGAAATGAGACGGAGGAGCACAGAGTTCTCACATTAAATAGTAATTTAAAATGTATCAAAATGTGCAATACTGTGCTCAAGGTTTTGCATTCTTGCTACATTAGGAAAGCAGGTATTAGCAATACTCTCCGACAGCATTTCCACACAGTGAGCACATGGTTAATTTCCCTTACTGGGGAGGGGAGAAAATTATCTTCACTCTTCCTGGCACCTGACAGGCCCCGGTCAGGCAGAAACCATCACCTCATATCCCTGAGTGTGCCCTTTGCCCTCCTCTTATCCATGAATTATTCACATGGTAGTGGAGAAAGCTCAGCATCCAGCAGCACCAGCCTTCTTGGGTCAGGCCATCCCCAGCTCCTCTGCCCAGGAAATTGCAGTGGGGTGATTCTAAACCCAGGAAAAGCAAAAGCTAAAATTCACCATGGGATGGATCGTTCTACTTGTGAGTTGAAGGCATCTCTGCACTCCATTTTCTTCAGCCTGTCTGAGCTCAGCTTCGATTCAGCTGGTGATGTTCAAGGCTTGTGTGGGTAACCACGTTTATTTCACAGGCTGTGGCAGGTCTGTGGGGAAAGAACAGCCCAGGGTCTGGTCCTGAGCAGCTCCTCGTGGTGGAGGAGACAAAACCCTGCGTCCTGCTCCCCGTGTCTGCCTTGTTTCAGCCTCATGACTCCATCCTTCCCACCACAGAGCCAAAACCCAAAGAGATGGGAAATGAAATCAGCTGTCTACGAGCTGCACTAATAAATATCTATAAAAAACAAGAGCATCTTCCCAAGAACAAAAGAGCAATTGAGACATTTTAACCCAAATCTCCGCAATAAATTAATCAGAGCTGATTTAGGGCAAGAAATATTTTTTGCCGCAGAGGCATGGAGGAAGTGAAATAATTTCTGCCTAGCACTTGGCCTCTTGCAGCCTGTCTCGTTCCTGCTCATGCAAGCCTTGGAAAGATTGAACAGGGCTCCTCGTGACAGCTCCCAGGAATGTTGTGTCTTCCACTTTGACTTCAGATGAGCTCAACGGCCAAACTGGATGATGATTTATTGCAACTGCTCCATACTAAGCTGCTGTGAGCCCAGAATAAGCTGTTGTTTTGCAATGTTGGGGGGTTTTTTTCTCCTTCTTAAACCTTGATTTTGCTTTCAGTTTTGTGTAGAGGAGCAAGCTGGCGATTTTCTCCAAGTGGAGCAAGGGCCTTTCCTGTTGCTGTCACCAGTTTCAGTGGATGGTTCAGCTGCCTTCAGGTCAGGTTTTTTCATCTTTCAGGAGGTGTATTTGCTCAGTGAAGCCTAAACAGAGGTGTATATCTTCCTATGTTCCTCCTGAGTAGCAGGGTCCTCACCATGAAACTTTCAGACTTGCTCAGGACTCCTGCAGGAGGGGAAACCTCTCAAGTCAAACTCCCCAAAATAGAGAACCCAAACCAAAGTTTGATGCACAAAAACCACTGGCAAGGCCTCAAAGCAATGAGATGTATGAGGCTGACCCTGTCTGATTTTAGCACTCCAGCTCAAGACCCTAAAATGAGAAATTTAACTTAAACAGCAGAAGAAGATGACACAAGCAGAAAAAAAAAAAAAAAATGAAGNTAAATACATGCAGGTTCCACACCACAATAGGTTCTTCATATCCTTTCCCTTCTTCTCAGTACAAAAGTGATTTGGAGGGAAATTTTAAAAAATCAGGCTGAAACAGAGGTGGGCACATTCTGGCCAGCTTTTTAATGTTTTGTAGTGATTTCTATTTCCCAGCTCAGGGGAAAATTCTCAGACTGATGTTCACACCTGGCAGGGCTGGCCCAAGTCCCTTTGTTCCCCTCTTCCTTGTGACTGTGGCACCCTCGCCCTGCCCCTCACCGGGACTGAGCTGTCAAACAAGTTCCTCCACACCCAGCCTTGAAATTATAATTTCAATAGAAAACTGTCTCATAATGAAATCCCTTTGAGGCCCTCGAAAATATCTCTATAAATTCTACTTACAGGGATGTTTTTTTTCTTTATTTGCCTGGCTAGATTTTTGCTATAGCCCTTTTGTAATGAATTGCTTTGCATTGTGGCACAAAATTACTTGAGAGAGTTTTGCTGAGGAGGGAGATGAATGAGTCAAATCCTCACTACACTGCAGTCAACCCCAAACCCTGTGCAGGCTTCAGGGGAGCAAAGATGTGAGCTGTGTGCTTTCTTAAGAAAAATGTCACTTGTAAAGTGCATAAAACTGGCCAAGGTGGCAGATTAGGGTGGTTGGGTGATGACCACCCTAAACAGGTAGCCACTGTAGTCATTGTTGGAGGGCAGTGAAGTGGTTCATCTCAAGTCTATAAAGACACTTGGAGAACTTTTATGCACCAAAAAAATAAGGAGAGAGAAACATACAGGAGTTTTTACATAAAATAGTCATTAAAAATAGATCAAAATGTGAAATACTTTGCTCAAGGTTTTGCATTCCTGCTGCATTAGGAAGGCAAGTGCCTAGAGGCACTTTAGGGACAGGAGGGCTCTTGATATTTGGGGTGATGAGTGGAAAGGGATCTCCCTTGGCTGTGCTTCAGAGGATCATCATTGGATAATCCTTGAAAAACAGGAGGTTGATGTTTTTATTTATAGGAGGGAAGAGCCCGGGCTGCAGCCTGTGGTACCACTGGTGGCCCCAGTCCTTGAGATGGGCACAAGTCAAGAGATCCTCCCTCTCCTCCTGATCCCATTGCTGAGGGGTGCTCCACATTACCCAGGTGTGGCAAAAACAGCCCTTGGGATGACTTCTGGGATGACTCACATCTTAGTTTCACTGAGTTTATTTTAATATGGGGTTGGCTGAAGACCTGCACATCATCCCATCAAAAACTCCCTCCACTCCAAGACATTTGATGGTTCGTTTTGTGACTATCCAAAGTCATGAGCAGAAATGCTGGGCCCCGTTTCAGTATCCCCAGATGTCTGCCATCCACAGAGGATGTCTGGTGTCTGAGAGGGCTGTGGCATGGACAAAACAGGCTTGAAAGGCAGCAAAAGGCAGTGGGAATGTTTGAGGGAGACAAAGCTTCAAGCAGAGCTGAAGGGTAACAGACAAACAAACTGAGCAAACCAAAACAAATGTCAGGAAGCAGCTCCTGGTGCAAGCCCTGGAGCTCGATGCCAGCAGACAAGGTGGTTGCTGAGAGCCAGCACAGCTCCCACAGGGAATGGGCTAAGTGCTCTGGAAAAGGGCCACCCCCGTGGCTGGCAGTGTCTGGGGGCTGGGAGAGCACAGGGGGAGAAGTATTTATATTCATGTTCATATTCATTTTCATTGCCCTTTTACTGTTGTGGGCAGATGTGAGCTGGCAGTGGCTGTCCCTGTGGGTACAGATCACCAACAGTGTGCCCTGCCTGGGGAGGAGAGCAGCTGCAAGAGAACTGGGAAATTCCTAAACATGCTGGTGTTGTGATGGTCCTGGGAATGCTGCTGGGTGGATTTATGGGAAGGTGGGTGGTTATCTCCTCCCTGCCCTTCTGTCACCTGTGTAGCCCTCTCTGGGCCATACAGCAGCACTGAATGTGCTCCTTGTGTCCTTCCGGTGAGGTCAGAGCTGAGTCTGGATGTTCACCAAATCATCTCCTTTTCAGCCCCCCAGAGGTTAAAGTACTGCTCTGACAAGGTATTTTACACAACAAAGTGACTTGTGTTCCAGCCAGAGCCAGAAAGTTTCATATTCAGATATTTAAACATGACATTTTCAGGAGACCATATAATCCCTTTTAAAATAACGTGTGTGGGTGTGTTTTCCACCACTGCAGGAGAAAAGCCTTTGCTGTACAAGTCAGCACCTGGGCAGCTGCAGCATGGACAGGTTTCAGCCCAAAAAGAGTGATGTTAGGCACAGGTGCAGGTTCAGAGAGCATCCTTAGGCTTGTTGGTGGTCAGCAGAAGGAAAATGTGGGTTTTATTCCAAGAGCTGCAACCTTACAGCTGGACGAGGTCTAACTTGTGTTACAGCCTCTTGTCTACCAGTTTGTCTTGTAAAACATCTTGGTCTCCACTTATTTTTTACACATTTGCATCACATTGTCTGGTGCAAAAAACATTTCTTGTGTTTCAGCCTGAGAGTTAACTAATTGTGTTTGGTTTGTGTGGCCAAGTGCTTTTGGACTGAAGTGCAGTGTTCTTGTGACTTTGATATTATGGCTGTTGATATAAGCATAGATGGGGAATAACAAGCCTGGCCCCAGGGAATCAGCCCCAGTAGCTGCCTGCTCCCTTTCAGAATCACAGAATCCCAGGATCACTGAGGCTGGAAAATCCCTCTCAGACAGAGTCCAAGCTGTGCCCTTTCCCCACCCTGTCCCCAGCCCAGAGCTTTGAATGCCACCTCCGGGGATGGGGACTCCAAACCTCTCTGGGCAGCTCCTCCCAAGCCCTGACCACCCTTTCCATGNAGCTGCCCCCGGGGTTTGAGGTGTGGTCTCAGCAGTGTCAGCACATGGGAGAGTCACTGTCCTGGTCCTGCTGCCGCACCATTCCTGACACTTCCCTCCTCCCAGTGCCCTCCACGTTGTCCCATCACTGGGAAGGTGTTTGCAGTGCAGGTGTTTTCTGAGCTGCCTCCACTGACATACCAGACCCAGCAGCTCGGGGAGGAGGATTGGTCACGGTGCCTTGCTCTCCTGTTTATATCTCACATGAGTTCATTAAAATTATGAGCATGTTGTGAAATGAAAATAAATATAATTCCGGCTTATCCGGTGTAAAACTAGCTTAGTCATGCCGAGATAGGGGCTGTCTGCATCTGTTAATTATAGCCTGACAGGCCTCAGCTTGAGACTCATGAGACATCACAGGGTTTTCTGAGATTTCTTGATAGGAACACTTTTTCCCCAAAGTGCAGGAGCAAGGGCCAGAAGGATTTTTGTTTGTTCTTTAGCACTCTGTTGGGTCTGTCATTCAGCAGATGAGTTACACCTAACCAGGGCACTGGTTTCTCTGCCAGACAAGTCACAGAACCTCATGCAACCCAAAGTCCTGACTTTGAAGGGAGTTTTCTTTGCAGAAACTCTGGGAAATAATATTGCCATTTACTGGTTAAGCATTTTTGCTGTTTTGATCTTAAAAAATGCTGTAGAGGGTCCAACAAGTAAGTGTTAAACCTTCTGTAAGAGACACATATGGGAGAGGAGTTGCAAAGCACAAGCCAGTGCTGGATACCTAAAGCCCAGAGAGAGAGCAGATGTTTTACCACCTGCACACTCTTTTCTACCAGAAAATAATTCAGATTTAGATGCTCCACACTGGACGAGTTTTTATTTCTTTATTTCTTGATTTATTTTTTTTTCTTTTTTTCTTTTTTAGCTGATTTACAATCTCCTTATACTTAAAGTGTAAGCAGAGGGAGAAAAAAAAGACATTAGTATTATACCCTAGGTTTGCACAGTGCTTACAGAAAAATGTTAAAATGAAGTTAGGGTCTCCTGGGGTTAATAATGTATGGTTAGTGTAGGGCTGTTATGAAAAGAACATAGTTACAGTGAGAGCATATGGCCAAATAAAAGAAGGAATCCAGCCTCTCGGAGATGCTGTTCTCATGGAGTGGGAAAAGCAAGGCTGACTGGAGCACAGAAATGCTGTAAGCTGCTTGTTTTTCCTCCCAGAATATCAGGATTCTGTTTCAATTGTGGTCTTTATTGGGGTGCCGTATTTCAGTCCCAGGGGAGAGGTTTTAGGGATACTCCAAAGGGACGTGCAAGCAGTGTAACACAAACTCCCTGATCACTAAAGGGGTGAGGAGCAATTTAGGCTGGGGTGAAATCCGACGAGTGTGCCTGCTCTGGGAGGCAGGAGGTGATGGAGACGGTTCCAGGGGATTCTTCATTCTTCTCTGTGTGCTGCTGGACCATAGTTCAGGGGAGTGGCAGGAAAGCCAGACACAAAGAGATTGGATGAAGGGATGTGTTAAATTTACTGGGGCGTGATCTGAAGGTGTCAGCCGGAGCCAATGAACAAGATTAATTTTAAATAACCACAGACTCACAGAATGATCTGGGTGGGAAGGGACCTTAGAGGTCACCTGGTCCAGCCCCTTAGTGTGGTCAGGGACACCTTCCTGCTAGGCTCAGGACAGCCCATCCCTGCCTCACAGGGCACAGAGCTGCGGAATACTCCCAAATCCCAAACAACCAGAAGAGAGTTTACTTTACAGAGATAAACAGGAGGAGGCAGCTGTTAGAAGAATTCCATTGACCACTGATCTGAAAACATGTAGCTTTCTGTAAAAATTCTGGCAAGCTAAATGGGAGTGAATATTTCGATTTTGTGAAAATACTTCCTGCAGCACCCATAATATTAATTCATTTTAGGGGGTGAGGCAAGGGGGATGTGTGGGCTGGGGAAAGGCCTGGATTTCTAGGCTGAATGACCACACATTCTGCTAGTACTGTGTGGACAACTTTACTCTCTCAAATGAGCCCAGGGCAGGTGCCCTGACTGCTTCTCACTGTTCAAGGACTTCCTTAAGACAAATTCTAACTCTGGCTTCACAAAACAAGTCCACACAGAGTAGGAAGCTCCTATTTCAAGGCCTTCAATAATTTAAAGTCTTACTGGCATAGCAGTAGTCTGGAAATACTGAAAAATGCATGTAAGAAAACCAAACACATAACTAATCCTGATTTTGTTGTTTTTTGGGGGAGAATATGGGCTAGGGGTTTTTTGTTTGTTTGTTTGGTTGGTTTTATTTTTATTTATTTTTTTTTTCTTGATTTATATCAGTTTTGATATATATTTAAGACAATTGTGTGGAAGTATGTGTAAGTGGTTGCCCTGTTAGTCAATTCTGGTTTTCATTGGCAGAGACCAGAAATTAATTCAGTGATGCCTGCCGTTAGTATGTGGAAATTTAAATCACTGATAAAATAGAGCTGATCCTTACTTTCCAGCTAATAAAAATAATGTTGTGGTTTTTTTTAATCTTGATCCTACCCAAACATCTTCTCAGCAACAGGCACCTGAATTGAAACCAACTTCTTATTTGGGTTAATAGGCTGATAAACGACAGATATCTTGCTCAATGGAGAAGATGCTGCCCTACAATCAAACAGGGAAATTGTTTTTATTCCCTCTTCCAACTACTAGATTCGTTATTAATGGGAAATAACCCCTTTCTGAGGTGTGTTTATAATTATAGCTGCCCACAGGACATGAATTAGTTGGTTAGAACTGGATAAAATTTTCTTCTATGAAACACAGAGATGTGGGGACATTGTAGCATGTTAGAAACTCAAATTTAATTTTTGCCAAGTCATTTACAAAAAATTTACTAAAACAAAACAAAACCAAACCAAAAAAAACACCCCCAAAAACAGAAAGTCCAGGAAAAGCTGCAAACAAGAAAAATACAGAAATCCAACCATTACTTCAGATTATTTTGGGGATTTCCATTTAGGCAGGATTTTTGCTCCACATTTTCTGTAAATTAGGAGTCTAAATCCAAAGCAAAGTCATTTTTCAGGAATGAGAACATATTGCTTAATCCCAAAGTAATTTTTGAGTTCACTGTGAACACCAGAATTTGGATCAGCCTGAAACAAAGTGGGTGGGGTTTTTCGTTGTTTGTTTGTTTGATGGTTTTTTGTTTGTTTCCTAATTTGTCCTTTATTTTATTTGTTGCAAACCATCAGTTAAAACCCAAGGATCTGTTCTCTCTTCAGCTCTGGTGGTAGGTGGGAAGTGCCACTGGAGATGCTGGGATTTACCCCATGTGGAGCAGTGAGAAGTTGATTTTTCCCCATCCTCCCCAGCCACCCTGACTCTCCTGCCCTGGGGACTTGTGAATGTGTTCAGGAAAGGTGAAGCACAAAAGCTGCTGCAAAGGTGAGGTCATCTTTGAGGAAGAGTTGCCTTAGAAGTTACATCTTTTACCACCAGCTTTAATAAGTTTTTTCATAGTAAGATTTTATTTATTTCAAGTTTTTATACTTGAAAAGGGTTTGGGTTATTTGGTTGGTTGGTTGGTTTTGTTTGTTTGGGTTTTTGTGTTTTTTTGGGGGGGGGGTTTCTTGTTGGTTTGTTTTTTGTTTTGGTTTTGTTTTTGTTTTTTTTTTTTTTCCCCAAATATCCTGGAATGTTGCAGTGTGTGGCAGCAGTGATCATCGTGTCCAGGGAGGTTACAGCTGCCAGCAGGGATGAGACAGGCAAACAATTCTCTTTGTTAAGCTCGAGAATCCATTTTTATTCCCCCCATCCCAGGCCAGGGATGGGGTGAGGACCAAGAGGGAGAGCAGGGGCAGGGTTTTATGGGGTGTTCAGGGGAGGAGTCTTAGGGTTTGGGTCAAAGGAGGAGACAACACAAGGGACAGGAAAATCAGGTTGCAGCCTCCTCAAAAGGGGAGGACTCCATGCTGGAGTATAACTTGCATTGACTAACACCAGCTGATGGATATGCCATGCTTGTTGCACCAGGTAAAATGTGACCTGCTTGGGTACTTCTTGGGGGCAAAACATCTGAATTTGGATACTTGGTCTCTGTCTGGTGGCCAGTTTGGCTTAGCAAGGAACCCTTTGGGATACCCCTTTTCATACCGTTCTTTAACTGAGCAGAGCTATAGAACTTTTGCTGGCACTACCCAGACCTTTTTCCACTGGAGAAAAAATATATCATCTTGAAAATTAAAATATATATATATATATAATTCCAATGCTACCATTTAATCCAGAGGCATTTTTGTTAACTTGTTAGTTAGTTGGGTTTGCCTGGAGTTTCTTGGGGTGTTTTCTTAAAAATTCATTCCCAAACTGGCTGATGAATACTACAGTTGCTTTCAAAACATGGAACAAATGGATTCTACAAACATCGGCCAACAGCTACACTCTGGTATTTGTTTTAAATGCAAGAGAGACAAGTGTGAGCTGAGAAATTAAAGCCCATAAATCTACCCTGTTCACATTGCCAGTTTATTTAAGTGATACACTGTTATGTTAGTTGAAGTGATCATAGGAGAGTGCTAATAGCAAGTGATTAGTTACCCAGGCATATTTATTTAAGAAATATAATGGATTAAAAGTCTTCTGGTCAGAGTAGATATTCCATCATCTTTAAAGTAAAATAATTCCTGCGATTTATGACTCCTTTTGTCATAATTCAGGCTTTAAACCCATGAATCACAACTGAATTGCTGTTGACTGGGCTGTAGGCAGAGACATTTCTAACGACGATAAAAAGAAAGTGGAAATTTATGATTGCTGAACTTATTTTCCTCTGTAGGTTTGAAAAGAGAACACTGCAATGTTCATTTCTAATGTGTGTGTCCCCCCCTGCCTCTGACATTTTCAAATTTAAAGTGACTCTTCAGCACCTGAAAGTGCTATGGCATTTTATGTAATAAAACCATTTGCTTTGCATTTTCGTGGTTACTCAGTGGAAAATGATACACATTAAAGAGGCAGCAGTAACATTTCTGTGAGCACTCTACATTAAATTCTTTTTTTGTTGCATTGACATTCTGCATAAGGGTTGTGAATGTAATTCTTGACCATAAAGTGGTTTGTGTGAGGCTAATTATAATAACAGAGCATAAAAGGGAAGAGAACAGAAATTGCAGGTACTGTGTGCTGATGTTTCAGCACCCAAGACTACAGAAATGGGGTCACTTAGGGATGGTTTTGGTCATCAGGTTCTGAACTATTTCCCTCATGTTTCTCATGGCAACTTTTTTGACTTCTTTGCCAGGACATGCCATGGGAATGGCATCTCTACAAGGTTTATTATTTAATGTAGTTCTCACTGGACACAGAGCTCCATCAAGCTCCAAATGCTTCTGTTTGAAAAGTGATTATCACGGATTTGTGGATTGGTTTGGGCTAGACAGGATCTTAGAGCCCATCCAGTACCACCCCTGCCNTGGAGTCCCAGGAAGGCAGAGAAGAGAAGGAGAAACCCTCCCTGCCCTGCTGCCCACTCTCGTTTGGTGGAGACTGGGATGTGTTGGACCTTCTGGGCTGTGAACACACACTGTTGACTCAAATTCAGCTTTTCACTGACAAGAGCCCCCAAGTCCTTCTCTGCAGGGCTGTTCTCAATGATTTCTTCCCCCAGTCTGTGCTTATGTCTGGGCTTGCCCCAACCGAGGGCCAGCACCAGCCCCTGACCTGGTCAAACCTCCTGAGATCCCCATGGGCCACTCCTGGGGATGTCCAGGTCCCTCTGGATGCCATCCTGTCCCTCTAGGACGTCACTGCAGCCTCAGCTTGGTGTCACCTGCAAACTGCTGGAGGTGTGCTCAGTTCATCTCTTTTGGTGAAGGGGCTGAGTGCCAAGACAGAGCCATGAGGTCTCCCCTGGACACAAACCTTTGGTGAAGCCACACTGGCTGTCTCAAATCACCTCCTTCTCTAGCATGTACCTTAACATTGCTGCCATGGGGATATTTCCATCTTCTTCCCAGGCACAGAGGTGAGGCTCACTGCTCTGTAGCTCCCCATGTCTTCCTTTCCCTCCTTTTCAAAAGCAGCAGTGATGTTTCCCATTTTCCAGTCACTGGGGGCTTTGCCTGCATGCTGTGACTTTTATGTTGGATGGTGGTTTGGTAACACCAGCCAGCTCCCTCAGGGTGAAGGGATGCATTTCATCAGACTACAGAGATGTTGTCACTGTCCAATTTCATCAAGTGATGCCCAAATTCTCTCTGCTAGCAGTGGTAGGGGCTTTGCTCTCTCCTTGGTCTTTCTTCCTCACCTCTGCACTTACAGAATCTCATCCTGTAACTTGTCACATCCCTTGCCAAGTCCTGTTCCAACTGTGCCTTGGCTCTCCTGACCCCATCCCTACACACCAGAGCCATATCCCTGTTTTCTTCCCCACATCCCTGCTCCCACTGGCTCTGCATTTCATTCTCACTCCTCAGTGTGAGGAGTTTAGGGAAATGAAATTATAGTTGTAATGGTCTTAATTTCTTTGTGTTAGAGTGGTGAACTCTGTTTTATACCACATCCACCTCTGTGTTTTTACAAGATACTGAATATTAACCACTTATGTTTTGACCCTGGGGATGGGTCACCCTTTCAGTGCCACTGTGGGTGTAGGTTAGGGGTGGGTAACTGGAAAGGCTTTTAAGAATGAATGATAAGATTGATTGGACAATGCCTCAAGCCAGGAAATGGCTGCAAAAATTAAAATATCTTCTCTTTTTTCATTTGTCTGGCTGCTGATAGAGTGTCTACTGCTCTAAAAAGGGGCTGGGTGTACAAGTTTTAATCTGAATAGGTCATTGTGCAAGTCCTTCTCTGTAAGAGCTTTCATTTGCTATCTGGGACCCAGTAATGGAGCTGCTCTTTGTGTGGGAGCATTTCTGGAAGTCAGGAGTGTGAAAAACATTCTTGCCTGCCTTGCTGCAGGGTGGTGTAAGTGTTAATATATGGGCAATATGTGAGCAGAAGGTCTCTAATATCAAATCCTCGTGAAGGACGCGTGATCTGTGGTGGAACTAAAGCTCCTTTTTGCTGAACACCAGCAGGAGCTGTGGTCACAGCTTCTCAGTTTTGATCTCACCTGTTGAGCCTTTGCTGGAGTCTGTGGAAACTTCTCCTGTCTCTCCAGATGACAATGCACAGCCCCATCTCCCAACATGAAGGTTTCAGTCCAAAACTGACCATTTTCCTGAGTCAGTCATCAGCAAAATGCCTACAAAACTGCACTCCTGTTGGTTTCCTTCCATTAATCTCCACTCAAAAAACACCTCACCTGTATGCACAAAAGTGTTTGTAGGATCATCTACATCTACCCTAACCACAAAAAACCCCTTATTTGGATTATCAAGGAATTATTAAATAAGGCTGTATTACTCTGTGTTCAAAATAATATCTATTTTTCCTGTCCTCCGGAAAAAAAAAATAAAATATATCAGATTCTGACCATTCTGTAGAAGCAGCAAAGGTACCTCCTGCTCCTTTTGACAGGCCATTGTACACAAGCTATTAACACACTGATTTGTGGCCTGATAGGATGAATGCCCAGGTGGTCTCTGGCCTCCCAAAGGAACTCCAGCTCCCTCCCTTCAGGCAAAAAGAACCACTTAGATTAATGCTGCCTTATCTCAGCCTCCTTCAAAGCCAGCCCGAGTCAGAGCAGGGCTCAGCTTTCAGCTGGCAAACCCAGAGCTGTGAACTGAGCCCCTGGATTGGATGTTAATTCAGTTTTGTTTTTTGGTTTTTTTGTTGGTTTCTTTTTTTTTTTTTTTTTTTTTTTTTTTTTTNGTGTTGTTTTTTTTTTTTTTTGTTTTTTGCGAAATGTCGCGGTGTGTGGTGAACGCCTGCGTGGGCACGGGTGCATGAACTCACACAAACCCCCTGTCCTATCTCAGCCTGTTAAATTAATTGTGACATTAAACGAGGAGCTTACTACTGGCTTCTGGGGAGGCTTAAATGTCTGGCCTTGGAAACGTGCGTTTCAGAAAGATAGCATTTTTCTATTTTAAATGCTTTCAGGTTTCCTTTTATAGAAGCCTGAGCAGAGTCAACATATTCCTTTTGTCTGACCTTTTTACTGAATACACCAGAGCATAAAGCTCTTCAAAGTCCGTGGAAGATACCTGAGAAAGTTCAAAATACTGAAGATTAAGACCTAGATATACATTCAAAAAAGAAACAAGAGATAAAAATACTTTCAATGTTTTCTTCTTTTAAAGAATTAGGCTGTTCTAATTAGACTAAAGTCAAATACTAAACCCTAATACTATAAAGCCTAATAATAAAATCTAATAATAACCAATACCACTGCAATGAAAACAATGAAAATGTGGTAAAAGTGTAAGTTCTAACTATGTGGTTACATATACACATCCCACAAGCGAAAAAAATGCAAATTAAATCTTAGGAATCCCTTTGGCTTCTTGGGAAATGAGAAAAATTGAAGTTAAGACTGGTGACTCCTTGGCAGTAGTTGAGGGAGTACCCTCCTATAAACCAAAGAATACTGAAGAAAATAAGAAATAACTTTTTTTTTTCTTGATTTAAAACTTTGCTGTGGCTTTTCTTCATGAACCATTAACTCTTATGTGAAAATTCTGTCAAAGTGTTCAAGAAAGGTATTTTTATCCCTGTTACGAAGGTTGACTTTCAGTCCTAAAAGTCAGTGAGTATCTTTGTAGCTTTTCAGCACCCAAGAATCATCTATAGTTGGGTAATTCATGCATTCCAACAGCAGGACAGGAGCTCCAAAGGATGACACTTATGTTTCCCACAGGCATTTTAACTGTAACCCAAACCATAGTGAACAGCTTATTATTACTTTATATCTTAGGGGGAATTTTTAAGCTATCTCCTAAATTTATCTTTATTATCTGTGCAACAGTTTAAAGATTTCCTCAACTTTCCTACCTAAGAAATGAGCCTTACTGTGCTTAGTGTTCCTTGCTGCGGCAGGACTGACCCCGTTGCTGTGTCAAAACAAAAAGTTTTTGCACAAGTGCAAATCTCTTCCTCCTCTGTTTGCCCTGCTGAGCCCTCCCCTCTCTTGGGTTTCACAGTTGCTTAATTCAATTAGGAGGAACAAGGATTGTGGAGCAGATAGCAGCAGGGGTATTAGCACCCATGAGTCAGTGCCCCTCGTGCTGATGGAAGCGATTATGATTCCAGAGGCAGGTTCAGTGCTGCCGAGTGCCTCGGACACAATCGGCCTCTGGGAGCACCGGGGATTTGGGGAACAGCCCTGTGGAAGCAGATGTTGACAAGACCTCAGAGCCTGCTCTCCATCAGCACACGGAGATGCTGCGAGGGACCTCAGACGCTGCCCAAAAGCCAGGATTTTCTCAGCTTTTGAGTCAAATAGAAGGAGTGTTTGCCCAAGAGAAGGAGAGGCCCTGGCAGGAAGCAGGGGTGTTGCACATTCAAAAAAGATGTGTATGAACAGAAGGGGCTGGGCAAACTCTGCAAGGAGAAGCAAAGCTCCATGGAAACATGTCCACAACTGCTGCTGACAAGGGCAGCAGGTTTTCCAGGGACTGACAGGGCTCCAGGACCTTCACTGGCCCCAAAGTGCCTCTCCAAAGGGTCTGCTGATGCAGTTCTGTAGGCTGATCCCTACAGCCCTCTCAGGCATCCAGCATCCCACTGCCTGCCCAGGGAAAAATCACAACCATGGGTAAATTTAGGCTCAGAACCCTTCCTAGGGATCTCACCAGTGTTAGAGCCCATGGTTTCAGCCCCATATTCACAATCTGGGACTTGCTTTTCCTCTCCAGCTTTCAAATATTGTAGGGTATAAAAAATGCCCTCACCTTTTATCCAGCCAGCATTTTGCACCAAGTGTTTATTCTTTTTTTATTTCTTGCACACCTGGGTTGCATATAAGGCCATTATTGCAGAGTGGGGCTGCCGTGACATAATTAGTGTTTGCTAATAAGGCACTGGACCTGCAGCACAAAGTGGTGCAGTGAAAGTCCTCAGTGAGACGCTGAAAGCAGCAGAATGGGCTGGAACATGTTAGGAAGTTTTAACAGGCATTAATCCTGGGGGATACTTAGAGGCAGAAACAATCCAAGCCTCTGTGAATCGGAGTGAAATGATTGCAGGGGAGCAGGGGTTACACTGCGTGGAGGGTTTAGCTAGAAACCACTCAGACTTTCAGAGCATGGAAAACAAAATTGCAACAGAATGAGCAAAACCTGAGAGGAATTTTTCTAGCCTCTTTGTATTGCTTTATGTCTATGAGAATTTACTAAATGATTCCACAAGTAGGAAATTATCTTGTTCCATTTTTTAGTAAAAAACACACAAACATCTCTGTGAAACTGAGCATCTCGAGGTACCCAACAGAAAAATATACAGACCTTGCTCTGAAAACAAAGGTCTCAATCCTCATGTGACAGCATGAGAATAACTAACACAGCTAAACACAGAGGAAAAGGGCTGGGCACAGTAAGTGTGCAAGACTTGGCAAATTCAAGTGTTGCAAAAGTTGAAAGCTACAATTTCACCCAAAAAAAAAAAAAAAAAAAAAAGAAAAAAAAAAGAAAAAAGAAAAATTGGAGCTAGCAAAGATGGATGGAAAAAAAGTAAAAAGAGAAAGGGGCAATGGGAGTGTGCAGATATGAGTGGATATCTGGTTGCATCACAGATGATAAAGTATAAACACAGTGGTGCACACTTTAAAAAACAAAGGGGGAAAAAGAAAAATAAAAATCGTCTCTCCTGCCCTTTTCCCATTTGCATCCCACATGCTTCCGCTGAGCCACTCGGGGCTGTGTAAAAGAGCCCACTGTTCAGCAGCAACTGGGGAGCCAGAGGCGGCTCCTGGGCCTGGAAAAAGCCACATTTCACTTATCTTTCCTCCCCTCCTCGAGCCCAGATGCTTTGCAAAACAAACAAACTACATATCTACATATCATAGCCAAAACTGCATATCAGACTACATCCACTGAAAGCCTCACTGTCTGGGGCTGTGGGGTTCAGCAAACCTTGGCTGGGCTGTCCTTGAGCCTGCTGCTTGATTTATGTTTTCAGATGGAAACTATATGAAGCTCTTAGTTATGCCTGGTTTTCTGCCAAAAAATCAGTTTGACCTAAACTGGGCTTTATAGAAACCTAAAGTGCAAGGTGAAGTCTCACATAATCCGCAGTAAAAGCTGGGTCTATTTTTTTTTTTTTTTAATAAAGCATACATTTTCTTAGGCTGAACTATGAAGTTNGACATTCATTAGCTGCCCCAGACGTCAGTTAATTACTGTAATTTGTAGGATGGGAAGTGCCACCTAGTGGCAAGGAGCGCGCCGCCGCGGGAGCGCATCCCGCATCCCGCATCCCACATCCCGCATCCCGCATCCCGCATCCCGCGCTGCCAGGGGTGCCCCAAATCTGCCCAAAACTCCCGACTAACGCAGCCTATAAATGGTTTATCAAGTGCCAGTGGGAATCACGGCTCCGGGCAAACACAGGAGGCCTTCTAGTCTAATTTATCTGGGACAATAGGTCCCAGAGACCCAGGATGGATATCCCCAGTGCAGATGCATTCTTTTTTAATTCTGTTTGGTTTACCAAATAGGAATTCCTCCAGGAAACCTCAACAAAGAAGTGGATTAATGAGAACCCTAGCAGAGAGTGTTTGCTGTATAAGCAATTCCGAGCCTAAGTAAAGCAAGGGGCAAAGTCTGATCAGCGTTTAGTACCAAACTCAAATAAATTCTGACAGAAGTGGGTGAAAAATGCACCAGCTGCAGGTCAGCAAGAAATGCTAACAACCCTCAAACGTTCGTCTGCCTACTTTCATTAAAAAGCAAACAGGGAGAAAAGCAAACACTTATTTTCCCCCTGCCTTTTGTTGCTCTGTGGAGTTTGTTTTGACACTCATCCTCCCTCAGCTGTAGTGTCCCCTGGTTTCCCTTGTTTTCATGGCATCTTGCTGTTCCTCAACTGCCTTTTCCTCTGCCTGGGCAGTTCCCTCTTCCAGGTCCATTCCCTGTCTCTGCTGTGCCAACAGCACCCCAAATTCCCAGTTTTGCTTTCATGCACAGAAGGGGGAAGACTCTCCTGTCCCAAGCTGCTTCCCTGGAGCGTGGCAGGGAGATCCTCTCTCTTCTTGGACTGCCCTGGGTCTGCAGTGCTAAAACTTACTGAATGGAACAGAGGGAGGTTATTCTGCTTCAAAGAGCTTTGTTGTAGCAGCTTGGTCATAACCATCTTCAAATGGTAAAGCTGTTTGTTCCACTGGACACAAGAAAGTGAGATATCCTGAAGGTGCTGGTGAAGCTCTGAAGCAGGGGATGCTGCTGGGTATCATTACTACTGGTCTCTGTAGAAATATTTCAACCCCACAGCTTCCACTATCCCTGGTGCATTTGAACCGGGGGAAGGAAAAGATAAGAAGGTGATCAAACAGCTCCTTCCTGTAATATGCTCTGCAATGATGTTGCTGAAGCTGAAGACAAGAAAAAGAAATACATCACCTCCCCATCTGAGCAGGCCTGGACCACCTCTCACCCTTCAAAACCAAACACCAGGCAGGTAGTGTTATCTATATTTATGGTTTCTTGACTCACAGGACCATTGGGAAGGACCAGCAGTCATCACAAAACTTCCACATTGCAGAGTCTCAGGGAGACCTCATGCCCCCAGCATGAGAATCCCTTATCTGCTCATCAACCCCTTTTGCAGATTCACCACCCCAAAGAGATATCAGCAGCTGCTCTCTGGGCAGTTTTGGGCATGGAAATGTCCAAAGCTTCTGGGACCATAGTGCTGAAGAGTTGTGCTCAGCCAGGTAATGGGACAACTCCTCTGTTGCACTCACAGGAAGAGTAGGTCCACTTGCATTAGTGTGGAAAAATCCTATAAAGTTTATGGTGCTTCTGTCTGATTTTATACTAAAAAGGGAATCTTTTAGCTCCTACAGCCATTGCAATGAATGCTAACATTGTTCCCATTCTCCCTCATCCAGGGAGACCTCGCTGCAACAGAGAAAACCTTTTACTGAATGTCTGGATACCAGAAACACTTCTTTTCATCCTTCCTTTAGCAGATGGAGGGTAAAAATGGCATGTGTCTCACCAAAATTTGGTGAGAAACCCTTGATGGCAGCCAAGACCAAGTTGTAACAGAGACCTAGGAATGATGTGGGGTGAACATGGAGCTTAAAGCTCCTGGTGTACATCACAAATCAGTTCTCACTCATTGACAATCCTGGACTTCCCAAAACACTGAGCCCATCTTCCTCACAAACAGTAAAATTATTTGGCAAACAATTTTTTTTTCTGTCTCTGATTATTTTTATTTGGTGTTTAGGTCTTCAGGGCAAAGTTACTTCTTTTTTCCAAACTTTTCTCTGCTCCCACCACGATTCATGTTCTGTGTAAAACTCAAACGAGCTTCAAGAATGCTACATTTCCTTAGCTGGGGCCTTCAAAAACCTAAAAAAATCATAAAAAATCAGAGAATATTCAATAAAGTAGTAGGAAGTAGTTTCCAACAAAGAGGAACTGAATTTTTCTATCTGCGTTCATACCTATTCTTTCCCTACTGAACAAAAAAACTACCATTTCTTTTGTAGGAAGTGATAAGAGATTTGGGGTGGAAAAATGTTTACAACTATCCCAAGAGTCTTAGAAGTAGTGTCAAGGCACATTTGCAGACACCCCCAGCACCTTTTTTTTTTTTGTTTGTTTGTTTATATATTATTTTGTTTGTTTTAAATGGCATTATGAAAGGTATTATCTTGGACANTCCAGTGACTTCAGTCAGTTTTGGATTAATCACATTGTGAATGTTTGTTATTGCTTTAGCCAAGGATGAGAAGGCCCAGGAAGAAGAGATTAGTTAAGAAAATCTCTCTTAATCCATTTCAAGAGTTTGCCCTATCAGTGAGGAACCAGACCCAGTGAGTTTATTGTTTGCACAATGGTGGTACCTTCGTATCACGAAGAAAACAAAACAAAACAAAACAAAACAAAACAAAACAAAAAAAAGTATGAAAGACTCATTTCTTTTCGTAACAGTAAGAGAACAAACCCACATTTGATTATTCAGGATTACTTTTACACTCAAGCTTATGATGCAGCCACAGAGTTATCAAAACAAAAATAATGCAAGCCCAGGATGGAGTTTATCAGAGGAAGCCCAGGACAGCATGGATTAGCACAACACTTGACTATGGCTCAGGCCACCCTGTGCTGATAAGTTTCTTTCCCCCTTTCTTGCCTTGTGCTGCATTTGGTCCTCACAAGGATCAGTCCTGAGAAGGACCTTGGTGGTGACCTGCCCACACTGACCACTCCTCCCCAAAATCACAAAGCAGCCATTCTTTGAGGAGCCAGACCCGGCTGTGGGAAGCAGGCTGCTCTTTCAGCCTGACCTGGAGACACAGCCTGACACTTACACCAGCCAGAACCAAACACCACCAGCTTCCTGACACAGCTTTTGGGGGGATTAACCGTGGAAACATAAAACATCCCAGTCTGGCCCCTTGTCCTTGGAGTCAAGGCAGAAACACTGAGTCAGAACAGAAGGGCAGCATCAGAACACAGGATGAAAACATCATTGCCTTTGCCATCATCATCCAGTGCTGCTGAAAGCCTGGACCTTCTCCTGATAAATCCTGTCCTGGAAACTGACTATCTCAGTGCAGATAATGCCGTGTCTGCATCATTACATTTAATGCAGAAATAATACCTAACCATCAATTGTGGCTTGTTCTGCTACCAAATGAAACACTCTATTCATGGTTTTTCATAGCCGAGTGCTCTCCCCTCTGCTGAAGAAATATGGAGTAAAAATAGGTGGAGAAGGGTTTTGCCACAAAAGAAACATTGACATAAGCCATCAAGTGTTTTGTTTGAGAAAGTGGTTGTGTACACTATGGTTACCACTGCTGCTAAGCCTGGCTCCTTTGGAGAGTTTTAATTTGCCTCTGAGAACATATTTCACTTGAAGCGTCGCAGGAAAGAGAAGTACCAGGGAAAAAAAAAAGCTTTTCTTAAATGTGGAATCTGAGAACTTGCAAGAAGTCTATTGTTTTGGGAGATTTTGTGGTTTCTGAAAACACGCTGAGGTTTAGATAACTGAATCACTGCAGAAAAAGGAAGCAGCCTACATATCTGTAGCTTTGAGAGGAAAATTGGGCCACTGGACTCATTTTCAGCACAATTGCCATGGCACAACCCTTTGCAAGTAGATGGGAGTGGGAAGTTGGACCTTCAGAGCCACTGACCAGGTGGAATAACTTGGAAAGGATCTTTGGTTTTGCTTGAACTGACCTTAGTACTGCTGACACGTAAATTACACAAATTATTTCCTTTACTTTTATATGAGGTTTTTTTTTCACACAAGCAACTCAGGAGGGGGAAAAAAAAAACAAAACCACCAAACAACAAACCATAGAAGACACAAAGAAAAGGTGATTGTGAAGCTACATAAGATGGCTTAAGAGAACCTATGCCAGACAAATTAGTTTCTCCTTGAGAGACTGTGTTTCAGATCCACAATATTCTTTCAAGTGACGGGAAGCTTTTTTTTTTTCTGCAGATGTTCAGTTTGATATTTGCACATTGGCTGTAGCCATGGTCTAATTAATTTCAGATATTTGAAAACAATGGTTTCTCATAAAGAACCATTTAGGGCCTGTGTTTCACATTTAAAATGATAATCATTGTTGAGTCAGTAACATAAAACCTGTGCTTAAGAAGTGTGTAATGAAAATAGTATTTTTCTTCATCTCTGGACTACAATGTAGCTGGAAGGATTATTTTTTTTCTCGAGTGATATTGCTTTAGGATGGAGACAAAGCCTAAACATTTTCCCTTTTGTTGAGTTTTCTCACACAAATCTGAACATCTGAAAACAATGATTTGTCATGGGAGACTTTGGCAGCCTGAGTAAAGGTTTACTGTTTCTACTTTGCCTAAAATATTTACAGAGAAAAATATCTGACATTCACAGTAAATCAGACAATGTTTCAGGCCCCTGACATAACCCATGGAGGCAGTTTGCGTGCTCTCCAAGAGGAGGAAAGGAGATCCCCTTTCTGGACAGATTTTTGGTCCAGTGCAGAAAGCTTGGCTCCCGGGGAAGGTGGGAAGAGTTAAATAGAGTGGGATGAAAACACCGAGGGGTTGCAGCTGTCTGTTTTTCCAGCTTGATCCTCTCCTCACTTTCCCCAGTCATCCTGAAAAGCCCCGACGGACTCCGGTGTAACACACCCTCCTTCCTCCGGGGTTTTCTCTCCCTGGCGGGCTGGGGATGCCCAGGAGGAGTTCCTCATCCCTCCCCTCCCAGCCCCGCAGGAGCCCTGCGACCACCTCTTCCCGTGCCTTTGTCTGGCCGGCCCCAAAGCCTCCCCTGTGCCCAGAAACCTCCATCCCACCGCAGGAAGGGCTGGGGGGAGCACGGAGCCCCCGCCCGCCTCCTCTCTTTGTGGTCCCGCCGCCGGGAGGGTGAGGAAGGGGAGGCTCCGCGCCTCCAGCCCCGGGGCCCCGAGGCTCCGCGGGGGCTCCGGGAGCTCCGCGCCGGGCGGAGAGGAAGAAGAGGAGGAGGAGGAGCAGGAGGAAGGAGGGGAGCGGGCTAGGGAGGAGGGGGAAGGGGGTGGATTCTACATCCTCCGCTTCCTACCAGCCCCGAGACCGATCGGCTTTGGCCGGCCGGTTTCCATCAGAGCTCCGGCAGCCGGGAGGGCCGGTGGGAAAGGAAAGGGGAGGGGGGAAAGGTCTTTTCTCTTTAAAAAAAAAAGTCATCTTTTTTTCTTTCCCATCATGAAAAAGAAGAAAGAGGTACCAGCAGCGAGCCGACCCGAGGCTGGTTAGCCCCGGGGTATAACTACTGGTTGCTTCTTGTTGGTGCTTGTAAGGCAGAGAACCGCGCTACCACCCGGCCCTGCTCCCTGCTCAGATTTCTGGTCAGACTCAGGAATCTCCCCATCCATCCCCTGGAGATGTGGTCAGTGCTTCAGCTGGACACCAGCACAGGAGTGCCCCAGTGGGAGCAGAAACCCACAGCTTCCCCTTGTGGAGTTGTGCTGTTGCAGCCACAGCTGCGAGAGGATGCTCCACAGCAGGGCAAATATCTCCACAGGGCAGGGGCAGCAGAGTCACCCTCTTCTCTTCCCATCTTTTGCCAGGAGCAGTTGTTCGGTCACCAGTGGACAAGAGTCAAGGGGTGATGAAGAAGGAAGGTCAGGGCTACAGAAGTGTCTCCTGCTCTGTTAAATGTCACCCCTCCTGCCTGAAGGAGGCAGGGATCAGAGTAGAAACAGGTGAAGCTGGGAAGCTGGGGCCACTGAAGGCTAGAGGAGCAGCTAAACTGTGGTGCCTGGTCATTTAGAAGTTCCTTGTTTGTCCTGGAGGGTGGCCTGGACAAAGGGAGATACCCAATGCCGTGGGGGATGTCCTGCTCTCCTTTCCAGAGGCTGGGATGGCAGCAGGATGGTCTCCCACCTCTTCACCTAGAAAAGGGAGTGGGCCAGAGAGATTCCTACCTTATGCATATGTCTTCAGAGGGTTTGTCTGCAGCCTGGGAAGGCTGAGATTGTATGGGGAGAGGGAACAGTGCCCTCACCATGTGTCTCACCCAACACCCTTATGTCTGCGGGGTGCAGAAGAGGCCTGATTGAACCAGTGCTGGGGAGATTCAACGTCAGCATCCTCCTTTCACCATAACACTGTGCAGAGGAAGTGTGCACTGCCTCAGCAGTGACACTGCACGTGGCGAGGTAGGCAAGGCTACCAAAAAGAGGAACTGTAAAGCCTCAGTGTGAATTTGCATCAAACACCCTCACAAACGTGACCACAACTGTTTGTAGTGCCTGTTTGAAAACAGAGTGTTGCACTTCTGTCAACTCTTCTGACGCACGAGGTTCAATGAGTGATAAACCTTGTCCCAGCTTGGGGCAGGTCCGGTATGTGTAGGTGCCCAAGGAGGCACATGCACCGTGCAGGGACTGACGCAGGCACCAGGAACTGGGGGGACTGGTGCTGCTGGGAGGTGGCACTGGTGGGACAGAAGCCTCTCTCCAACATCCTGAGAAAGCAATTCTATGTTTTCCACCGTGTAAGAAGGAAAAACAAACAAGGTCTGCAAGCTGAGATCCCAGCACTCCCGCTCCGCTCACCCAGGCCACAGCTCACTCAAAGATGATCTGGTTTAAGCCTTCAGGTCTCCATTTCGCCCTGTTTGGCTGTCATCTCTTCTACCTCCTGCCCTTCCAACTTGGGATCGAGGTCTGTCTTTGGAAAAAAGGGTTTTGGGCTTGTTTGAAATCCTCTGTCAGTCTAACTCTGGGGACACAGCAGCTGGAACAGTAACAGTGAGAAGAGCTGAAGGAAAACTCCTTCTGCCTCTTCCAAGTAGTTGTACCTGGGGCTGCCAAAAACGTGCCCAGAGCAGTGCAATCAGACACACCTATTTCTCCAGGCTTTTCTTTTCTGGCTCCAGCTTTACACCTTCCTGGAGGAGGGGGACTTTTGGCATCTGCTTCTCTGAGAGGGAGCAAGACAGAGGAACTGCTTTTGCCAGCATTTTGTGTCTGGTGAGGGTATCTTAAATGTCTCCCACATACTGAGATAGGTACATTTTTGGATGGGAGCTGCCTGGAGAGCACACCAGACACTTTATTAACTGGTGAACATCCCTCATAAAAGGGTGGTTTAGAGTTCTGCTTATGACTTCATCGCTGAGAGGTTTGGACAGCAAATGCAGAGTCTAATCTTAAAAAAAAAAAAAAAAAAGAAAAAAAAAAAAAAAGAAAATAAACGTGGCTGGAGATGCATGGGTGGAGAAGCTTGGCTCAGGCGGCTGCCGATGTGAGGCTGCCTGTGAATTGGCATCAGCAGGGGAAGTTTGGAAGCAGCACCAATTTATTCTTTCTTTGCAACCTCCGCTGAGACTGGGGAGGCAAAGGGGAAAAAGGCATTTCGGTCCCAGTCACTTTCCCCATTTCAGCCGGCTTCGGGAGCCAGGGTGGAGGAGGTCTCTCCATTCTCTTCCCGGTTAATTGTCTAATTGGGGAACAATGCGCCTCTCGCACCAGCCTGCCCCTCTCCAGAGGGCTCCGGGCGAGTTCGGAGGGACCCGTCCAGCCGCACTGGGCTGCCGGT
>VWYO01003921.1:0-49955 GCA_013400275.1 Rhadina sibilatrix
GATATTTCTGTCTGTGATAACTCATTTGGCTCTCTGTGCTGCAAAGGAAAATTGTTCTGTAACTGCTGTATCTGTAACCCAAGCAGTTCTAGTTAACTCACCACTGAAATTCTGCTTTGTTCTTACAGTAAGAACACCAAACTGCTCATTTGGAGGGATTTTGGTTTGGTTTTTATTTTTCAGTTTGGTGACTCATTTTCTACACAAGGCTAAGTAAAGAGTTGGGTGTTTCATGGATGTGTAGTAGATGGATTCATTCTTCTAAAATATAGCAAATTTTTTTTTTTTGTTCTTCAATATTAGTTAAGAATTCTAAGCCCCTTTCCTCACTCCTTTTTTCCACCTACAGTACACTGCATTTAGCAGTTGAAGAGCATTTTTTCTCTATGATCTACAAGGGAATGTCATACACCTCCAAAAACCCCCACTAAAATAAAAAATCAATTTTCAGATGGATTTTGAGAGAGGATGGTAATGTTAAAAAGTCATCAACTCATTCCCTCATATGTGGACTCTTGTTTTGATTTTTGTTTGCATGGGGTTAATTCAATCATGTCAAGTGTTTCTCTTTCTCCTTCATGGCATCACATGTGACTTCACTGGAAGCAGTACAAAGGAACATATGAGGGCATACTGACAGATTTCCTTTTGAAATGTGCCTCACATGCCTTCTAACAAGAGATGCTCAGCTTTGGAGACCTGGGCTGCCTGCTCTGCTTCTGGCTCATCTGCAGAGGCATTTTTATCGTGCCCTTTTGTGGCTGATAGGGCTGTACCCCACTGAGAGATCTGTGTGGGAAATGGATTTGCAGAGAACTTTTAAAGCTTGATAGAAAGCTCACATAGTATGCATTTGTATGCAAACTTTAAGATAAAAAAAATGCTGGCTTTGAAATGCCATAAAATAAGACAAACATTATTAAGAGAGAAATAAAACTAGAAACAGGTTTCAAATAATGAAAATTGCAAATAGACTAGGTGCTTAAGAGAAATAAAACTATGAAAGGTAAGACCCACAAAAGGTAATTTTAGATGATTGGCTTTAGAGCATTAACAGCATTGTGTAACAAAAGCTCATAGGCCAAAAAACTCTTATAATGTATTATAATTAAAAAATGGTTTGGCTTCTGATTGTGATAGCATAAATTGTAACATCTGCACTGTCTCACTCTTCACATGAAATTAAAAATAGAGTAAAAGTTTTTAAAATGCTTTGCTGTTGCCCCATCTTGAAATCAAAAGAAGTACAATCCAACAATCAGGAGTGGTTAGGGTGGGTTTTTTGGGAAAGATGTCTACTCTGAGGTGAGCACAGGGAGGGAGGATGTCATGCCTGGAGCCCCCGTGTGTTTGGAAATGAGTTTTCTGGGGGAAGGCAGCAGGCTGAGCTGGGTGCAGGTGACACAGCACAGAAATGGAGCCTCAGCAGCATCCCAAGGGAGTTTGTACTGGAATGTGTGACCAGGACTGCTCCTTTCCAGGCAGAGCAGGGCTGTGAAGTAGAAAATGGAAGGCCAGAGAGAGGGCTGGAGGGCTGAGTCAGAGGATGGCTGATCCATGCTGTGCTCTGCCTGCTCAGGGATGTCCCTTTCCCGGTGGTGGGAGCTCTGCCAAGGTTTGCTTTGGGTTCCTTCTCCTTCCTGGCTCCCAGAAAGAGCTTTCCACTCAGAATTGCTGAACAATCTCCACCTCTGTGTACTTCTGTTGCCTGTCCTTTATTGCTGACTCTGCCTTTCCTTGCTGTACTGCTGACCCACGGTGCTGCCATGGGTGCCCTGCTTTGGACATTCTGCCAAATCCCTCTGGCCAAAAATGAGGCAGAGAACCATCCTGAGAATCAGGAGGGGGAAGGTAAAGGGTTAATGACAGAATTTCACGCCGTGGGCACAGATATGGATGAAAAAATTTATGATCATAAAGACAAAAATACCTGAAGGAACGTGGTCTGGCACTGAATAATGGGGTAGTGCCAAAGATTTTCATGTAGCTGGAGGAACTCTTACCTTTGGGAGAAGTGCTGTAGTGTCTCCTACAGAAAATGGATAAAAACTGCAATGTGATCTGGATCAAAAAGAGCAAAAAGATGAAGCTTTGCCATTACCCAGGAATGCAGTAAGAGCTGGGTGTCACTGAAGGCACTGGGAGCAGGAATGTTGTTATGCAACTCCTGGGAGGGAAGAAACAAAACTCCATGGTCCTGCTGGATGTGTTTAGCGGCTGCTAAAAGACGCACCAGCTGATCAGAGCTGGGTTTATCAAAGCACTGCAGGTGCTTTCAGGTGCTGGCTGGAACACGTTTGGGAGTTTATGGAAAGGCTACTCCACTATCAACAGAAAGGAATCTCCAATGTAAAATGCCAGAAAAGTGAGGGGGCAAGCTTTTGAGGAAATGAGGTGCAAATTTTTTTGCCTTATCTGTGTGAAGATGTCGAAATGAGGGGAGAATAAAGCAACCAAAATTTGGAGCAGGGGGAGGAGTTACAAGAGGTTGGGTGTCCTGTTCCAGGGCTGCCTCTGAGCAGCACCTGTGTCACTCAGCAACATTGTCCTGGGCTTGGGGCAGGTGAATTCCCATCACTGCCTGAATTCTCATCTCAAAGACGTTGCAAAAAAGCCCTCAGGCTGTTTGTGAGAACTCTTTTGCTTTGTTAGGGCTTGAGCCAGGGATGGCAGGACTCTCTGAGGTTGTGGATCCTGACAGGAGGAAGGAGGATGCTCCACAGGGATTGCTACAAGGTGTGATGGTTTTATTACTTACTATATTTTATGTGACTAGGAGAACATAAAGAGTACAACAGGTTTATATTTAAATTACAAAGATAGTTTATTTATACATACTGAAAGGATAAAAATAAGAAAAAAGGAAAGAAAAAAACAAATAAAACTTTTAAAACATTTTTCTTTCTTTTTATAAGTGCTTTTTTACACTTAATGTAAAAAGACAAAAATTGTAATTTTAGTCAGTTTTACTATTTAAAGATAATTTTTTATTAGTTCTTTAGGAAAGGAGGGTTTTTTTGGTTTTATAAAGACATTGTCTGTAAGGACTTGAAAGGAACTTCTGCAAAATATGAAATTTTATTTATAGTAGCTTTTTAAACACTGTACATGGGCTATGTATTCAAATATACTGCAGATTGGGGTGTTTCTTTTTAAAGGTGAATTATTTTAGAGGCAAAGGATTCTTTATGTTAAGGAACAGAGATATGTTTTTTCTGCTTAAGCTGCCCTGAAGAAGAATGGGCAGCTTCAAACCAGCCCAGCCTTGTCTAACCACTCCAAACTGAAGGATGAAAAGCCCACAGTCACTGGAAAAAGCAGAGGGGAATGAAACAAGAAAAATAATTTTTCAGGTGATGAAGAGCTCACGTGTGGTCCCTGAAGGATATTTTTAATGCTGGGTATTTTAAGCATAGTTCTGTGTCTTTATTTCTTTGCTGCTTCTGGGCAGCAAAGGTCCCTGGAACTCAGCAATTTGTCACGTTTGTGTTTACAGTGATGTGGGCCACAGATTTGTAGATTACTTAATGTAGAGGAGAGGGAAAATAGAGCAAGGGCAGAATTTTCTAACGAGGGATTCCATCAGCAGAGTGTGCTTACCAGTGGGAAATAGGGGTTGTGTGGCATTTAGAGGTGAAGGCAGGTGAGCATCCAGAGTAATTTGAAAAAATACTGATGTGGGGATTGCAGTGTCTGATCTATTTGTCTCCTCAAACTGTGGTACATTTTGAAGTTTCTTTTCATTGTTTACGTAGTAATTGATTTCAGATTTTCTTTTTATTTTCTCCTGGGTTGTTCCTGATGATATAAATTTCAGATTCGTTTACACAGAATGCCCATCTTTGATGAAAACACATCATTTACCTCCAGTAATGCTTGCCTTTCTAGAACAGGTAAAGGAGGGATTCATATACCTGTCTGAGCCACAAAACGAGAATTTTAATTTATAATTGTTTGTGCTTTGGCTAGTTCTCCCTGAAATGTTAGGAATCAGGACTTAGTCCCAGCAGACATTTGTGTATTTGATCTCAAATAGTTTCAATGCAATTTTTTCATGTAGTAAAGTTAGAGCACGAGATTTAATGTATTATTGCTGCATGCCATGGAAAGTTTAATATTTGTTAGTATACAGTGCAATAGCATATTTTCTTAGATCTACAGCCTCAAAAGCCCTTGGGTCTCAGCTATGGAAGGGAATGCCTAAATTGAATTACTTAATGACATGGTGCTGCCTAACTAGGCTTCAGTTAAAGTTTTCTGGGCATCTAGGCACCCACAGAAAGTTTGCCTCCATTTTATCACAGTTAGATAACCTGGCATATGTTTTGTGCTTGAGTCTGCTCCAGATCCTCACAAAAGGGTCCTTCAAGAGTTTACTGAGAGAGGCTACATTCAATAAGCCTCTTCTTTGCTATGCTACAGGCATGTTCTTGAATTCCTTTAGCTCAAGATTGTAACTCCATTTTGCAAAGATATGGGTGTCTGAGATCTGCTGTGTTTCAGAGTGTGAGGGATTTTACCCTACTTTATCCAGATATATAGGTGAATGTCAGAGCTGGTGGCTTTTGCTAATTTGTTTGGAGGCACTTGCCATTCTTTTATTGGAATTGTTCCATTGTGCTGTGAACAACCAAATAATTGTTGGAGCAGAAAAAAAGCAAGCAAAACTGTTTGAAGGGATTTGGAAATTCTGAAGAGGTTTGTCCTTCAACTCATACTTCAAGAAAAAGTCAATTTAGAATAGATTTTTTTTTTTTTAATTGAAAGCACAAATCCAATCTTCAGAACAGGTGTCCTTTAATTTTTTTTTTCTTTTTTTTTTTTTTTTTTACCATTTTCCAGCAGCTCTTCTGCCCATGTTTCCTTTCCACAAGGCTGAGACATTTTGGGCTGCTGCAGTGACTAATGTTCTTCCTGCCTGCCAAAATCTCTTATGCAAATCCAGTAGACAGTTGTTATTCTAGATGAGTTATTTTCAACTTTTTCTTACTGTGTGAACCTCTTTAGAAGATTCACATTAATAGTGTTATGCAGCATAATAACTTGCTTTTCTTTATGTACTGTGGATTTTTTAGGACTGTTGGGACATAGCTTGTATTATCTATAGAACAGATACAGTATTATCTGTAGAAGAAGCAGAATTGTTGCGTCTTCATCGTTCCCCTCTGAGAATACCAATTCCTTTTAGATAGAAAACGGAATTTAAGGAGGTTTTTTTGCTACTTCACATGATCTAGAGTTAGGTTAATGGTATCTGAATAAGAAAGAAACTTCATCAATTACAAATAATTTGGCTTAAATTCCACAGGTATTTTTCAGCAGAGAATGTTCAGGGCTAATGATTACCTCAGAGTAAATTATTTACTGTGACTGTATAATGCATACATTGTAATATATTTAGTTCCTCATATACTCTGGTTGTTAGTCTGAAATACTCAATAAAAGCAGTAAGCCTATATTTAGAATAGCTTTAGCTCTTTTCATAAAGACAAGCCATCTGCAAAGTCTATGTGTGTACACACATTGCTGGAGTGGGGCATTTAGAGGTTATATCTCTTGCAGTCTGGTTCACTTAAAGTTAATTTATTTTCTGATGTAACTTGATTCTTTTTCACTGAGGCTGAAAAAAAAAATCAATTTCTATGATATGTCACCTCTTCAAAGTCACAACCAATGCTACTGATTCATGACATGATTACCATGCCTTCAAAAGTTCAATTAGCTCAATCTGAAATAGAATTTCCAAAGGCAGTGTTGTCCTTTGAGGTAATATAAATGTCAGAAAAAATGTACTAGCTGAATAAATACCATCCACTTACAGTTAAATACTAAGACTGCAGATGGATTATGGCACTTAAGCAAATAGAGCCATATTGTAGAAAAGGTTGCAAATATGCCTTCCAACTCTGTGAGTTCTATCCAAGAAAAATCAATATTAACAAAAAATAGACTTGCAGAGTTCTAACGTAAGGTGTTTCTCTAAGTTATGTATTTTTGTGAAAATTTTTCTGCTTTGAAATCAAATGCGCTTGAATTCATTTATTTGCTGTTGCTTTTTTAATGTAGTGCTGATACTCTTCATTCTTAAGTTTCCCTAAATTTCAAATTAACTTCACATGAATTGAGAAAACAGCATTATTTCCATTTTGAAAAAGTTTAACTTTTTTTTTTTGGTGCACAGAAGCTTTGGAACTCAGTGCAGCATCCCTGGATGTAGGCTGGGCTCTTCAGCTTTGCACATCTTGGATACACCTCTAGCTCTTCTTTGGAGAAGTGACAATTGCATGCTTTGCACAGTCTTCTGTTAATCTGGTAATATGAAAAATGGATTTAGGATAAAAGTAGTCACTGGAGAGGGAGATTGATAGACAAAGTGGCTTAAACCTAGCCCAAGGTTACTGTGTGTTTTTTACTAAGGGGGCAGAAGAATATCCCCCAAAAATTATGAGCTATGGAAGAATAGCTCATAGAAGAATAGAATATCCCCAAAAAACTATGAGCACAACTGTGATGAATGAGGTGGGTATGCTTGACTGGCAGGTTTATATGAAGGGTTTGAATGGTCTTAGATTGTGCAGCATGCAATATGTAACAAAGCTGGCTTTAATAGTTTGCCTTCTGGGCCTCAAATACTTTCAGTGAATTGTCACAGCAACAGTTTCTTTTCAGAATGTTTATACTTTCCTTCTCTTCTCTTGCTGAGTAACAAATGTGCTATGTGGGGTATACAGTTTGCTGTAACAGATCCAAGGCTTAAGAATAGTATATGTTTAAGGCTTTCACATAAGAATACGAACAGTGAAAAATAGTGGAAGTCTTCAGAAAAAAGAAATTCAGAAGCAGCCTGGTTATTGGCACTTGGAATTTTTAGGGATATGTGATTCAGTGACACTGGATTCTCTGGATTCAGTCTACCTCATAGAATATTCTGAGGGCTGCCTGGGCACACAGTGATGTGCCCTGTCCAGATGTCAACATCTTGGTGTTTTTTCCAAATCAGACTCTAATTGAAGACAATGTAAAAACGTTTAAGGAGACAGTAAGTGGAAGAAAAGCAGTATGTTTGGTGCTTTTGCGACCCCCTTGTTTCAGCTGTGTTCTGCAAATCCATGTGTTGTGAAAAATAACTAATGTTGTCTTTTGCTTCAGCCAAATTATGATATGAGGGAACAGGTTGGGATTCCAGTGCACAGCTGAAAGTTATGGGGAAAGGAGGTATAATTTAGTAGGGATACTCCTCTTTCCGGCATTAAATCAATCAAAATAATGGTTTGGGTTCAACATTCTCATCAGCAAAAATTCCTCCATGAGCCAAAATGGAGAACAGTATGAACTGTTCATTTTCAGTTCCTGTGCAGTGAAAATGGTGGTGGTTTTATAAATCAGTTTCTGAAAGCTGCTAGAACTATCAGGCATAGTACAAGCCCTGCAACCTATTTTGAAATATTATTCTCTAAATGGCAGATTTTAGTACTGCTCACTATCATTTTTTCAACTTCTAGTTGGTGTATCTGAGATGCAGAGCTGTGATAATGACCTTTATTGCACAGAATCTGGTGTTACAGCTCAAGCATTTTTTTCCAGGGCGTAATGGATGGATTTGATACGAACAGCTTGCTTTTGGGTTTAGTGTTGGAAAAAGTAATTACTACAAGGTAATTGCAATGCTGCTGGTCTTGTTTGGAGCCTAAAGTGACTATTCCAGTACAATCTAGGTTGAAATCTGGTTAGATTTTCATAAAATTCCAAGTAAATATGCACCTGTAAGAATCATGCTCTGTCTGATAAATATCCTGTATAAACAAGAGGTTTAGTGGAAACCAAAAAAAACTTCATGTTTCTTACATTGGTTGGGTGACCCTGGTGCTGCACAAGATGCGAGTTGAAGGGAAAATGGTTGAATGTTTTGGTTTGATGGTGTGTTTTTTTGGGTTGTGGGGGTTTTTTGTTTGTTTTTTTGGTTGGGTTTTTGTTTGTTTGTTTTTGTTTTTGTTTTATTTTGTTTTTTGGTGGTGTTGTTTGTTTGTTTTTTTTCCCCTTGACATGTGAGCTTTTAATTTTGCATGGTATATGTTGTATCCTATATTTTACTTCTTCTTTCTTAAAAGTAAAATATTAACTTGTTGGGGTTTAGGAGTGGTATTCTCCAGTTTAATAGTCTTGCCAAAACCATGCCACTGCTTACTCCTGCCCTCCCCTTCCAACTGGAAGCCCAAAAGTCAAAGATCATGGATGGAGTTGCCTTGTAAGACAGGAACTGACTTTCTGACTATTTATTTTTGTAATTAGCACAAACATTGACGTGAGCACAGAACTACAGGAACTCAAATAGACTCCTGTATTGTTCCTAATTATTACACCTTTATGATGTCATAACTGACTATGTAGAAAGGATTACAGGGTACCAAAAATAATTGTGACTTTAAGTGTTGAGTAAAAGAAGAAACTAACTACACTTGTAGGAAGTATTTGTCATTTTTTGAATGATCTCCGCAAGAGAGATAACTATTTTGATCTCTTCCTAAAATAATATTCTCCAGGTTTTTGAAAACTGTCAGAGTAAGCACTTTGCCCTTGCTAAGAGACACCCTTGAGGTTTGTCATATGATGTTATGCAGAATATGTGGTGTAGAAGTACAGACATTTGGAAGAGCCTGTGGGACAGGTGGATGAAAAGTGTTTGTAAATCTCCTTTATCAAGTATTAAAAGTATTACCATGGAGAAGTTAGTTCTCTGACTATAAAGCAATATTTTTAGTTCTTTCCAAATTCAGATCTTAAGCTGCATCAGTCTCTTTGAAAAGTTTGCTTTTGATTAACTCTATGCAACTTGCACAGTGTCTACTTCATGAAGGCCTGATTTTTTTTTTTTTTTAATTTTTCTTACAAAACCAAGTGATACCACAGAAAAATGTTAAAGCAAATCTCTTATACTCTTTTCGATGAGGAAAACAAGAATATGGCTTTACTGACAAAAATTCCAACATTACAGAAGGAGTAGCACTTCAATTACCCTATGTCTTCAAGACATAAATTAGATAAGTACGGAATCCAAAAAATGATATTTTTGTAAAGCTACAAATATCTTGAAAATAATGAACTTAGGTTTGATTGGATTGATTGGATTGATTAATAATCTAATCAAAAATATTTCTAACTTAGCTTTATATTTAGAAGTATACTTTTCTTCAGCTAAGAAGTATATTTTTAATTGAAGTGTGAGTCAGAGACTGACCCCACTGTTTCTGTGTAAGAAACAAGGACATTAGAGAAAGCTGTAAAACTGATTGAAGTTCAAAACTTTTCTAATCAATAGGTTTATCCAGAAACAACTATTTTGTTTTATAAGGACAAAGAGCTGATTTTTTTTTTTTTTTTTTCAATGTTGACAAATTAGAAGCACTGCTGCTACTGAGATGGAGACACTTTCTTGATAGGTCAGTGCTATTTAGAGATCACACCAAAAAAGCTATCAAAGGGCACAAAGAAAGGGCATACATTTGACTCTTTACTGGAGGTGACCAAACCCAAATATAGTTTATGTGGAACTTGTAAGGAATGTGATTAATTTAGGAGGTCAGACATGGAAAGAAAAATAGGAACACCTGAATGTGTCTAATAAGCACTTTGTGTGTAATAAGTGACATTATTTGTAATTGTAAAAGTCATATTCTGAAGCCTTTAACTTAAGATATTTTGGTGTGACTTTCAGAGAGTCAGAGCTAAAGGATATGGAAATGGTAATGTACTCCACAGCAGAAGATATTCCTAGGCTTTTAGTTATACAAGCTCTGAAATGGGGTTTATCAGTATTATAAAATACACAAATTGTTAGAATGACCAATTTGATATTAGATTAATAGAAAAACTAGAGAAGGATCAGTGGGAAACATGCAGCATGAAATAAATAAGAGAAAGTTGAATGACTTTCAATTAACCAAGTAATATTTTCCAAAATTAGTGGTTGCTATATTTTTCTTTAAATCAAAACCAAAATATTAAAATAATATTCTATAATTTGCCAGTTGGTTACGACTTACAATATACAGATACTATAGATTTTGTTGTTTGCTAAAATTATTTTAAAACTTTTTGAAAATATTTGGGATCATAATTATGCAAGTAATGTCGTGCTGCTATTGTTTTATTCTGTGGTAACAAAAGCTTTAACTTTTCTTTTTAAAATGCTGCTTATCATTCTATTTACTCTTAGCCATGTTCTTTCAGCTTTTAACACTTTCATTTTTATTAATTAATTTCATGAATTATTGTTTACTTTCCAATTCTGCAGTCTTGGATTTCAGTGTTCTTACGTCTTGTCAGTACCAGAGATATCTGTATCCTTCATTGATTAAGTTAGTGTACCAGCAGACTTTAAGGGTGGATTTCTGATTGTTTTGTGCATTTTCTGAGATTGAGACACATGAGACTGGATGGCCCCTTTAATATGTTCCTAGTAAGTAGTAGTAGTAGTATGAAATTAATTTCTTGTTAATACTCAAGTATAGCTCTTCTGTTGCAAGCAGTACTAAGGTCCTCCTTGATCCTCCCAGTTTGTCATATGAAGAATTACTGCTCAAAAAGTTGCTTTTGACCTTACCTTATTTTCTTACTCTCATCAGGTTAAAATTGAGTTTTTTGGTATCATTTGTATATAAGGACTTTAGATTTGATTTTGAATCCTCTGGCATCAATGATTGTGTGAAACAGAGCGTCAGATATTACTATAATCAGATGAAGTCTGGATTAGTAAAGTATCACCCTGAAGTGTAGGGTATGCAGGGTCTCTTTGCTCTTAGCCCAGTGACAGAGCAGTGATGAGTCAGGTGCTTCACTGCTGTGTGCTGGACTTAACCTGCCTGTAAAGCAGGTATAACTATGCTAATACAGGTAGAGTGCATGCATTAGATGTTTAAACACTGTAGGAGAGAAGTTACTGTTAAAGGCATTATTCCTGTGTTATCTTCTCTTCTAGTCTGGGAAATGTCAATCTAACTGTTGGACAACTACATATATATCTTTTGAATAATCTAAATTTTTAATTTAACACTGTTGAGATTTTTTTGTGTGTTTGGGGTTTTTTCGTTTGTTTTTGGGGTTTGTTTCGTGAGTCTTGTCTTCCTTTCAAAAGGAAGAAGTGGCTCTGTTCTTTCAGAGATGTATATGTACTATAAAGAAAAAGTGGTTTACTTGAAAAGCCTTATGAAACAAGCCAGATTAATAATCTGAAAGTGATATGGAAATAAATAGTTCTCTTTGATCTAAAAGTATATCAAGATAAAATATACAGGTGTTAACTCGTATTTCTAATTTTTAGTCCTCTGTGAAGATAATTCCCTTTTTTTGAAATTCTGTCTATACACTAGAAGTGCACTTATAAAATTAGGAGGATTGGACAAATAGAAATTAGTGAAATACTGATAATATCCAGTTTTCAGTAAAAGCATTAATGCAAACTTTAATATGTTCCTAGTAAGTAGTAGTAGTATGAAATTAATTTCTTGTTAATACTCAAGTATAGCTCTTCTGTTGCAAGCAGTACTAAGGTCCTCCTTGATCCTCCCAGTTTGTCATATGAAGAATTACTGCTCAAAAAGTTGCTTTTGACCTTACCTTATGTTAATGTGGCCTCCTGCAGTAGCTGCCAGCACTTCAAGGTTGCAGAAGGGATTGACAGGATGGTAAAAGAGAACTAAACTCTCTAAATCACAGCAAAACACAAGACTGTAGGACAGCAGATGCCTGTAAAGAGAAACTGAAAGGAATTTCTGTTCACACCTAAAATTTTGGATTCTGTTTCATGTCTCACCAGCTTGGGCAGGGAATGTTCCCCAGTCTCCAGCCACATTACTGGGTGGCAGTAATGTAAAACAGAGAGCAGCTACTGTTTCCAGGGGCTTGTCTACTATGAACAGAAGAATAAAGCCAGTGTAATAGTAAGAACTGTAATAGTGTGTAATAACACTGAAAAGTACCTCCCTATTCAGTGAATTGTATGAAACAAAATTTTCTTTGGTACCTTATCCATAGACTAAAAGGGCACCAGGAAAGAAATGCTGATAAAGAATAGCAAGTATAATATAGTAAATTGTTGTTTGTTTGTTTGTTTTCCTGTATGAAAACACAGTTTCTTTGAACTCTACTATTTATATAAAGTAGAACATGTCTAGATGTGGAAGGAAGAAAGGTTTACTTAGAAATATCTGAGAAGTAGGTCTGTAATCTGGGATGTGTGAGAACTATATTCCTGTTTCAAATCAGTAGAAATCAAAAACCCCCAGAATTTCTGACATCTACGCAAGATCCTAAAAGATGATGATGATTTACTGACTTGTAACTGTTTCTTGGAAACCGTTACAAACTGTTCCCATAGTTTTCCTATGACTTTTTTTTAAGGTCCTGTGTGGTGATGTGCATTGGTCAGTTAGGAAGGTAAAAGAAGCCAGAGTACATGTGGTTTTGGAGGGGCTTAGAGGATTATGCTATTCTGTGTAAAAGGAAAACAGTAATTAAGGTTTCCAGATCTAAAATGTATATACATGCAAGAAAACATCAAAAATGAAACAAAATCATTCAGATTCAGCCACTAACTGAATCTGACTGTAGTTTTTGCTACATTCACGTGATGAAAAGGTTGTGGGAGTTGAGGGGTTTTCCTTTGGTTTTTCATTAGGAGGAATTTAAATGGTTTCAAGCTGAGATTCTCATTAACTAGGAAAACATTAGTAGGAAAGAACTTGAATAGCACCTGTGCAACCTGTCATATGAACAGATCTACAGTCACAATTGCAGAAAGGCTTTCACATGCATTTCAAACTTCAAAAAGAGTGTTTGAAATCAAGTTTGTCTGATAATGACTTGGTTGAATATATTGACAGGTTCCGGGTAAAAAAAGCTATGTTCTTAGTCATCAGTGAATGGCAAATAATTGATTCAATGGTTACTCAAGAGTTTAACTAGACAATTTTGTATCCTGTAGTGTAATTCTTGATATATCACATCTTCATTGCCTTAACAATTTTTCTTTAAATACTCTATACTTGCCTAAAAAAATTTATTTCCCCCTTTTTATTTTGAAAAAGGTTGGTGCATAAGTATATTTGTTTTTGGGGAAATAGAAGCTGACACCCTTCTCCATAATTTTTAGGAACTGTTATTTTAATTACTTTTTAAAAATTCTGTCCATGTCTTGAATCGAAATTTTAATTAGGTTCTGGATGCCAGTCTTGTAATGTAAGGTATAGTATACACAGAAGCACAAAGGCTTCTCTTACCAAAAATGTTAATTTTTTTTTTCCATAATAACTGTGACCTTTTAAAACCATTTTAAAATGAGCTTCTTGGTTTCTTAATTGTATGTCAGATTATATATAAACTCTGTTGTTCTGCTTTGGAGGAATTCATGCATAATTTAGTAATAAAACAAATATGCTTTGTTATACTCTTTAAAATCTCAGCAGTTCTGGCTGATATCTGGTGTGCATGGTTACTGCATTCAGTAAGAGATGCCATTTAGAGTCCTATTGTGTATTTTACGTGAATCTGTACAATTCTAAAGGAACTGTAAAATACATAGTACATGCCTATATTCTTTTGTATAAAATGTTCATTGTAACATGAATCTCCTGAGGAATCTGATGAATAGTTTCTCCCTTTGTAAATTAAAGGGAAACAAAATAAAATCCTCCCTACAACTTTTGTGGTCCATATATGAACTAAGATGTAGACTCTACCTGATTGTCATTGCATTTCATATAATGAAAATGTATTTTTTTTCTATCTAATTGAGAATTGGGATGGCTTTATAAGTCTGTTTTGATGTCTCTAAGGACGTTCCCAGTGAAAATGTAAAACCCACATGGTCTCCACAACTCTCTCCTAAGACCATGTTTTTGTCTTGGAAGTAACACAGTGTAATATGAGATACAGCAGTTGCCAAGGTAACTGTTCTTTTCTCATTTGATAGCAGCAGGTGAATGGTTGCCTGGATATCCACAGTAATTTGCTGGGGCTCTAGTAATTCACGAAGGATGTACACATTCTTTTGCAGGCTTGTTTTTCTCTCACAGAAGCTTTGACTAAAATCCCAAGGTACATGATAAGTATTAAAATATTCTTCAATATTATTAAATAATTATTCTTCCTTTAGTGCTGTGTTTTTAATATTTTAATACTGTTTTAAATGCAGGATATTAGACCAAGATCTTTTTTTATATTATGATAATTCTTTTCAAAAGAACTTATTTTCTGATTTTTTTTTTTTAATCTTCATTTGCTATTTCAAAACCCTTCAGAAATTTAACTAATTAACACTGCATTTAAGTCTGGAGCTAATGAGACAAATTTTCAAGTGCAATTTCTGGTTTGGTTTTATTGCACTTTCCTTCAGTGAAATCAGTAAGATGTTTGAAAATAAGACAGGTCTCTCATTCTAATTCTGCTGCAGCATTCTCCTGAATTTAAAAGGAAATACACCCAACAAAGAGGTGTTCAGCTTTTATGGACTTTGACAATAGATGGGAAAGTTCTTATTAAATGTGGCATGTTAAGTATTTTCAGTGATTAGAACCAAAGTCTTCAGTGTATCATAATTAAGTCTTAGGTTTACTGTATAAGACTTACAGTTTTATTCAGTCTATTGGCAGGTCCAGAAAGAAGCTGTTGCATTGTTTATAACTCAGCTTATGAGCTCATTAAATACACATAATCAGAAGTGGGTGAAAAATGGTAAATTTGGGACAAACAGAATATGTTTTAGAGGTTTCATATGTACATAAAATTGACCATCCAAGCCCCTGAACGTTTGTATGTGGCCTGAATTTTATCTGTTAAATGTCTCAGAACTGAGCAATCTCCTCATGTATGCTCATGACTCATGCAGTCAAGGAGGAGAAATGTATCATTTTTTCTGATTTAGTTAGAGGAATTAAAGTAATTAATATATTTAGCACTTTACGTGAAATAACAGTTCTTAAAGAAAAACATCTCTTTTCATTATTCTGTTGCTGTTATGAATAATACCAATATTAAGCCCCCAAATAATAACATTACAGACAAACTGGCAGTAGATAAGTAATCAGCTAAATAAAGCCATCAGCCACATTTATGAAGAGAAGGACAAGACGGTGAGAATGGCTCCACCTTTAAGAATTAAATACATACTCTCAGTGGAACTATTCTGTAAATGGGCAGTTATGACATTCTGAGAGATTTGTCAGAAATCTTGTGGGTTTTCTAATATTTGTAGGTTTTTTCTTTATGAGCACTTGCTTTCTGAAAAGCAGAATTAGTGCTGGAAATGAGTTTCACTGGCTTTTAAAGTGGACAGTGAAACTGCTTTATAACAGAAGTTTAGTCTGCTTTCAGTTACTGAAATAAAATAGAGGGTGTGTCATTGTGTGGGATAGACAGTTCTTGGCTCAGAAGTAAATTTGTTTTGCCTCCCTAAAAAGGAGTTGGAGAGCAAGTAGATCTGTTTTAGGTATCCATCTTAGCCAAGACTACCATCTGACAGATAGACTCAACATCTTGACACCACTGTAAATGTTAATGTTAATTTTGCTTTGTTTTGATAGCCTTGTCAGACACTTACTCACCAATAGTACTTATTTAAGTAGATCAGACTCTTAGAATTAACAAAATTACTACTGTACTTCCCAGTCTGAAGACACATTTTTACTGAGGCGTGTAACTTCAAACAGATGTGATAGTTGTTTTCTTCTCCCTTCACGACTTGCCATTAAATCCTGTGCCTCAGCTGAATGACAGCAGTGACCAAAGCACAGCTCTAAGATTCTGGATTGACTTGTAAGTTATCTGAAGTGCAGCAGTTTGTAACAAACAAACCTCTGCAAGACTTCTAGAGATGTTTTCATTAAAATTATTTTTTGTATGTGTAATTATTAAAATAATTTTTTCTCTCTTCCTATAAAGATTTCCAAATTCAAGTCTGCTATTAAACTGAAGTGAACCAAAAGAATGTTAATATAGCTGCTAATAATTTCTGAACAATAGAAGGAAAATGCCTTATTGATACATATTTATTCCCTCTGGTTCTACATATCATGTTTTTGACTTATAAATTCTCTCAATAGTGGAAATAGGTTGGAAAATACTTTTTTTCTAAGCTGAAAACTTAGTACTCCTGTTTATTTCAGTAGGGCAAAACTGACCTTTCTTCAACAATACCCTTGAAGCTTGCAGCTTCAGTACAGTTAAATGTTAAAAACAAAATTAACCCAACTACACATAAAACAACAAACAAAACTGAGGGTACTTAGATCCTCCTAAAGTTGCATTGCTCTCTGGTGATTATATTATTTTCTCCTATAGGTGTAATAGGGGCTCTAGAAGCTGTAAGTACCAGGCATGTGTTTTCTTCATAGTGACTATTGTTGCAGAGCTGAATCATCAAATCACTGATGTGTTGTGTTTTCAAAATTCTTCTTAGTTTACAGATGCAAAGGTTGGCACTTTCTGGGAATTTTAACAACACTGGTGAATTAAACCTATGAAATGCAGACCTAGGAGACAAGAAAATAATTTTGAAAGGATTCAGTATTACGTTTGAATAGAGGAAACAGTAATTTTTGGCTTAATTATTATGTTAAAAGTTTGGTGCTTTTTGTATATGCAGGAGCTGCAGAAAGGATGTAATATTTACAGAAAGATTAGCAACACTGTAATGTTTGAAAATATGGTAGTATCTTGTGCCATGAATGATCTTTCCAAATTGTTAGAAAACTGTGCATTCTGCTGCAAACTTCTCAGCATCTCACTTTATCTGCTCTTCTTGTGGCTGATTTTGATATCTAAAAGGATAGGGTGGAAGTCACTAGGGGACAAATCCTTGAACAACCTCTTTGCAGAAGAGTAAAATTATATATGTAAAGCTTTCTTAGGTGAGTTGTTTCTTCCTTAAAATATGAGTGAAAAAGTTTTCACGCTATGGATTGAACTTCTGTCTCTTGATCAAAGCAAATCAATATCAGATCCATTAAAAATATGTCTGAACGTCTCTTAAATTTTCTATAGTGTTTCAGTGCAACTGCTTATATAAACACTTTTTTTTTTTTTTTCCCTTTATGAAATGATACAGAAGTAATTTTAGTATAATTCTGCCAAGGTAAGTTAGTTTGAGTTGGGGGAAAAATCTGGTGAAAACAAATGCTTAGACTCATGCAGTCAAGGAGCAGAAATGTATCATTTGCTCTAATTTAGTTTGAGAAATTAAAGTAATTAATAGAGGTGAGTCCTGTGGGCAAAGAGACAGGTTAAAATAGATTTTAGTTTGTTTTGGGTAAGTGGCTATACAAAGGTAGTTGCATGTTTAACAGCAGATTGAAGCAAGCCCTTGAGGATCAGAGCTCCTAAAAGCTATTTCTAGAAATAAGCTGTGAATGCTGTTTACCAGGCAGTGGGAGCCCAGTGTGTGTGTTTTGGCTTCACTGCACTGTGGCAGTAAATAATGTTATGGACTGTGTGTGAATTACTCACTTTTATAAATGGAATATATCAATGTAACTGGTTTTGAAAATAACAGTTTTAAAGAAAGAGTTTGAAATTAGTAAAGTTTTTTACTATTGTTTATGATGTACAGTTTAAAAAAGCAAGCTACATTGATTAGGGAAAAAAAAAAAGGTTAAATCACAGTTTGATCTTGTGTTGGTCCAAATGGCCATCACAGAACAAATGCTGGTGAAATCCTACTTTATTTTGACAACATAAACAGTATTTAGGGACTTAAAAATTGAATGTGTGAAAATGCCATCCAGTATAATGTAAAACTTCATCTCCAGCTTTCAGTAGGCATTCTGTGTGTTGTGGCTAAATACAATCCAGGCATTTATGAGTGCAGATGGTGTTTTTAACCAGCTGTACCACAGTGATGTAAAAGGAATTCCTTGTAACATAGAAGGGCACCTCATCAGCTGAGGGGAATGCAAGGAGAAGTGATCTAAATGAGCCCATAGAAACATCTGTTGCAGTCATAAATATATATGAGCCTGTTCAGCTGTATAGAATTAAAATTATGTTTCAATAACACTTATTTTAATAAGCCATAAAAGAGATTGCATTGCAAATTATAGATGCTGACTGAATTTTAAAATCAAACTAATGCTTATTTTTGTGCTGCATTTTCATATCAAGATAACATTGTGTTTTCCTTAATACAGTTAGAAATAAAGCAATTTGGCAAAGAAAGTAACAGGCTTGCTGTGTATTTTTTGTGAAGAGTCATAGTTTGGACTAGAAATGATTAATAAATTTGAAATATATTTTGTATATTACTCTTCACTTAAGAAAAGAAAAATTAGGAAACTGTCTCCTCTTTATCCAAGTGTAAAGTCTCTTTAACTTTCTTGTCATCTTAGAACTAGCAAAATAGCTTTTTTGATGAAGTTTCTCATTGTCTTCAATGGCTAATGGATTTAGTTTAATGGTCAATAGTTTTGCAATACTTAACAGTCTTAGAGAACTCTTGTCGATGCTGCTAAGGTCATGATGAGTTTCTATACACTTGTGAGAAAAAAGAGAATGAATCATACCCATATCCCAAAGGATGGGATTGTTTTCTTAAGTCTTAATGGCAGAATTCCCATTCACCTAAATAGGACAAGATTTCAGCCTCTTTTCATCTCTTATATTTCTTACCTGCAAAATAACTTTCTTAACATGTTTTCAAAGTTTTGCTTCTGCCAATCCCCAGTAATTTTTCTTTCTGTTTCTTTTGTTTTCCAGAATGATGTTGTGGTTTAACCTTGGCCAACAACTAAACACCACACAGCCACTTCCACTTATCCTCTCTCCCCATCACTGCCATTAGGGGAAGAGAATTGGAAGGCTAAAAGTAAGAAAACTCTTGGATTGAGATAAAGAGAGTTTAACAAGGAAAGCTAAAGCTGTGCACACACAGAGCACAATGAATTTGTTTCCTACTTCCCATGTGCAGACAGGTGTTCAGCTGTCTCCAGGAAAGCATGGCTCTATTATGTGTGGTGATTACCTGGGAAAACAGATACTATCACTGTAAATACCCTCCTGTTCCTTCTTTCCTCAGCTTCATATGCTGACCATGATGTCAGATCATGTGAAATATCCTTTTGGTCAGTTGAGGTCAGCTGTCCCAAATGTGTCACCTCCTAGTCTCCTGGGCACCCACAGCCTCCTTGCTGGTGGGGTGGTGTGAGAAGTAGAAAAGGCTTTGACTGAGTGTAAGCACTGCTCAGCAATAACTGGAACATCCCTGTATTGCCCAGAGTGTTTTCAGTACATATCCAAAGCACAGCCCCATACTAGCTACTGTGGAGAGAATTCATTCTATCCCAGCTAAAACCAACACAAATGGCTAATTCCAGTCTTTTCTCAGGTTGACTACTTGTGTGCCCTCTTTAGAGTGGTGAACTCAATTGATGATGATTTTTTCCCAGTATTCTATTATCATTTTGTTCTACCGATATAGCTTACTCTGATTTCCAGCTGCAAATCCTATTTCCACTTACTGATCATCAAATATGTAATATGTGTCATAACTAATCTATCTCAGTACCCTAATCAACATCCATTTAAATGCGACACAGGTTTTATGTCTGTCTGGACTTGCCAATCTAACTGACATAATTTAGATTTATTAGGAAAGTTCTAAATACTATTACATTGTCAATTAAAACTGCTGAAGTAGTCTGAAGAACACGCAAGTTGATATCTAGCACTTAAATTTTTAAAATAACCTATTTAACTATAAATAATGTCATTAATACTTGAAGAGCAGATTACTTACTTGCAATGCTTAGCAGTGTATTAAAATTGTTATCTCAGAGTGTTTGAATAGTGATTTAAGTGAAACATTGAAATGTATTAATCTTTTTACTCCTCATTTAGGAATAATACAATAATGAAAAAATTAATGGTCTGAAATTTGTTTGTGTGCGCTGCTCAGAGAGAAGTTTGGGTAATTCCTTCTCCTGAAGAACTATTTCTGTTAGGCCTTGTTATGCTTGACTTGTATCATCCTTGGGAGCTGCTCTGTCAAACTGATGTTTATTTGGTATATATTTAATTTCTCTTCAGTAAATTTGTTCAAACACATGCATCATGTGCATACGTGCCTGCTTGTATGCTAAGAAGATGAACAGAAAGGGGCACTGGGAGATGTCAATCCATGTTTTAGGTAGTTGTGGCTGGCTGTATGCTGATAGGCATCTTCAGCTTGACTGTACCTTCTACTAACATTGACTGCCTCAAGGTGGAGCTGTTATATTTGCAATGGAGATGACTTGAAAAGCATTTTCTTCCCCCAAACGCTGTTTCTGATTTGAATAGATGTATGAGTTATATTGGTAAAGAAAAACGGCAAGCAATTTTCCTCCCCCTCAGCAAAAGCTGGAGTCATCAACGTGTCACGCAGGTGGATGGGCCTACAACGCTGACTTTTATTCCATCTGACATCACCTTTTTTAGGTTCAGGAAAATGCATACCTTTCACTTACAGTAGGTATCCAGCAGGATTATGACAATGTGCACATTCCAGCTGTCAAAAGCAGTGCTGTTCTTCTTGTGGCTCTTTGTAATTGGGAATGTTTTCCCAGAAGACAGTATGTGTGTGCGTATTGTGTTCTAATTAAGACTATATGAGACAGTTATGGCAGGCTGTCAAATCAATGGGATGCTGGGTATATTTTAGTCTCCATGCTATAGTCTAAATAACCTTTTAAGGACTCGGTTCCCTCAATGTGGTAAATAAATGCTGAATGTTTTATACTTAATAGGCCTTTGAGTAATGTGTTCCACATGGCTTTATTGCTGGAATGAGACCTTCTTATCACTAAATACACAATAGTGACATGAGGTCATTTCAGTATGAAGAAATGCATAAATCTCATAGATGAATGAAGTCAGTTTATTGTGAAGTTTAGTTAAACAGGAATACCCTAAAGTAAACTTTGATGGCAAATTTAAGGAAAATGAGAGAAATCCATAAATACTTAGTCTAGTTATCTTTGACCTCTCAGTTTAACACTATGCTTGTCTACCTCAGCTGGATTTGTGAAAGCGATGCTCATTTCCTGCCTATTTTTATTTCTTTGAATGAGAGTATCTTTATTCTGGTAACTTAAAACATTGACTATAAAATGCATTTCTAAAACTTCTTTCTTCACAGAGAATGAAAGAGATTGGGCTAAGCTTCTCAACAGGTATAATAAATGATCTGCTTTTAGTTCATTTTGTGTGAAGTTTACCAGAAGTGAGAAGAAATTAAATTAGTTCTTGAATAGCTTGTGCAGCCTGATTTGGGAACGGGTCTGGGGGACTTTTTGATGGGCAAAGTGCCCATTGGTGAGGGGGTTCACACTTTGAAGCCAATGTTCTATACAGAGCTGGGTGATGTCTTTCTTGTTAAGACACTTATTCACCAAAAAATGCGCCTTCTAATTGCAGGCAGTATTGGTAAAACGGGATTCAATTAGCTCTGACTGGCACAAAAATGGATAAAAAGAAACATTCTTGAATGGTGAAACATTATAGTGTTCTGAAAACCAAGATTTTGATCATTTGGGCCTAGACTGGGAGCATGGACACTTGAAGATAATGCACAAAACTGAAGACAAGTTCCTTATTTATATTCAAACCTTGGTTTCAATGGATGTTTTATTTGCATATTAAAGATGAACTGTTTTGTCCATTTTGTCCAATTGCCTCCAAGTATTTTATTTTTTACCTGTTACTTAGAATTTTTTATGTACTTCTAATACATGTATTGATTCATGCAATGAGAGAATTCCCTTCAGGTAAGTGCCCTTCATCACTGGGACAAAAACAACAGCAACACTGATTCATATATTAGTGATGTAAATGGTAATTCTGCTTTAATTCTAAACCTAATTTTTCTATTAAAGATTACTGGGATGAAAGTAGTTCCAGCCGATTGAAATAATTCAGTTTTCCCAAAATCATACTGGGCCTGAAATATGAATAAGAAGGACTGAAAATTGTGATAGATTAGGGGGGTTTTATTGTTTTTTTTGGGCAGGGAGCTCCTACTCAGGAGGAGTTAAACCTTGTGTTGTGGAATTAGTCTGTTTGCCTTAGCCTGTGTTGGTTGTTTTGCCTAGTGTTTTTCAGAGTATTTAGGGACATGTTTAATACCCTCGATGAAAACAGATGTTGAAATTCTCTGCCAAGGGATGTCCAAGGTATTTGGCTGTGCAGTCAGTTCTGCAAATTTACTTCTGTGTTTTCTATGTGTTTTAGGTGCCCTGGGCCAGTTTTTGAGTTCCCACCTTATGTGCTATTTATGGTTCTTGGATGGTTCATGTCTGTTCTGAGAAAGATCATTTCTTACAGTAATATTTAAAGTTATTTGAAACTAATTGGAGGCTGTCTGAAACTCAGAGTGCAGTTTTGTCAATTTGTCCTGAGTTGGTGAGAATTAATTTGGACCCACTTTCAGACTAAGAAGCAACTGAACACAGCCTTGGCAGTTGCCAGGGCTGTATTGCAGGATGATGATGGTGATTTATTGTTGTTGGTGTTGTAATATGCATGTATGAGTGCTTTTTCTTTGTTTTATAGGTAAGTTTCTAAATTTTAGAGCTTGAAGCCACAAAAATAAAATCAATGTGGAATAAACCTTCTATCCCTGTCCCATCTTTCTTCTCAGCTTATTCTGAGAGCTGTACTTTCTGTCTTTCTGCTCAGCTTTCCAGTTTCAGACCCTGCTCTTGCTTATCTATGCTGGTTCTAGCTGGCAGCTTCAGCTCAGCTCAGCTTGGAGTGGCTGGTGTTGTCAGAGGCAACTTTTGCTCTCCTCTCAGCAGAAGTAATCTGAAAAACATGGCAGAAGGAATAAGACGAGCTGAATAGGCTTCTAGCCAGCTAATAAGGGTAAGTTAACAAATCCAGCAGGGCTTGAATGTCTGAAAAGCATACTAACGCTCACGTTTCCTGAGAAGGGTTTGCTGTACTGTTTGGCCTTAGCAGAACTATGTAGGTAGATAACTCATTTCACAAAGATGCTCCCCTTCTGTCAGACAAAGGTGTCATCAGAAAAGAATCTCTAAAATTTATGAACTGCAGACTCACTTGCATTTTTCAGCCTTTATTGGTATTTTATATACACAGATAAAGTAATAAATAGAATATTCAAATCATACCCCCAAATTTCTTTAAACTTTCTGGCACATTTTAGATTATTAAGACTAGCAAGAAATCTTAAAGAGAATAATTTAATAATGTTGAGATACTGACTTGATTATAAAATTGAAATACAGATGGCAGCTAAATTGTCCTGGACTTGTCCTATCCCTCCTCTCTCAATTCAGTGATCTCAATCCTCATCCTCCTCCAAATCATTTTAAAAGAGCATTAACTAGGAATATTTCCTTGGGATTTCAGCAAATTGTGACACTCTACAAATATCAACTATACTTATTTAAGATGAATCTGTACTGGATATTATGATGCTTTCAGAATGTATCTGAATATCTGCATTTTGTGCCCACAAGAGTGGGTACCCAGTTGATCAGAGACATGTTGAACAGATATCACCTGCACAGAAGAATAGATGCTATACAGAGCACTATTGTGCTATAAACTATAGGTTTTCCTGAATGAATCCCTTTGGCATAGCAGCCTGAAAGAAGAAGAATCTATGGGGGAAAAGCCCCCTGAAGCAAACATGTAAAGTGAATTCACTAGGAAATGTGCTTTAGTACATCTGTAATTTTTTATTTGTGCATCACACATATAATGAATTTTATTAAGTCATTCTAAAATAAAAAAAATATGAACCTCATAGGTTATCTTTTCTATCAGACTGTTAGAATATCTTCACACTATTTAGAAGTTCTGGAAACCTTGCTCTTACAACCAAGATAACATTTCTTGAGCATTGAGTTACCCGGTTCTGTTTGTGCTCTTCTGCTGTGTCCATCACGAAGTTATTTGTTTTCCTGATCTGTTCCTATGGGAACCATGTGGTTTTAATTACATCTTATGATGTGGGATTATCTTTTTTGCTTTGGCAAGATTGCTTAATGACATTCCATCTCTGTAATGAAAAAACATGTATTTTTCAGTTGGCATAAAAATATTGTCAGACGATAAACTAGTGGTGATACTTTCCCTAAATTCCATTAGACTGATATTTTGAGACCCTTTATTTCTTCTTTAAGGTCTATTGCTATTGTTTTTAAAGTATTCTCATTAAAAGTCTTGCTGTACTGTGCTGATGTGGTGGATGAAGGCAGCAAATATAGTCATTGTGGAAGATGTAAGCAGAAGAAGAACTGCATTTACTTGCAGAGGAGGAGTCAGATGAAGCAGTGTGTCATTTAGGGTTTGAAGGGGTATTACAACAGCCTTTGTATTCAGAAGTTTTAGCTCTCAAAAAAACCCCCATGTTTGCTAAGCATAGTATACTCTCAAGTTGTAGAAATCGTACTGCTCACAGCTTTTTATGTATCAGAACTAATATATTCAGCAGTCATTATTTTAAAGAAAAATGACTGCCTGGCACCCTATTTTTTTCCAGGAGGCATTTTTTTGACAGGTAGACCTATTGAGAAGCTGGCAAAAAGTCAGCAGGAATGCTGGAGGTAATGCACGGTCAGAAGGAGGCCTAGAGGCAGTGGCTGTGTCTACAGACTCTTCTTTTGACTTCTCTTCTTTAATAATGTGATTTAGTGACCTTTTATAGTTCAGCAGACAAGGGAGCTAGCTGGCAAATACATCAATGGGACTTCAGAGACAATTTTATTTCAAGATGCACAAAATGCAGTTGTGCAGTAGTGGTGTTGAAGGGAGTATGCGAATCAGAACATTTTTGCCCAGGTGTTTCTTGTATGGATTTAGTCATGTGTGTTGCCATGGATAGTGTCAAAGCATTCTGTGAGTGCAGTGCTTGAAAAAATAGTTATGACCAGCATTATTCTGGAATGTGCTGTCTGAGAAATACATTAAAGCCTACAGAAACTGAAACCCTTAATGGAACTTGTCTGGGCCTTCTAGTAATGAGTAATTTTCAAGGTTATTTCATAATATTTCATATGAAGGTGAAAGTTGATATAATTTCAGTACTATTTCTCTTTATGCTGGGAGAAATCTGCTAAAGGTAATCTGCTGAGTAAATTCTGTAAGTTCTGCAGTCTTTGAAATAAATCCCAGTCCCTTTTTTCCCCTCTCTTGTTTGAAAGGTTTTATGAAACTTTGGCATAATCCTTGTACAATAAAAAGCAGGGAGTTACATTTGGTTTCTGAAGTTTAACCCCTTGAATTAGGAAAGATGTCATGGCTTTGGGTTTGTGTTAAGAAATTGCTATAGTTTTTGTAATCAAGCAGCAAACCTACATTTTTCTGGCCCACTTAACCACAGCTTCCAGAAAAAGTAACCTTACTTTTGCAATAGACTGAGAATAGTAAAGGGTGTATGTGTAGGGTGAGGTAGTGTAAGGATTAGTGTTTTCTTTCATGTTAAGTGTTTTTCTAATCTGACATAAACAGAAAATTATAGCATTTTCTACATAGTATCAATACATGCGTTGTTGTCTACTTAGGAGAATAGAATGACCTCTTGATTTCTGTTTAATGCCAGAAAAATGTCAACTACGGTTTTGTAATTAGATATTTCTGAGTATTATTTAAACCTGTGGAATAAAAAAGGGTGACATTTTTTCCAAGTTTTACCCAATAGCTTTGTGATTTCATGTCAGTCTTTAGTGTTTTCATGAAAATATAGATTGAAAAGTTAGCATTTTATTCCATGTTATTCACAAGAGGATAAAACATTTAATCTATTTTCTTTTTTCTATTAATTAAGTTGGGACTAATTGCACAAAATCATGGATTGTGACCTAAAATGACTTCTGTATTTCTATACACAAGTTGCCTTTTAGAACAAGAAATATTTCTGTTGAGACATGACATACGTGTTCAGGCAGAACAATCAATACAGGAGATTCTATGCTATTGGTCATGCTTGATTTCTTAACATTATTGATCCATAAGTATTAAACTGTATTTTAGAAAGCATGTACTTTATATGGAGATGGAAGTTACAGATGAATGAAGTGGGATTGTTTTATAATTACAGTGCTTTAGCCAGATGATCTAAGACTGTGATGTTCATACACTTGTTCTGTAAACTCAGTTTAACTGCTCTTTAATTGATAGGGACTTATTGAGTACTTGCAAATGCATTTGCAGGAATTAATTGTTGTTTTCTTGCTTTTTATAATCTCAGACCTCACTGAATTTATTTGCAATCATTTATGTTCACAGTTTCTAAAATCAAATAGAAAGTATATTCCAGAACTTTTTACTGACTTAGAATTGTGAAATGTATATTAACAATTTAAGGACAACAGTTGTCACATCATTATCCTTTTGGTAATCTTACTGTAGGAATTGGTTTTGCCCATGCCTATGTTACAAGGAACAAATTTTTCTCTTGAGCCCTTCTGTGCCACAATATGTACACAAAACCATGCCTCTGATGATATCTTAAATCATATTCAGAAGGAGAATGTTTAAAGATAATTAACTCCATTATTGCAAGCTCTTCTCACTTGTCTTTCATAGTAAGACCAATGGAGACTGTGTTGCATGGCAAGGAATATTGGGCTGCTTTTATTCATTTTCTGATCCAATTAATTGTAGTATTGCACCACGAACTAGAGAACAACTTTAGTTTAGTTAAATACTTATGTACTGATGGGAATTGCATTCTACCACCTTTTTCATTGTATTTGAACATTTTTTGCTAGTGGAGGAAACTGTCTTCTAACAGCTTGAATATCAGGTTTGCATGCATTCTCTTCAACAAGCCAGAGTTAATGTCATCACAAAGGTCATCATAAATAATCTTCTTAGAGAGGCTTTCTTTGTGTGCTATTTAGTGATTTGCTTTCCTTTTGCTATTTGCATTTAATTTTTGATTCGTTTATAATATTTTGAAGATTTTTCAAAACTTTGCAAATGTGTTGTAACAGCCTGTAACAATCAAGCTATTCCGTTTAATATTGCATTCGAATTTTGTTTTCCTTTTTTATTTTTTTTAAATCAGCCTGAAGCGTAGCGTTGTTCACACAATAAAATATTTTGGGATGGCATCATTTCAGTATGTTACTGTCTCACTTCACCTAAAGCATTTGAACAGCTGTCTTTAGTAGTTTAATGATCTCATTGCTCAAGTATTTGCTGGATTTAATTCTGAATTTCCACTTAGAAGATAACCTTCCTTTGGAGTAATGCTTAAGACTTTATATATATTTTAACTGGATCAGTATTTTAAATCTATTCTAACTTTTCTCTAAGGAATATACCAGCATATGAGAACAATTTTTGATTACTCACTTTAGGACAACATTTACATAGTATTGATTGAAGAAACTTATGAATCTGTAAAGTGAATGATGCAAACTATGAAAGTGTTATTACAAATTTTTACTAAAATGTATCAAGTAAAATTTATTAATAATAAATAATAGTTATTAAATATTTAATAATAATAAATAAATATTTAATAATTATTAATAACTTATATTAAAAGCTACTTTATTACATGTTAGTGGCCTTTTCCTTTCTTCATTTTTCTCAGAATTCAATGATTACATATCCCAAATAAAGATTTTTACTAGATTATTACTAGATATACTGATTTTTATTAGTTCAGCTTTGAATTGTTTTATTGAGAGATTTGGATTATTTTTGTTTTGTTCTGGATTTTTGGGGCGTTTTTTTGAGTTTTTTTTTTTTGGGGGGGAGCGGGGGAGTAGTGGTGTTTTGCTTTGCTTTTATTTTTATCAGGATCAGTCTAATTCCTTTTTTTGTATAAAAGTCACGTTAGTGTCATTCTCAGTACCATAAATTATTTAGTTATGCGTGAATGCTTTTGTCATGGATGCTCAGCTTTGTCTTTTGTGTGTAGAAAAAAGTCAAGAAGTTGAGGTCAACTAATCTCCTTTCAGTTTTCATTTATATTTTTAATAGGATATGACTTTTCCTTGGTTCTCTGGATTTTTTTGCCAATCTTTTTTTTCTCCAAATTATCCATACCTGTAAGTGTATGAATTTCTGGATATCAGTAGTGTCTCACAGCATACACCTTTGTTGAAGTCAAATTATAGTGAGTGGCTGTGGATTTTCTTAGGTGTGGCTTTTGATTCGGTTTTTTTTTTTTTTTTTTTTTAAATCTGGGTATAGGCTAAAATCAGAGAGTCAATGACTGACACTGAAGTTCTAATAAAAATCACAAGGAAAATGCCTTTGTGTCTATGGGCACAAACAATGAGATACACTTGGAACAAATGCAGTTTCCAAAACACCAGGGAGTAAATGGTTGTTTCTGGAGATTGTTGCTCATGTATTAGCAATAAGTGGAAAAGCTGGAAGTATTAAGATAAAGTATCTAGCTACAAAGTAATACTGAAATATCCTGAAAATTGTGTTTTCAGGACCTCATGTACTGTGAATTTGGTGCTAAACTAGCAGAGTAGGTGATCTAGAATTTTAAGTCTTCTTAAGAAGACTGATGTCTTAAGAAGTCTTCTAAGAACCCTATATTTGCAAAGGACAAGGAATATCAGTGCAGTGTAATGCTGCACTTTGGGTCTTGTCTGGAAACATTTTCTCTCTTAGTTTGTGCAACTGGACTTCATAATTAAAACTGTTAAGATCTTTCTCTACGTGAGTTGTAAAGGGCTTAATTAAAAGATTCTTTATTTTCACCAAAATAAACAGTTCAGAGCTCGATGATAGTCTGAAATAGTTTTGAATTTAAGGCTTGTACTTGCTGGCCACTTTATTAGAGATTGGTCACTACCTCATTTTCCAGCGCATTCTGATTTTAGCTTTATATGCTAGGTAAAGGCAGAGCATGGATAGAAGATTTGTCCCTTCAAGAGATGCTGGTAAGGTTTGACAAATGCCTGGATATAGAATGTATGGGAGGAATGTGTGGATATATATGTGTGTAGGGAACCTAGTCCTTATATATACTTATAAGACCTTTAAATTCCAAGGTGTTTCACTGATGCTCTGGACTTGGCTGTGATTGTCTGCTTACTTTGTTATAGCTGTGGGTCCTCAAGTGTGTATGTAGGAATTAAAAAAAAAAAAAAAAGTAAGAGGGAGGAGTCCCATTAAAACCAAATCAAAAATCTGGTCCATAGAATGTCAGTTGGACACTGATCACTCTTCCCTGAGGTGTTAAGTATAACTAAGTGCAGTTCCCTGCAGTTGTCTCTCGGTAACATTACCTTGTTTCCATGAATTTGCTGGCTGGCACCTGCTCCTTTCTCATCTTAGGTGTGATCCAGCCTTCTGACATGGACAGCTGCTGGATTGGCTCAGGCAGGGCTGTGGGTGGTCTAGCATGGCTTCTAGCTAGGCGAGCGATCCAGTTCTGTAATTTGTCACCTTTTGCTGGCAGTTGTAGTGAGGAGGTGATGAAAGGCTGGAATTAAAAGGAGAAAAAAAAAAAAGGCTGTCCTCCTCATCCCACTGGCAGCTCTTGTCAAACAGCCGAGGTGAACAGTGGGAAGTTGGGCTGCTGGTCCTGCTCCCTGCTCTGAGAGAAGGAAGCCCAGGGATTCAGTACCCCTAGTTCAGCAATGATATTGATAAATTTACTGAATTTCTAAACCTGAAGGAAACTCCGTTTGCCTATCTATGTCTACCAATTTCTTCACATCAGTTTGGTGAACAACGTAACTTGGTAGTACATCAATGAATAGCATAGAGCCTGTTTTGTTTTGTTTTATTTTGTCTTTTTATCAGATCCTCACATATTTGCTGTTTTACTGGATTTTGTTTGTCACACAAGCTCTTGAAGACTTAACACAGAATTCAGCTTTACATCAGATGGGAGCAGATCTCCTAGTTCTGTTTGGATTGGGATTTTTTTTTTTTTTTTAAGACTACAGCCAATGTTCGCTTTCTGCTAATACAGTGGTCTTAAACAGGGAAAAAAAGATTCTAAGTCATTAGGTATCAATGCCTTGTTGTTAATCATATCTTTTAAACCATACAGATATTCAAATTGCCTAACATGCTTTAAAATTCAGATAAAGGAACACTGCTGAAATTACTTGTGGGCAATTTTAGTTGTGTGCTAGGTGAGGAATAGTTCTTGATGGCATAGTGGAAAAGGAATTTCTGTTTTTTGGTCGATGCACCTGGTGCTCTTCATGTGTGAACTTGGCAGATGTGAGCCTGGAAGCAGTACTTGACTTCTTTCAGAGAGGAATAAAGCTCAAGCTTTGTTTTGTTTTGTGTTTATTAATTTTATTCCTGTAGTGTCTTTGAGGCTGGATTACTTGATTGTGTGGGTGTGGGTAAAAGATCTATCCCAACTGTCCCTTGTTGCCAGAGGTAAAAATTATACTTGTTTTAGGAGAGCTGGTTGTCACTTTGGCTAGAAAAGAAACCTTAAAATGCTTTGTTCTTTGTGAATGAAATTAATTTTTCATTTTTGCCTCTTCATGTCTATCTTCATGCATCTGTCATGTCTATAAAATCAACTGCTTAGCATGTGATTTTAATGTGTTGTAAAGTTACAGTTTTATCTAACAATTTACTTTAATGAAGTAAATATCAAGTAGTAAGTAGAAAGCAGCTTTAAATGTATTCAGAAATGGCTGAGCATAATTGTACTAGAATGTTTGCAATAGAAATTTTGTCTCTTAAATGAACTAAGTAGTTTTTTAAAATTACTATTTCTCATTTGAAGTTTTTTTATTTCTTAGGAGAAAAGAGATACAGAATTTTTCTCTGGTGCTTCTTTCCTTTCCTTCTCCCTCTCTCACTGGTCAAAAAGAGACTTTGAAATATCACCAAATATCTCACATGAATTAGTTCAAGTGCCTTATGGCCCACATGCTTGTCCCTAAAGACCCAGTTTTCAGTTTAGATGGTTTCCCATGACATGCTGCAAAGATTCCATAAGTTCATTTATTTTTCAGTTCTTCAACAAGAAAAAAAAATAAAAAAGTTGAAGAATATATTTTGTAAGGGTCTATGGGACTCTTTTCTAGCTATTTTATTTTGTTATCTGAAACATTTTTTGTTATAATGTTATGTTCTAATGCATTGTTTTAGTATTTCAAATTTTGCATTTTCTCATAGGGAAGAACAATGCACCTTTTCAGCTGTATTTATTTCCATAAGTAGTGTTGCAATGTTTCCATTTTGGTCTTGAATTTGTTATTATATTTCTTCCATTAGTGCACAGTATTTCATCAGTTGTTATTATAGCAAATGTCTTCAAAGACAGTACATTTTCTTTTAGTCTTTTGGCTAACACCACAACCACTGGCTGCTGCTTTTCATTCCTGTGTCACAAAATAGCAAAATGCAAGAAGCAATATTTCCCCATACTACTTACTATATAACAGTATGTAATACAATAAAAGCTGCCTTGCAAATGCCTCTCTTTCCATGCAAATCAGCTTATTAAAAGTTAAATAATGGAATTAGTTATATTGGACTTATTAATAGTTTGGCAGGCCATGGATTCTCAGTCCCTGAAGTTCATAGGCAGGCTCTGGGGCTGTAACAATTCTAGTGCTTTATAAGTGCTGTATAGAAAGGAGATTTGCAAGCAGAAAAGGCTGAAAAAGCTCAGCTTCAAAGCTTTTGCTTCTCAAACTCCAGGGTTTCTGAATGCAATAGTGAGTCAAATCTAGCTATTGGGACATAATCCTCTCCAGTTTAAGAAGATCCCTATTGACCTCAATTAAAGTAGATCCAGACTGCTTGAAGATGCCATAGTTGCATTGTGTACTACAAAGGTTTTTGCTCTTATTTTCAGAGTATCAGTATTAAAATTGAGTACTATCTTACTACGTGCAATGAGATTTTATTATGGTTAGAGAGAGCTTGCTTTCCTGATTCTTGCCTTCAGGTCAGATCTAAAGAATTTCTATTAGGAATTGTAAGGTTTGCTCCCAAATTCACATTTTTGAGAGTGAATAGTGTTATGCAGTTTGGCCAAAATGTAAATTGGCAATAACCTTGTCACAGAATGGAAGCAGCTTGGATAAGAATAAAGTACTTTCCATAGTTTTTTCATGTTTCATAGTTTTCTCATTGCCTTTCTCTTCAAAGACAAATACCTGATATCTCATTGCCTTTCTGGGAGAGAGGGATTTATGGGGAAAAGACAGAAATGTAAAAAAACAGTTAAAAGTCCCTAAACCAAGACACTATGCTCTTTAAATTACTTATAGGTTATTGACACTTAATGCTTGAGATGTTGATTCTGTGCTTGGCTTCATGAAACAAAAATAGTTTTTGTTCCTTCTCTCTATGATTCATATCTTGGAAAACATATCTTGGAAAACATAGCTGTCGTTGGAAGAACTCTTACCATTCTTGCTATAGTGCCAAAATCAGTTCTCTTAGAATAAGAGATAAAGAGAACCCTTGTATATTGCTGCTCATCTTTAAATTAGGAAAAGAAGTGGCATAACAAAAGAGAATTGTGTAACTTAGAATAATAAATCAAAATCCTAGATAAGTGACTGAAAGAGAATAGAGAGGAACAAAGTCTGTTTAGAAATATAAACATGTACTTACACTTTATTTCATTGATTTAAAGTTTATCACCCTTTTAAGCTTTCTCATAAAATTTGTACTACTGGAATGTCACAAACCATTTATTTTAACTTTTCTGATGGTCAGAAAAAGTAAGCAGACTGAGAAAGAGATGTTTGTCAAAGCACATCATAATTATTTTAGTAGCTTGCATATACCTTTTTACTTTTCTGAGTGAGTTCTTCATTCATACAGTGGCTTTTAATTTTGATCTTTTACCCTAAAAATATTTTAAAGTGAAGAGAACTGGAGAGGGGTGAGGGGATGCAGTAACTGGTCACAGTGAGATATTTATGTTAATTTGCTAATCAGTTGATAAATACACACTATTTTAGGGCACTGCAAGGATGCTTCTCAATCTGGTAGTTTTTCCAGTGATTTTATTCTTGGAAATTACAGAATACCAGGAATTCCAGAACACAAAAATATGCATCTGTACTATGATACTGGTAGCTGGAATAGCTGTCCCTAAAGTCAGTTAAGAGTATTTCATCCTGCAATTTTTGAAGAGCGAAAGCAACCACTATTTATATTTGTGCCATGTAATAATTTTTTGTCTGAAACAAGTATCAAACAAGTAATTAAAACTAATTCAGTCCTACCAAGCCACATCATCAGCATATATTCCTAAACTAAAAAGCAATATAAAGTATTGTTTCAATATGCAACATGTTTGAAGCATTAGTTCAGATCTAAAAAATCTTGCTACTGCAAAGGACGCATTTTTTTCAAATGATATTTTAAGTTTCCCAGTAGTATGAAACAGACTAATGTGAAAATACAGGTTGGGTGAGAAGAATTAATGTTGGAAGGTTTTGTTCCTTATTATTAATAAGATAGTATCTTGTAGCAGGAGCTTTAAATAAGAGATCATTAGCAGGGTGTTTTGGTTTTTTGTTTGGATTTTTTCTCCCCCTTTCATATATTTTTGCTTAGAAGGAAGTACATCTCAATGTGGATAGTTTAGTATATTCATATACTATCAGGTATGCTTCCATGAAAAAAAAAAAAAAGTAATATGGCAAGTTCCTTTATTTCTTTACTTCCTTTAAAACCAAGTTGCCAACCTAATTTCTGTTGTGAAATAGTTTCTGTGATGTATAAGAAACAAAAGAAGCATTTTGCAGCCCAGGGAGTTTTACTGTTTCTTCCATGGCATGGCTACATTAAAAAAAAATGAAAGGAGGAAACAATGCACTTAATTTTCTGCTCAATGCTACTTCATGGAGAGTTATTGATAGAGATCTTATGGACTTCCATGAAATCTTAATAGCTGTATTGTTGCATATACATGCTTATTATCATCCTGTGCACATCTAAACTAGGTACCGTCACTTTAACTGTAGGCATACTGATAAACCTAAAATAAATCAGTGTTTATGCAAGTGGTATTACAACACTCCAATTACCTCTTTCCACTAAGCCATTTATTTAATAGTGTTGGTATTTTATTGTATTTGAACAGATACTCCATTCAGTTCTATGTGATAACAAAGGAGATATAGCCAGTTGTTTTTATGTGATCTATACACAGCGAAACACATCTTTTCAACTGGACTCTATTTTCTGAGTTTACTATGTCATACAGATAGTAAGTCTTTTAATTTCTAATGGGGCTACTGAAACATTATGCTTCCAGTTTCATGGACAGCTATCTGATCTTTTTCAACATAATTGTGTTGAGAATAGTCTGATTGGCTAACCATGTTCCTGATAAAGTACTTGATGTCAAGTGAGGCAAGGCTCTGGGCTGGACATGCCAGTGAGGTCTCATTCCAGACAACAACATGCCATATTTACTGAAGGCACATTAGTGTCTGTGTGGCCTAGAAATCAGGGACCCTACCTTAACTTGATCGTAATTCTTGGTTTTGCTTCAGGGCTTCTCACTCTGTATCTCAGCTACACCACCAGTGGAAAAGAGCAAAGGAAAGGACGGAGACTATGTTAATGGGAGAGCTGAAGAATACACGGGTCCAAACACATGCAAAAGTAGGTGTAATGAGTTTGCCAGATCCTTCTAGGATGGCTTATGACTTTTTTCCACTTCTATAGATGGTATAACATTGTGAAGGGAAGGTATTAATAAGGCAGATTATATCTTAATAGTTTTTCCATGGAAGACTATTGAAAGTGACTCCATCAATTCAAAGGATAGAAAAGATTATGATCTCCTTATGATCTCATCCAGCAGTTAATAAGAACTGTTATTTGCTGGCATTTTTTAAGTGTCTGTACAACCATGTTCCCATATAAGTCTGTTGTAGTATATGGGTTCTCTAGTTTTCTTTACACACTAGTCAACACTGGAAGAAAGATAAATTTAATCTATCTACTTGATTAAGAGCATTCACCCTGTCCTTGTGTGTTTGGGAGGGGTTGTTGATTGGGGTTTTTTGGGGGGTGTGTTTTTTGTGGTTTTTTTTGGTATTTTGTTTTTGTTTGAATGGGTTTTTGTGGTTTTTGTTTGCATCTTGTTTTAGTTTTTGTTTTTGAGTGGGGTGTTGGTATTATGGTAGGCTTTTGGTATTTTATAGAAGAAAAGTGGATAGTGGTGAGTTAGCCTGATTAATTTCATCTACTTAACATGTAGTAAAGTTTTGTACTTTGACATGAGTGCTATCCAGGACTGATGAAAAAAATGTGCTTGTATCCAAACACTGTAAAGCATCTATATTTGATCTATTTTGTTTATATAAATTAATGAGGAATATAGTTCAATCTGAACTTGGTTTTACTTAGTTGCCCTATAGTCTTCTTTTAAACTGGACTTCCATTACTTCTCTTAAAAAACCATGGTCCCTTAGTTGTCTGAGGTTGAATCCACGTGGGGTAAGTGTTATGGCAAAGAGAGAACTGCCTGAGAATGACAGTGGGTGTGGAAAAGTTCTGTTTACAACCGTGGTGAGAAATTGAGTGAAATTCTTGAGAGAAAGCTGAAGGATATTATGTTTATTAATTCATGTATATCTGCTCTATGCCCACACACACAGCTGCAGCAGATAGTCCTGGTTAAAAGAATTTGATCTATGTGTGCATTTATGTGAATGGAACATCGCCAAGTATGGCATTTTCTGTGAGATATGATCCTTCTGTGCATGAAAATATTTTATTTCCTAACTAGACATTCTGTAGGCTCTGAAATTAAGTTACCTTTGTCGGATGAAAAAGATCACTTGTGAGTTAAATGGATTTATCATCCTGTTTGATCTTCTTTTAAGATGCAGTCTAGATTTAGTTTCAACCTTTCTTTAGGCTAAATCTGAAGAAAAATGAAAACAGTTTTGTTCTGCATTGAATGTATATATATATAAATATAGGAAGAAACTATTATTCTTAACTGTCTTATAAATACTTTCTTATCCTTCCTAGTTATCACAAAAATCTATCTTTTATCTTCTATTAATAAGGAACATCCTTTTGTCATAGCCTTAGTAAATTTGTAAACCAAAGTATTATTTTATTACTTCAGCAGTTTTTTCCTATGTGTGCCTGAGGCACAGCAGCAGTGAAAGAAGGAGGAAACATAATGCTTGTTTTCCTTTAGACACCTTCCATAGGGTACTGTTTCAAATGTGGGAAATAGCCACGTTGTGAGTAATTTGCTGATAAAAATCTTATCTTTGCACCTTCATTTCTGAAAACCCTTCTTTTTTGAAACAACTGTTTTTTACAAAAAGGCAAAGAGAACCCTGCTGTAGAAAGAAAAAGTGTCTTACAAAAATATATATAAGAGCCTATGAGCAGAAAGACATCAACAGAACCTGTAATTTCCTTACTCTCCTTATATCATCCACTGCCTAACCTATTACTGTTTAGATTACAAGCCCCACCTTTTAAAAGTTAAAATGGCCAATCTTACCACTTCTGTTTCTTCAAGTCAGCCTGTTTGAATACTATTGGAAGAGGGTAATGATGCATAAACAGATTGAATTGGTATTGCAAAAGTAGTGGTTTTTTTCAGATACAGGGCTACTATAAAATGAGGACAATATTTTGTTTCTATTACTAAGTGCTTCCTAAGTCAGTGAGTGCTTCAGAGGATCGTAGAAAACTTCAGTCATCCATTTTCAATATTTGACTACACAGAAATGCTGTAAGAGCTGCTGGAGACCACAGGTTTCAGACCACAATTGCACCCTTTCACAGCAGCTTTCAATTAAAATGAGACATGTTCACTTCCATTCCCACCACCAAATCCCTCCTCAATACTGTGAATGGAAGCGTATTCCAAAACCTGATTTTTTGATGGTTAGAAATCTTTATTTAATAGGTATTTTTCATCCATTCTTTCTTTCCCCTGGTGTTGTTCTCTATAAAAACTGTTTGATAAATAAATCTGTTACCTGTTATATCCAGGATTATTCCACAATCTATTTCTGGAAAGTCAGTCTCCTGTAATGATGTGATTTTTCACTTTTTGTAATAATTATATATATATCTTTAATATATCCAGGACAACTTGTCTATGTGGAGGGAAATGGACCCCATTAAACTTCCTTTAGTACCTTTGTCAATTTTGATTTTTTAAAATTTCCTTCCTGAAACAAATTCTCTTTTCTTTTTTTTCCTTTTTTTGCAATTTTTTGATCCCTGACAAAAGAGGGGATGTTTTGTGTCTTCATAGTGTGAAACACAGGTTTTCTTAGAGCCACTTTTTGCTTTTATCAGGTGACACCATCTTTTAATTTCATAGCATGTCATTATATTAAAATGTGTAATATCACTGCCATGGATAGATATACTTGTTATGGAAAACCAGATCCTACTAAATGGGTGAAAATTGCTTAGAGAGAAAAAATCATATGTGTGATAGAAAACTTGCTAACTGAATAGAATTTTTAAAATGTGATATGGAAAGAGGAAAGTTCTTGCTCTACATTTAACAGCACCATGGATCTCCTTATAATCACAGAGCAGAATGACAGAATGACTCAATATTCTGAGCTGGAAGGAATCCACAGGGATCATCAAGTCCATCTCTTTATGTGAATGGCCTGTATGGGGATCAAACCCATAATCTTGGTGTTAGCAGCACCATGCTAATCAAGTTTTCAGGTCTATTTTTTTCTGAGATGGACCTGATGAGGATAGGCTGAGAGAACTGAAAAAGGGCATGAATAGACAATTAAAAAAAAATTAAAATAGTATCTTTAAGAAACAATATAATCTTAGCCAAATATGAATATTTGTTAATTAACAATATGAATTAGTTTAGAAGTAAATGTTGAGCACTGTATTAGAGAATAATTGAAGCAGAAGAATGACAGCTGTATTCTTGTTAAGGACTACCACATAAAAATGTGTAATATTTCTGTAGTTCTCCATAATTAAGCTGATCCATAGCGATGTAAGAACAAAAAGACTAATGTAAAAGTGTTAAAGCAGATGCTGTAGGTTTCATCAGGAAAGGAGCCAGCCTGGAGAATCAGGGTTATAACAAGTTTCTTCATGGACCACAAATATGAGCCAGTGGGGCAGAGAGAAAAGGTTTTTGATATTTGTCTTTCTAACAGAATTTTAAATAGGAAATTTTAATGTTGTGGGAAAAATATATCAGAATGCCCTCCTTTTCAGTACTGCACTATAGGAGAATGTTTGATTAATGAGGAAGGTATTGATTTTGTGCAAGTTAAGATGATAAAGTTATGTTTTCTATTATTGCAAATTCAGTCTCTCTAAATCACCAGAGATTATGGGTTGTGAATTGATACAGTGCCTCCTCCCACACTTGCTTTAATCACTCGGTTCAACTGCAGTTTCACTTCTTGTTCTTGACTGCTGAGAAATAGATCTAAATTTCTGAGCAAAGCAAAAGTTCATAGGTAGTATTTTTATTGTTGAGACTATGTATAATTGCTTAGAAATATTTTAAGATACTTAAAGGAGGTGACTTTCAGACCATTTTCAGAGAAAATGAAAGTAATTTTATTAAAGCTTGATTAATATTTTTTACCAAAGCTCTGTAACTTTAAATGGAAGCTCATTTAGATCTATAAAGCCAAGAAGGTAATAATAAGATAGAAAAAACTTTCAAGTGGCTATGTCAAAAGTGTGCTACTTTAGCAATGAATACATGTGTTATAATAAGATAAGGAGAGATTTGTTTACAATTATCAATATCTCTTTGTCATCAGAGATAAGCATTTCTTCATGACAGGGATTTTTGGCTGTTCATCTGTCTGTCCCAGGCCGTCACACAGGGCTGCTCATCATCTCTCTATCAGAAAACCTTCAATGAATATTGATAAAGTGGCAAAGAACCAAATGATTTTTTCATGGGTTTTCTTGTTATCTCCCTGGATAACATGGAGATTTCAAATGGGTTTTGAAATTTTTGAATTTGAAGTTTCAATTTGTCTTTTGTTTCAGGGACTGAAGAAATGTTAATGACTTGGGGACAGTATAACATCACAGTGAAAAAAATCCAGATTTCAAAAAAGTGTATCCCATAAAGAGGACTATAAAGCTGTTAGTTAAAAAAAACAAACAAACAAAAAACCAAACCAAACAAAAACAAAAACCAAAACAAAAAACCAAAAAACAACAACAAAAACAAACAAACAAAAAACCCCAAAAAACCCCCACAAAAAACCCCCTCCAATATAGATTTTTTTTTTTTTTAACCAGGAAAGTATTGGTTTTGGTGTTTATAGAACAAGACAACTTCAATCTCTTAATATTGCTCCATCAACTCACTTCAGCTTCTAAATTTTTCATGTACTTTGAAATCTTTAAACATAGTTTGCATTCTCTTTCTATCTCTGTGCAGTAGTGGATAAACAGCATTGCTGTTACTAATAACTATTAATAATAAACTCCTATAAGCATTGCTGTTCTGGCAGGGCAAGGAAAGGACTTCATGTAATTTATATCATCCAATACAGTTAAACATTTTGATCATGTGAGTAGAAAAATAACTGTAAACCAACAAGGCAAAATGGGAAGGCACTCTGTTCCCTGTCATGTGCTCCTGTGCCCTGCAATGCACTCTGGACATAGTCCAGGCTAAAAAGTAGCCACAGGTTAGCTGAATGGCTGATGTTTCGTGACATAATAGCTGACTCTGATGAGGAAAGTTTAAAGTTTAGTTAATAAATACATTTATTTTGATTCTGCAACCATAGTCTGCGTTATAGTCACCTCCATTAGCAGCAACAATATAAGTGCCAGTTAAATGCCCACAAGGAATATAAAGAGTGTAGCTTGTAGTTATACTGATGCTGAAGAAACTTATGCTCTTGACCTCATTTTCTGAGCATCAGACCTCCGATTAAGACAATCTGTGTTTTTTATATCTGAATTCTGCACATGTATGGAAACAGAATTTTGGTGTGGGTTTTGTTTATTTATTTATTTAGTTAGTTATTTTCATGAATCAACTATTCTGCATGGGCACTACTTTCCCAAGAAATGAAGGGTAAGAGTCTGGTAAAGTTTTGTCTTGATATAATAGTGGGGGGGGAGTGTATTTGGGGGAACCCTCAGGACTTTCAGAAAAAACTACTTATCCAATATAGATATGTACTATCTAGTGCCTAGAAGGATTGTGTTCTGATCCAGATCCTTTTCAGGATCTTGCTTTGGGCTCCAGATTTTATAGAACTTGATAACAGATCCAGCAAAGTTGAGAATGCCAGGAGTGCAACAGTCTTTAGTTGGCAGACCATCAAGTGAATACAATAAACCATCTTTATTTATTATTATTATTATTATATCAATGACTTCTGCATTTTGACAGATACAAAAAATCACATAGTCCCAGTGTAATTTTGAATATGTAGCTAATAACAAAGCTACAATAATACTAGCTAAAGAATAAAAATACAAATCCTCCATTCATTTTTTTGAATACTGTTCTTTTAATTTTCTCATGCTTCTGTTTATAACTCTGTGCAAGTAGGTTAAGCAGTTTGCAGTATGACTTAGATAATGAGCTAAATGCTCTAAAATGTGGTTGTCAAAGAATGGCACCCTACTTTCCATTCTCATGTGAATTATCCAGAGATGCAAACAAGCTTAGGCAGATAAAAAAACTGCTACATGCAGCTTTGAGATGGACACTGTGGAACAGTCAGCCACTAGAAACAAGAATTTTGAGTCTGGTGATCTACTTCTTTAATCAGCATGAGGATTTATTTGGTATGTTTCCTGACACAGGATATAAAATCTGATAATCCTTAGCTAACAAACTGGCTGTGGCACTATGCTCTTGCTGCTGATGTGCACTGCATACAGATTGCTTAAACTAAAATTATCTCCTCTTCTTGTATTCTGATGTATGCTTTACAGAGATAAAAACAGACTAATTCCCCTTTGCCAGCTGTATTGTTTACTTTGTTAGGCACCTAACCAGAATTCATAATATGATCATTACAACTTAGAAATGGAAAAAATATACAGTATAAATACATCTCCTAATGAATACTCAAATTGAATTGGGTTAAAACACATTACTTATTACTGTAAATGGCACTAAGTGATTACAGAAAGAATTATTGCTCCTTCACAATATTATTTTGACCATGTGTAGTCCCTGATGCTATAAGTGTCTTGTATTCTGAATATGTCTGTCTGTTGTTCCACACAAGGCTGGAAAAAGATTTTCATATTCTCTTCAGATCTTGAACAGATTAGGAACAGAAATGTTTAATTAACTTTTCTCTTGGCCACATTCCCCCTTATAGAGCTATGTAATAAGAGAAGGGAAGGAGGTGGGGGGTGTTAGACCTTCTGGAGTTTTTTGCCATAGCTATGAACAGCCAGCCTTTGTGCAGAGGATTTTTCTGAACAGTTGTTTTCAGCTCTGGTAAGATGTCAGGCAGATGCTCTAGTGAAGACCAGTAGTTGTAGATCAGTGCTGTAGAACAAGATGACAGAATTTATCAGTGACAAGCAAGTAAACAAGTGACAATCATGTAATTGGTTTCTTAAAACCACACTTAAATGTTGGTGGTTATCGTTGGGAGGTTGAAACGCAGGTCAGGGAATTGTCATCAATTGAATGACGTTCCTTGCTAGTGCAAGTAAAATTTTTTGGTCCCTTTAGAAATTCTTCAATTTAAATATTTTTCGGTGCTTCAAATGTGACACTATGTACAAGCTGAGAAAAAAAAACAACCAAAACCAACAAACCACCATCATAATGAGAGGGAGGCAGATTATTCATTTGACCAATTAGACAAGTGATTCTTGAGTTCTGACTGCTATGCTGAACTTTGAGATGAATGCCAAAACTTACCCAGCCCAGAGGCAGTTTCATTTACGCACTAGAACATGATAAATGTTTTCACTTGTTATGAATGTAACCTTCCATATAGTGTTCAGAAGACTAATAAATCAGCATTTTTTAGGTATTTCAAGGTGCTATCTGAAAAGTAAGATTAGTGTTTCACATTTAGAGTTTCCTACTGAGAAATAAGGAAGACTTAGCTTTTATTAAATTTTTGCAGATACTGTATCTATGTAAATAATAAATGTTGCTGTACTGTTATTTGGCAGCCAGGTGAAATACTTAACAGTTTAGGAAAATGTTTAATATTGATTGACTATATACCTATTAATAAGCTTCCTAAAGCTGGCTAATTACACAGAAATCACAGCAAAGTTGATGCTTTCAAGACAGATTGTTACAAGATAATTCTGATAGATCACTAGATTATCTGTGCATTTTAAAATGATCCTGAAGCATTTCCAATATTTTTTATCAGTCTTTTCAACTCCAAGTACCCCGATTTACCTTCTTCAAGATACTTTTCATACTATTACTACTGCCAATAATGTCTCAAGTCTAAGAGAGAAAACACCTTCAATCTATATGAAATTTTCTAAGCATATTATCATATAATAAAAACAATAAAATACCTTTCAGATTATTAGGAAGACCATTGCTTCTTTTTAGCCTTATTTATATTTTTAAAATATTCAAGCAGTCAAGAGAGGCAAAACTTCTATTGATATCTTTGGATTTGCCCATGAGTTTTCTTGTTTAGTTTCCATTAACCTGGCATTTTGGACTGGGGGGAAGGGAGGAATAAAATTAACATGTGTTCCCTGTGCTGATTGAAAGTCTTGAGCCTGTGTAGTTCTATGCTGTCACTGCTTGAGGAATTGTCCTGATTGCCAGGTTACACAGCCCGACTTTCCAACATTTCTGAACAGTGCTTTTGGTTGGATTTTCTGTTTCTTTGTTGTTTAGGTTTGAGTTGTTGCATTTTTTTCTTATTTCACTCTGAGGAGAAAGACCAGGAATTTTTGGGAAGAGTTGTGCTACTGTGTTTTAAAGAGAATTGGAATGTACAAGTCAAAAACACAAGGGTAGATGGTTCTGAGGCTTTTGTCCAATTCTTCTTAGCAGACAAAAAATATTCCATGTTCTGGATCTGTGTTTCAGAGAGTACTTTAAAATACAGAATATTTTATTTAATTTCAGGAAGCTCTCTTTTATTCTTAATGGCAATCCCCTAAAATTTAAAAGCCTATAAAATCTGCCATTACACGGAAGATTTAGAGAAGAGGGTACTGTAGTACTTCTAAATACTGCACTGGTAATTAGATACTGGATGGCATAACTCCTGCTGATTATTGACTTCTCTGTTCTTCATATACTCTAAGTGCTTAAAGGATAACAGAAAATGTCACTGCTTTCCCTGAAGGAAATTGGAAAATCTAATTTGTCTTGCGATCTTTCAGTGAAGCTAAAGACAATAAATTAGGAAGTATATTTTCTGCTCTTAACAGACACTGACATGGACTCCATGTGCTTACAAAGCAGCTGTCAGTGAAGGCAGCATTTTATACTGAACATGTGCACATGTGCAAAATCATGAATGATGTTAGTTGAGTTTTACTTCCTGATACAGAGCTGATATTAAAAAAATACAGACTATAAACACGTGTGTAGTGGATGTATTTCATGGATGTTTAAATCCTTCCTCATTATTGAAATATCTTTCTCACCTGGCCCCAATGAAATCCGAATTCCACAGCAAGCTGAAATTGAGTATTCTTCCAGTGTAACATTTCCTCAAGCATCCATACCTAATTCAAAGTAACAATTATGAGATTTACATATGTATGTTGCCTTTTTTCATGAGGAATCCTCAAAGTTTTTCATATTGTATTAACAAAATTTTAATTAATGCCTGAAAGGCAGCCCTTCCCAAGGGCTGTGACTGTTGTCTGACAGTGAAAATTGGAATAAAACCATTTATCTTTAGTACTGAAAATATAGATAACTGGACTGTTAATGGTAGGCAGGACAGACTTCACTGATCAGGTTCAGGGCATGGCTGGACAAGTGTATCAACCAGACCAGCTTATAAGCAGAGAAAAACTGAAAGGAAAAAATACTAAAGAAATTATGAAGTAACAAAATAACGTTTGTCAGACCTTTGGAAAAATACCAAGGTTGGAATCTGAAGAACAATGCATTAGGACTCTGCAATATTTGTAAAGTGTTGAACAGAAGAGTATGTGTAAAATTGGTATTTACCTTGCCCTGTTTGCTTTCTTTTTCTCATATTTATGTTCCTGCATTTTCAGGATGTTTTGCTCTATGTGGGGAACTCAACAATGCCATTATGCATACAACAAATACCCTTGTCCTTGGGTATCTCCTTGCTATCAAATCTCAAAGTACCGACTATGCAGATGCTATAATTATTTGAAAGGCCACTTATATGCTAGGACTTGTTTGCTCCTTCCTCTGCTGAGTGAGAGTAGTTTGTTATAAATGCTGAAGAAGCATAAAAAATTGTTTTGGGTTCCTTCTTATGAAAAAATTCCATACTAGAATTACATTATTCATAATCATAAATTCTTCAAATGCTCAACACTTAGAAGACTACTGAGCATCAGAAAGGTTTCTGAGAATGTGTTGCATAAAACCAGATATATGATATTAAGGATAATTTTGCACTGATTGACTACATTTTTTGCTATGTGTATATATATTGTTTTTCAATATATTCTCTGATAACTATGACCATTCATACTGTGAAATGACTTGTAATTTGTAATTTGTTCCTATAGTTTTAGCAGGCCTACATTTCACTACTTATTTAGGAAGAAATACAGTAATTTATCCTTACTTAATTATTTAAATGTTGGCTGGCATATAGTATATACAAAGGACAGCTGAAAGAAAAACAGAGATAAGGGAATTCTAATATAACAAAATGCCTTTTAACACAGAGCTTTGGAAGATTATTAAGACTGGTATAAAAAGGGTATGAGATTAGTTTTTTGCAATATTAATGTTTGCTGCACAAAAGACTTGTACAGTTTTTAGGCATGCGAGGAGTTGGTGACTTTAAAGTAAGCAATGTGATGAGGGCTAAAAGTCAGAGGACAAGGAGTGAAAAGCTATGATGCCATTATACTGCTTTTCCAGAGACAGAATTTGTGGAGAGTTGATTAAACAAGAGGAAGACTAGGACAGCAGTCCAGGGGAGCTTGCTGGAAGGAAAAGCTGACAAGTGCTTCTTCTGCTATGTGAGGAGCCCAAGAAGATTGCTCATGAGATTCCACAAAAATAAGAAGGACACTGAATTGCACCTCACCAAAATTCAGGTTAATTACGAGCTTAGTGGAAAGCAATCCCTCCATGTCTTCTCTGGACTGTATTTCTATATTGATAAAGTTACATGCCTTTATTGCACACTGTACATAGATAATTTTGATATATCGTCTTTGAGTTTGGTAAAAGATCCCTGGTAAATGCTCTCTGGCTCTGGTGGTGTGCTATCCTTCACTTGGCCTGTGTGTACTCTCTTCTGTAGGATTCCCAAGTTAGGACCTTGATGATTTCTTCCTCAGAGAACACATTCAGAGAATTCGCTTGGCTTCTTCTCAATAATCTTGTCCTTTCCCTGTGTTGCCTTTATGCCATGAATAGCAATTGGCATTATACACATTTTGCCAGGCTTTATTTTTTTTTTTCTGAGATGTTAGAAGAAGGATATATAACTAATTTTGATACTTCTATCTACTTGTTCCTCAAACTCTTTTTTAAGCCTTGCTCACTATATTATTAAATTTAAACTGCTGAAGTTTTTGATCCTTCCTTTTTTTGGGGGGGGAGGAGTGGGGGTGAAATTTTATTATTTTAATGTTATCTTCTTATTTCTCTCTCATGCATAGGATTCTAGCTTCTGTGTGGAAATATTTCTGGGTAAATTTCTGTAAACCTTCCCTATTAAGTGAAAATTTCAGATTTCAAAATTTAAAAAATCCTCTCTAAAAGTACAAGACCAGCTCCTTATTTTAAAAAGTATATGAAAATTTCTCTCAGACTTTATGAACAAGACCCCTTCCACACCAGAAGTATTTTGAGTGTTGAAAAATTTTGCAGAGGAGAAACAAACAAAATCTAAGACTCCATGAGCACATACACTAAGATTAATGGGATAATTTAAATTATAAAAAATTATCTTGAAGGAAAGTAAGTGTAAAGAAAGCAAATGATGCAAGCCATAACCTTCAAAAATCACCCTTTTTTCATGGTGTCTTTTTCCCAACTTCATCCTTCCTTGAATTTTAAAATTTTAAACTGTTTGAAATTCACTTGCTAACCATCTTAAGGCTATTTTTACTATTTCAGCAATAAATGAATTACAGCACATTGTTCTTTTGTAGCATATCAAAGTTGGTGTGGGCTGTTAGGTATTTTTCTTAATAAGGTTAAATAGTTTCCTGTATGTTGACATTCCCATACTTCTGGTTTCAGAATGCTCAAAATTCTCAAGTTTGTTATAGTTTATGCTTGTATTTATTTTATGGTATAAATGTAATATTATGTTAATAAATCTTGTCACATTTGCATAACTGTTCCCAAGAGAAAAGTGTCCAAGTCAAAGGCGTGAGTCAAAGCATATTCCTCCCTCTCCTACTTTATTTGTATTTGCCCAGACAGTTACCAAACCTCTTTGCAGTGCACTGGATTCGTAGCCTGGGTGATGTAAAATACTGTAGGAGATGGAAAAATGCAGTGAATTGCCCTTTAAGACTGCAGAAACTGTAAGACCTTACAGCTATAGCTGTCCTATTTTTATCATCTTAGAGACTGTGTTTTGAGCAGTGAATGCATTTCAACATATTCACAGTATGATACTCATTATCTGTAGATCTTTGGGGCTTAAGGGTTCTAAGAGTGTTCTATTATTTTGTAAAATAATACTGAACTAGATGATGATGTGAATTATGCATATTATGCTGGAGACAAAGCATATTTCCTGGGTTTTGTGGGACCCATAGTAATAATATTGATCCACTTCTACAACAATAGAGAATTCTGTTTTCTGGTGTTGAAAAATGCAAGTTTCTGTGCCATCAGTGCAGGGAAATACACTGCTAGCCGGTGCACAATTGCATTGTTGTCAAATAGTCCTGGTGGTGTCTGAAGACTAAATTTACCTGATATCATCAATGTGCCTTACAGTATCTCATATCTGTTTGTCTTACTCTCCCTAAAAGGCAGAAGCCAAAATCACAGTCATTAAACCTTCATACCTGGGAGAATTCCAGAAAGAAGAAAAAGGGTTAAAGTTTATAAAAAATCATATGAAAGAAGTCAAAGAGATGTCACGAGAAGGACCTGTGAAGTACATTGGCTTTGTTGACGTGAATTTATAGAGTCTAATACTTAGAGGATCAGTGCACTTTGTGCATTGTAGGTGAATTCAAGAAATGGAAGAAATGTTTAGAATTAGTCTGAAGTCTAACCTCTGTAGTATGAAGTAAATAAGTTTATTTCTTTTATAATTCAGTAGCCAAAATTGTAAAACATTCTTAGAGAAATCAGCAGATAAACTGTTTTCTTAAAGAGACTTTGAGTGAGAATAATAGTTAAATATGTGGAATGGAGAAGACAATTATAGTACCACAAACAAAAAATTTATTATTATTCAACTGTTATTCTTTTTATTTCATATATTCATGCATCTTTGCAGGAAAGAGACACAATCATTGGCAAACCATTGTCAGCCATTCTTTACAGATTGCAAGGTACATTTTTTTGTTGTTGTTTGGAACAGTTGGGATTGGTTGACTAAGAAAAAGGAAAAGAGAGGATACATTAATATGATGGTTTTCAGAGATTTAAATGAAATGGGCTGTAGTATTTTAATATGTTTAGGCATCCTAAATTTTCATGTAAGGAAGCTTTTCTGTGCCAGTGCTGTGAGTAAGCAAAGGCTGCCTCATGGATTCTGTTGCTTTCAACTTTTAGCAGCACAGGACCAAAGTAGGTTTGTGGATCATGTGCTGGAAGCACCTTTATCTGTCTAGCTGAGTACCTAGGGAAAGGAATTCTTATCTGGAGAGCTGAAAGTAAGAGGACTGAGGACAAAAGATAAGCCAAGTGGCAGAACTGGGAGAAATTACTGTGAAGCAACTGTGGTGTTTTTAAAGAAACGATCCATGCACAAGAGAAGATACAGAAGAAAGCAAGAAAATGTGGGAAGTCCATATAATGAATGTAATAGAGAAACTGATAGGTAACACAACAGTAATAAAAGATGAATGTAACAAATGAGGCTGAGGTATAGGAAAGTGAACTTTTATTTTGGTTTGCTGGCAATTTGAACTAATGTTAATTTTTCTTTCCAATGCAGTTTGGTTCCCCCTGCTTAAGTTTGGCAGTGCGTTTTTTTTTTTGTTTGTTTGTTTGGTTTTTTGCTGTTGTTCTTTGCTTGTTTGTTTTTATGTTGGTTTGGGGGTTTTTTTGTTTGTTTTGTTGGGTTTTTTTGGTTGGCTGGAGGTTTTTTGTTGGTTTGATTTTGGTTTTTTTTTCCTCAAGGTGTAAAGGCTAGGGCACANGGTTTTTTGTTGGTTTGGTTTTGGTTTTTTTTACCTCAAGGTGTAAAGGCTAGAGCACAGCTGAGGTGTCTCTGGAGCTTATTTGGGCTCTGGTCATCTCGAAAGGCAGTAGTATGGTACATGTCTCTCTGCCTCTCCACTGCTCCAGAAGGAATCCATGCAGTTATTAACTATGCCTGGAAGAAATTATCCAAATCATGAGGTAGGACCACAGTTTTTTTGTTTTGTTTTGGGTTTTTTTTTTTGCACTCTCATTATTTGTCATGGAATATGCTTTCCTGCTTGCTGGACTGCTGTGTATATCACATTTCCTTTCACACACGTGTGAAAATGTTCAAAGAGTCCCAATTGTGCCTTAAGCCTGAATGCTCAGTGAGGCATGTATTGGTAGTGAAAGCTAAATATACTGGAACATAAGAGGGACTGAACAGCACAGCATAGTCTAGCAGGATGCATGTGCAGCATTGGGTACAGAAAGGCTGACTATGACAGCATTTGGCATGGGCTACAGATTTAGGAATGCAGCTGCTGAGGAATTCAGTAAGCAAGTAAGCTAAAAAAAGCAAGGCAAGATTCTATTGACTTTTTGTTTCTGAGGAACCTCACCAGAATCAAGAATTCTCCTTAAAATACTGACCTTGAAAACACCAGAAAGAATATACCTCCATAATTTCCAACTGACTCTAAAATCCAGAATTGTACTTCTGTGTTGTAGAGTTACATGAGTTCTTATTACCTAAACAAATAAGAAGGAAGATTAATGAACGACAGTTTATACAAGGCTGATTTTCTGGACTCTCTGTAAAGGCTCACTTTAATTTTTTTTTTTTAATGCATTGACAAAGATAAAACTGAAATATAAGAGGAAGTGTGTTCTTTTTTCTCAGAACCTGGAACTGCATTTTCTTCAGGTGATACCAGCTTGCTCGGTATAAATTCATTCCAGTGCCCTAGATAATGAGAACTAAAATATCTGAGTGAGCTAACAATACCAATAATAGAGACCATAAATAAAGGTTTATCTGTTTTACTACTATATAAATACTAGATATAAGTCTAGGTATCTGCTTAGATCTGTTAGATGTAGTTAGAATATAGATATCTATGGCATTGTGGGAACTTTCTTGATCTAAGTGAGAATATTAATATATTAAAATCTTTTCACTCTACCTACCTTTTCTTTCAATATTTTTAAGGAGACCATTGCATTTCAACATGGAAAAGGCAAGAGGGAGAAACCTTTTGGAAATAATTTCTTTACAGAGTTTGGGACATTAAGATTAAACTAAATAATATTAAGACATTTATAATTCTTTGGGCTTGCCCTCATTCCAATAGATTTTACTAATTTTAATGATGCAAGTGTCAAACAATCCTCGCAGGTACTATGCACATAAAATCCAATTGTGAATGCTTGTCCCAAAACACCTGATTCATGAGTGCCACAGGGAGCACCAGTTAGGCAAACTGCATTTCAGATGGTGTATCCTCTTACTTTGGATATTTGCTTGAAATGATACAGGGGAGAGAGAAAAAAAAAAAAA